>BMAW01050352.1:17383-38441 GCA_019974015.1 Nephila pilipes
ACCGATAACTTTCCGAAATAGTAACATTTACATACCGATAACTTTCCAAAATAGTATTTTATTTAGTTAAAAAAGAAGCTGTTTCTATAATCGCTCTCCTTACTTAATGAAGACAATACAAATGTTTTTTTGTGGTGAAATAATTAATATGCACAGAAGAGGAGGATTCCACGGGATGTACATTTTAATAAGGTGAGAATATTTAAGAAATAAATTTCAAGAAGAGATTTTCATATATTTTTTTATGAATAAGTCTACATTAAACGAAATAAATGCCAAAAAAACATTTAAGAAGACCAACAACATCGCATCACAAAGCTAATTGTTACAGTAATAAATAAAACATACATAAAGTTCGGGTTTTAGAATCCTGTTGATTATTTCCCCCAAATTAATGAACGAAAATTGAATAGACTGCTGGCCATCAAAATGCATCATCCATAAGGAAAAGAGATATCAAAGTCCAATTTATTAGAGAAATAGCTCACAGGAAAAAACGTAAATTGATAGAAAATATGACTTTCTGCGAGATGAGGAAGAGTATAAAATCAATATTTGTTGCCGCCATGGAATAACTTCGGCTACTTGCCTTGTCAATTAATGAAAAAGACTTTGAATGTCTTGTTAGGGTATGACCACTCCACACTTTGCCATAGTTGATCTTGTGTTACAGCGGATAGTATAGGCCGGTCAAATCGCTCTTCGATAACTCCAAAACTTCACAGATATATCACTGACTGATTATTGTAACGGCAATGCGTATTAGAGTGAGGAGGAGTGAAAACCAATACTATCCAAAATCATAATACTAGGAGCAGGTTTAATTAAATAATTATTAACGTCGTACTTAGGAGCGACACGAGGGTTGTTGGAGACGGACATCGTAATTCTGAGCCTTGGTCAAGTGATGAGGGTGTCATCTGAGCTGTCGCCCCTCTCTCCAAACTACCACATCACGCCACGGGACACGCATTACATATTTAACGTGCATTAGCCCCACTACATGTTTGGCCCTAAGTGACATCAAGACTTGAGCTTAAACATTTAAGTAACCCCACTCCCTATTCTAATCCGTAAATAATGGTATAGCCAACAGAAGAGTTATTTGCCTAAATGACAATCTCTTGCCGTACGATTTTATAATGTTTGCAGTTCGATGCGGAATCCCTGATGCTAAAGCTTGTGGTTTTGAGAAACAATCAGTCGTAATAAAGGATGTCTTACGGACATTCCGCTGAGCTGGAAAGGACGTCGTAAGGTAAGTGTGGACAACGATTGCTGTGATACAGACGGTATATTTGCTATGATATGGTTCCTAAAGAGGCAGAACGATTCATCACTGTTATTTATCGTGTATAGTAATACATCAAGGAGAGTGCAATCGGTGCCGTTGATTAGTTGTTCCATCCTTCGTCCATTGATTGCAAATATCTCATTGCTGTTACTTACTTACGTCATGGAGTGAGTTTCTTAGTGATAGTGAAGTTAAACGGCGCTAGAGCCAAATGTAGTTATACTGTGCCAAACAAGGGGTGTAACAGTGATCTACTCGTTTGAAGAAATAGAAAAAAGACAAAAATTGGTACAGGAGAAGAAGGGTGGAATATAGAGAAAGATCGCTAGGGTCTTTTTGGTGCATGTCACCTGCATTTACCTAATTTGGTTACGTCTGATACACTTACTGATTTCTTGGTAGGGTATTCCAGAATTCTTCAAAGGCCACAATTTTTCCTAAGTCGAACATTGAAACTGAAATGACTCTCTTATTCTCCTTCAAGACTCCCATAGAACAATCGCAAGAAAACGCAATTCCAGTACTTCAAAACTGCATTCTGTTCATCCTTTGAAAAGCGCATGTTGGAGATGCTGCAAGCACCCATAATGTGCATCTGCACTAAAATGCTAATCATTTGCATATTCCATTGCTTCACGCACACTGTGAAATCTTACAAGGTTTGGATGGTTTTATGGTGCATTTTCGGTGGTCAGAGCATAACTTACAAGACACTGAACCATAAAAATAAAAGCTGCACCATAAATCTACAGATCTACCAAAGCAGGTTTTCCGAAACACCACTTAGGTTTTCTAAAAAAAATATGACCAAAACGTGCTATTCATAACAAGCTTTTGGAAATAAGTCTAATCTTGCATCGAATTTTTATTTAAGTTCGATTTATAGTTGCTGGAATTTTCTTTTCAGTATGGACATTGGAAAAGTGCTAGTATTCCAGGGAGACATTTTAGACCTCTTTTACTATAACAATCAAACCTAACAGGTCATCGACAGCATAAGGAGCAATTTTAACAATAACATATTTTTGATTAAATTAAAGAAATCTGTTGAAACATTTTGCAGAAAACGATAAAAATGACTTTGTTATCAATAGAGTCGTTTAAATTTTTCTGTCGTTTCGCAGAAGAAGGAAATTAGTCGTTAAAAAAGGAAATATTATCACTTTAAAAATAAACAAAAATTAAATTCATGGTTAAATGCGCATAAACATCTAAATAAATTTGCGTTTTTTTAACATTAGTGTTTAAAACGTTATACATATTATATACACAGAAGAATGCTTTGAGAAATTTCATTATACAAGAAGTTAATATTTTCACAAATCTTACTTTCGGGATTTATCTCACATCATTTAATAAAATGTTCATAAGATGGTCTGAAGTTATTGTTAGACTGGTTAACAAATACGTGAGTAATAGTTTTTGTTATACGTTTATATTTTGTTTCACCAATTAAAATACAAATTAAAAAGTTATCACTTATTTAAATTTTTGCTTTTCATCTCTACTAATGAAATTTCTTGGGCCGGCAGCAAAGGGCATTAATGCGAATTCGGGTATATTGGGGGAATTTTTAGACAGAAACCTGCCGGGGTGAAATTTTTCCGAGTCGGGGGTGGGGATACATCTTCGTCCCAGTGAAGAACATGTGCTATAACTGTACAAGACGCACCTTTGGGTGTAGTGTGGTCACCTGAAAAATATTCATATTCAAACACATATTTGTTTCTGTGTAAAAATAAGCGATAATAATTGGTTATATTTTTGATCAATATATAACAAAATTAAAAAATAGCATATGTATATAATATTAAAAGAAGTTATAAAATTGGGAAATGAAAACATAGATGTACCTCAAATTCCAGAAGAAACGGTGTGGTGTTTACGTGTATAAAACTTCAACTTTCAGAGGGTGTGGCGTTTGTATCATTGCCACCTTACCTGCACTTAAAAATATTTCATAAAATGTAATTGTAATTAGTGCTGGTGCTGCCCCCACACAGAAGACTATGTAGTGGTTTTCTTCAAACTCCATTATTTATATTTTTCCCTTTGAATTAGTCTTATTCAACCTAAACAAGATCTCAGCATTTTTCTATAATATAGTATGAATATTACGTGTAAAGACTTCTTTAGCGAGAAAATGTAAGTGAGTTCGTAAACGTAAGTATATATTCAACACTTCTCGCCCATAATTTATTTTTGAATTATGATTTTATTTCATGTATTTTTTTTTCTGAATTCATACGCCATATCAGGTCAAGAGTTTGCGACTGTTACAATCACAGTAATGCTACGGATAATTTAACTTAATGCGATGTTTACACTGATGTTACGTTTCTCCCAGATTTTAATTTTTTGTGCCATTTTTCTTAATTTGATACAGTTAATTAAAATTCACTTGATGCATTCGCTCAAAAACATAAGCACAAGAATTAATGCTAAGAGAATTTAATTATTCTTTTATTTCATGGAGTATACCAATAACTTTCAACTCGAGAAAAATAGCTCACTAAAAAGCGTAACACCTCGGGATTATTTCCTTCACCTAATTATGCATCGAGAATCACTAATATTCCTTTAAATTCACGCACATAAAAGTCAGTTTAGATAATCTACTATTTTTTTTTATTATATCCTTATAATGACCAAAACAATATATTGTTACGAACCCGTATGACGTTTCCCAGCAACATTATTCTTATAAATTAAAAGAGACCTTTTCAGAGATTTTGTCACACATTGAGGAAGGCTTAAGGAATAATCTCCCAAACTTATCGACAAAATGAAGGTTCTCGGAAATGTTGCGCATTTCTCGTAATCTCACTTAAGAGAGGAGTTTATGTAATTTTTAGGTGATGTTACATCTGGACGGAACAGATGTAAATCAAGGAGATGCGAAGTCTTTGCATGTCTGTCAATGTTTTCGGAGTCTTAAAAGTCTTCGGACAAATCTCCAAAATAATGCTGTGTAGATTTGTCCGTAGTGAAAACTAGTAAACTGGAAAACTAAATGTTATTGAAAGTGATATTACTGTTATTACTATTGATTTATTACCTGTATGAGTTTAAAAACTGTGCCAGGAGTGTTTCACTGACCGTGCTGCAAATCTGTACAAGTGCTGTTTCTATGGATTGTAGTGTTAAGCCGTATTTAAAGACAGGATTGTAAGTTAATCCAAAAGTCTGTACGCTTGTATTTTAAATATATCGTCGATAGTCGTTCAATTAAGAGAAAAAATAGACTGTAGAAATAGTTTACACTTCACTTCATTTTAGTAAAAAACATAAAGAGAGCACTTAATATGCTGCCGCTCGGTATGAGCGAAAGTGGTAGAATGTTAGTTAAACAGGATATATAGGCACCGCGTTACATCGAAATAGGGAGGGGAAGAGGCACCACCACCGTACAAACTTTGCCAACTGTGCTTCGTCATTTAATAAAGATTTGCGAATGAAGCATCATTTTTCATTATCCTCCTAGATGGGCTGTTTTAATTGGACACCCAAGAGGTCTCCAATCTCTCTCTTACCACTAACATTTACTATAAACTCCGTTTATAAATGCATCTTATTAATACTATTCGCTACACTTCTATATTTTTACTTAATTTATAAGATCACGGTTGATTTACCAGAAAGGGTTCTTAATATAATGAGCGTCATATGAATCCCCCGAAGTGTTTTGTGATGGGAAATAGGCGAAGGAACTGAAATACGCAAAATAGCGAGGTCCATAGCCAATAGCCCTCGTACAGCTTTTGCAAAGCTATTAAACAAAAGATCAAAGTTGATAAACAATTAATCAAACATATGCTAAGTAAACTAAGCACTCATTTTCCCGCTATCTAGTCTGTTATCATCTTCCGACAAATCTTTATCGAGAGAGCTTATAAAGAAAACTAGAAAAGAACTTCCTGTTTGCATAAACCTTAAAGAAAGAGCGTGAGCTCTCTGGAAGAAGTTTCAACGAAAGAGTAGAATAAAATCATGCAAAATGATGCAATAAAAACAACTTGGATATACAAAAGTAGGGAAATTACTTTCATTTAAGGAAAATATTTTAACTATACTTAGTAACTCCCCCTCTACGAGAGATTTTCTTTAATACTAATCTGTCTGCGGCCTTTTTACTTTTTTTTTTTATCTGCACGCAATTTTCAAAACTCTGATTGTACATGAAAGCTACACGTATTTTCTATAAAATACATTTGTTTCTTTTATTTCTAGATATCGTTTGTATGAAAAAGATGACAACCCACAAGAAAATGAGATTGAAGATGCGAAGGCGTGATTGCACCAGACCTTGCGCCTTTCATCTCTTCTCAAAGATGAAAGAGAACCTTAAGGGACATCAATTTATGCGCTAACATTAAAGACTGGTTTCAACAATTAATACTGGAATTCTTCGACAGATTTTCCAACTAGTCACACGTTAGCCCTGATGCTTAGAAAGGAATGGACTAAATAAAAAAAAAGTGTTGAATACAGATTGCATGTAGCTTTCAAGTAAGCAGTTATAAAGTATAATATATATATAATACTTTTGTCCAAACATGTGCCATAATTACAAAATTTATTATACGTTAACTATCTGAAATGTATTAAATTAATCTATTCTTAAAATGTTTAAAAATCTTTTCCCTTAAAAGAGGAAAATTTTGTCGTGCTAAAAATATTAGACTGCATATTTTAAGCTCAATATTTTTTAGCTTACAAAAGCTAAGAAATCACTTGAATGATTTATAAATTTGATCTAGGAAGTATAAAAAACACTTAATAAACAAAACTCTTATTCATTTGAAAAATAATTAATCGAATTTTTATTTGAATAATTTTTTAAAATTTTTTTTGAATAATTTTTAAGATAATAATTAATTGTAATAATTAATAACCTCGTAATTTTGAAACTCAGTCAATCGACGAGGACGACACCTGAGGTGGCACTTTCGTGTCCAAATTTATACACCACATCAATGGGAATTTAGCTTAACAGCTCCGCAACACGATGATCTTCAGTGGCAACTAAACTTAATCCTCGATTCAACAGAAAGAAGAGTAACCGCGAATTCACGACCATAACCACTAGGCTACCGCGGTTACATTAGTCGCATTGAATAGACTAATTCCTTCCAATAATGCAACGGATATTTTAATGGCCAATAATAAAATAACTATATTAGCTTTCCTTTGCATTGCATGTAAAAAAAATTTAAATAGGGAGAATATTTAAACTATTAATTCATTATTTGAATAAAACGTAAAACCTAGGCACATAAATATTTGAAAGAACTTTCTATTTAACGATGATTTGATGTTTCTGTAAATTTTAAAAATTTATAAAGTATCATAAGTATTTTCATATTGCTAAAATATTTAATTTAAATCTACATATATTTCTCATTCGGATAAAAAAATCGTTGAAAGTATTTAGAAAAAAACTTCAAGTAATATATTATAAGTCGATAACTGCCATTTTCCATTTAAATTATCGGTCTTAAAACCAATACTAAAATAATAAGAAGACAGAAATATTTGAAGGATTAAAACATTATTATAGCTTAATTTCAAATGAATTAAAATACGAAATAATATTCGATTTTTTAGGTAAGAAACTATCAAAACTTTTTTCTTCAGTTTTTTAAAAGTCTTACTTATTTGTTGATAAAAACACGAAATCCTACGAACAATTTTTTTTCTTCTCTAAACAGAATTCACCGTAACTTTATATTTGAATAAAAAAAAGGTTTAAGTGTCCATTCAATCACGGAAAGCAAATTTATTCATTAGAAATACCTCTTTCCAGATGTAACATTTCAAACACACAATATGCACTTTTAAAGAAAGTACTTTTTGATATTTTATAATAATAAGCTGATCATTGTAAAAGTCACACAAATTCAATGTTTTTAGACATCCGTTATTACTGTTACTACAAAAGAATTTGTAAGCAATTTATGAAAAATAGAATATCCTTAATCTGTTTCTCGTGAATGAGGCAATAGGGCAACTCATCTTACATCACGCAATCTCATGAAATATTACCTTTAAAGTGCTGTCAAAAACAAAATAGCAACATTAAATCCCGTCGAGACTGGTATTGCTGCTCACACATTTTCCTTTTACAGGTACTGAAAGGGCGAAATATCTGAGAAATCCATTCGATTGGGCATCAAGTTAATAATTACGATATGAAGACACCTTTCAATTATATTTTCTTTTTGTTCTATTGCAGTGGTTTATTCCCTTTATGCATTGGATCAAAAAGAAGCATGCGGTTTAGAATAATTACTATTTCTTTAAGCTTAATCAATATCGCAATCATGTTTATTCAAATCGGAATGGCAGCGTGTGCCTTTTTGAGAATACCTGATTCTAAATTTGGCACAGCTTTAAAACTATCCCTCGCCATATTACGAACGATCAACGTTATACATCGTTGCGTCTTTACCCGAAAACTACAACGGATGAAAAACATTGTCAAAATATTGGATGAGTACGAAATCAATGAAAAAATAGTAAACTTTTTGTGGTTGAGCGTTCTTGCGATTGTCACTATAACTTTTTCTGTCATTCTTCTCGTTTACAAATTGGTCGCAAGACAGAAATTTAGTAATGTGACTGAAGTTATTTTTGGATATGATTTTAGGGAAGGTACATCCGTTGCTTCAACAACATATGAAATTTTCATATTCCTGTTTTGCACATTACCATTTTTGTCGTTTAAATTTTTTTACGTAGCCGTTTGCTGCAAGTTAAGATATATATTACTGAATTTCAAAGAAAAATTGTCATTTAGAAGATTCCATGATTATGAAAGGCTCATATATTCTTATTCTGCAATAAAATCAATTATGCAATACATTGATAAAGAGCTAGGTATTTTTGTGTTTAATACTGCCATTTATAATTTTTGTACTATGATGTATGCATTGCACGTCGCTGTGAAACCTCAAATATTTCCCGATGAGTCTCAAAGATTTTCGATACTGTTCCTTTCTTTCGTTACATTTGGTTTGCTCAGTGTGATGTCTTGGGCAGCCTCAAGAATATCGGAAATTGCATCAGAAATTGCTGCGATAGCTTGGATTATGCCCAAGACGAGAGGAAACTCGTGTTTCAACCAATTCAGATTCATGATGTTTGCAGAGAAGGAAACCACTTTAACCTTGTTTGGTATTATGCCTATTCGAAAAAATTTTATTTTTGGCATGATGGGTATTATTTTCACTTATACATTGATGTTTTATAACTTAAATATAGATTAGTGTACTGTGAATTGAAGAACTTCATATTGTTGCACAAATATTTTGAAATGTGTGTTCGAAACATGTGTCAATGTTACTCACGAGTAATAAAATAATTTAATTTATTACCTCACTAGTGTAGTAATGCTCACGAATCATAACGATAAATAAAATGACTTTGGAAAAATTGTTTTATTACTTTGATTGCAGTGATTACTCATTCTCTATATATCACGCAGTTAATAAATGAAATATATTAAATGGTATAAAAACGCTCACGGTTAAAACGAAATTGAATTTCAGACATAAAATTGACATGCACGAATTAGCTCGGTATTTGAATCTAGTTTAAAAATGCAAATTACATTACATACCTTTAAGTAAATGTAACATAATAATCTCTTGAGAAACTAGAAGAATTACTCATGATTAATTTTCCCTTCTTGTTAAATTTTTTACGAACTAATGTGTAATACAGAATACTAAACTACACAGAAACCTCATAATCACTATAGTAAAAAAAAAATACATCATTTACGATCTGAATATGATTTCATTTGTTTATCGTGTTTGGCAACAGTAATCTCCTTAGTTAGTCATCAAAACTGTCAACTAAATTTTGAATAAAAAATGCTTAACTAAAATCTGCTTAAACTTTGTATTTGAATAAGTTGATTTGAATTTTAAATGCTCACACTTGTACAGAAAACAAGAACTACCATTATAAGTAATAATAAGTAACACAATTATAACGCTTATCAAAAGCTATCAATCTTTAATTTTTTTTTCATAGTAATCTCAAGTAGAAAGAGCAATTTCTAAATTTTTATTATTAATCGAAAAAGGTTTAATTCTGAAACATGTTTATAGATACAAGTACATAATATATATACTAGTGTATGTGGGTACATTTGATTCATATAAAATCGTAAATGATGTAGGAAATTTCCCATTATAATTCCGTAACATTGGATTTAAACATCATTTATATTTGGAATTATTAAATTCCAAATATAAATGATGTTTAAATCCTAATAATGTATATAATATGGATATAATTTCTAGATTATATATATACATATATATATATATATATATATATATATATATATATATATATATATATATATATATATATCAGTAGAAATTATAGAATAATATTTGACTTTCTTATTGTTGTCTCTGATTTAATGATCAAAGCTAAT
Source organism: Nephila pilipes (assembly GCA_019974015.1). Classification (NCBI taxonomy): domain Eukaryota; kingdom Metazoa; phylum Arthropoda; class Arachnida; order Araneae; family Nephilidae; genus Nephila; species Nephila pilipes. The sequence goes on from BMAW01050352.1 coordinate 27,130, forward strand.
GAAAATAAAATTAACAAGTCTGCATTTTCCTCTTTTTTGCTTAGAAATTTTATTTTTTGATTATTTTAGTACTTTTTGAAAAACACAAAAAAAATATATGATGTAAAGTTCAAAAAATTTAGTTTTTTATTTTGAATCTGTTAAATTGTTTTACATTTCTTTCAAATTATATATTTACCTCATAATATGTAAAATGTTTCAAATTCTTTGAATCCTATACGGCTTAAAAACTTCTCTATTTAATGATTACAGGAATTAATTGAATATTTTTTTTATTTTATTGAGCAATATGATATAAAGATAAGGATTTAATCAATTGTCTTGTAATATGTATTATGTTCACATTACTAAATGAATTTTTTTTTAGTGTTGTGTTACACGTATAAAATCATTTCTTTAAATAACAGGATAAAAGGTATGTGCTATATATAAGGAAAAAGCAGTTTGAGAGTGTAAAGGAGTAAAAATCTATTATTACAAAAAAAAAAGTAAAAATCAATTATTACAAAAAATAACAATAATTGATAATTTCTAGAATAGTGCATAATTTCCCTCAAATATGTGAGAAGAATACATTTGGCAAAAACAACACAAATTTTTCTTATTACTAGCCTTCTAAGATAGAGGAATCATATCAAATGCGTATTCATGTGCAGTTGAACATACATGGTGGGGTAATTAAGTAAAAGGCTGCGGATACCGTGACCATTATGCTAGTTGTCAGGGTTTTGAAAAAAAAATACATGTGACCTTGGTGCTTTCCGAACAGATGGCTCCTTTCCCCTTTCACTATCTAGTTTAATTTTCTTTTAATCCTTGAGTAGAATGTTCTCGTTTTGGAGTGTCGCGATTAAGACAAGCTTAAAAGTAGAGCTGTGTAATAGTTGGGAATATAATTCACACATACACATATACACACACAACTTCCGACTGAATATTTTCAGTTGTTTGGATGTCAGTGACGAGAAATATTGAGAACTCGGAACTCAGATGATGAATGAAATTATTCTTGAAGTTTCTAACGCAAACAGTTCTATCGTAAAGGTAATTTTTGTTTTGATCTATTTTGATTTGTCTCAAAATGCAAACCAGAAAAATGTCATCAACCTTGTCCACGAGTTTTAAACAATCAAGAACACTTAAGATTCTCTTCTCCAGCCATTTTGATCTTGTGAGCGTTGTGTTATTCCTATGGAATTTTATTACTTTTCTCAAATGTGTACTATTTTAACTATTTGAATACAATAAAGTGCATCCGAAAGAGTAAAAAATATTGATGGTTTGTATACATTTTTAATCCTCTTTTAGTGATTCGTTTGTGGATCTTACGGTATTTAAAAATATTATAATATATTTTCAAAAATCAGATGAAAAATGTAAAAAAAGAAATTCGCAGAAGCTTTCATTATTTTTGGTTCTCTCGGATGCACTGTTTTGTATTCAAATGGATAAAATATTAAAGATTTGAGAACAGTAGCAGAAATTACATAGGATTAACATTATGTTAATGAAATAAAAATGCTGGTAAACGGGATCCTTTAGCCAACTGCAGAATTAACTGCAAATTGTGTTGCCTTGGTTTGAAAATTCTAGCCTGGTTCATATTCTGATTGTTAGGATTTCTTGATCGATAACTCGAATTATTCTCTTCACTCAAATGAATTTTTTATTTACAGGTATAGCCATTGTTGTTATAATATAATATTAAAAAGGGCTCTCGCATTAATGATTTATGCAGAGTAATTTTTGATAGTAAGCAATTTAACTCCCTAGATGATGGCAGTCAATAAATAACTGTAACCATGTTTCTGATTAAAATTTCAATAATTAGACTTCCTCAAAAATCAGCATTATTTGTGCATTATCTTGGCATGTTTGAAGTACCTTACGTTTATAACACAGTCCAGATACTTCGAAACCATTGAGATAATTTTCTGTAACGTATCTTTCGATGTCGTCTTCACATACCCTATCAAGCTCGTCGTGAATTTTTGTCTGGTCGTCTTGGTAAAGATCTATCAAGAAGAGGGTTCATGTCATGGCAATAGGGGATGTATTATGACCCTAAGTATAATCGTAAGAATGGAAATATAAACACATATACACAAAATTTGATACGATACAAGTTAAGAGAAAAAGTAAGAATTTAATATACAGAAATATGTTTTAAAAATTATATTTTAATTTATTACTTATAGAAATCACCGAAGAATAATAATTAGTCATAATTTACAAACTTTGATGTTAGAGTATTATTTATGATTTCTTTAATACATAATCACAGTCAATACATAAAGAGGTAGAGGACATTACGTAAAAAATGTCCAAGCAATTAAAAGCAACCTCAATCCAAGTAAATCCGAACTTTATTTCGAGGTTCTATAAAAATGTAAATTATATCCTTTTAACAGGCAGTAATTCACACGCCCGCATAAAAATATATTCAGAATTCACCAACTCGAAGCATAACACTTACTCAAAGTTCACACAATCTCTGAACACATCAATATAAAACACGTAATCACTCTAACACACATATAGTCTGCATACATCAGCTGTGAGACACAGGGTGGCTCATATATATATATATATATATACTCTTGAAAGAATATCCTAGAACTTTCTTCTTCCGTCTAATTTTTTTCGCTAAATTCGGAAACGACTACATTTAACTCCATTGTCATCCCTACTGATACATTATTTACAATCGTATTTATTATTGTCTGTAAAATGGCATTTCCAGCAAAAGTAGTCATTCTGTTGGGTAAATAACAAAGTATAAATTTCAGCGTAAAAATATGATATTTGAAAAATTTGAGATTTTTTTGAAATGTAGTTGATGGTGGACAAAAACGATTTGAGAACGTTCCCTCGCTAGATAAAGTTACATGTACAGTAAGGAAAGATAAAAGGATGATACCCGAGCACCGTTTCTGTCCTTTCATTTTGTTCTTTTTTGACTGCAAGAAACTGTCTCGTCGAATCCTTTGAGAAAGAGCTACAGTCAATGCTTCGTAGCATTCGAAATAGCAGTGAGGCTCGGGAATTAAATCAAATCGAAACCTTCCGGTAAGCCTTCTCGTTGTACCATCCTGTTGCATGATTACATTAGACTACCTACATCAAACACAACAAAGAACTGCAAGAGTTTCAAGTGGGAAGTATTGAGCTACTTCCCATCCCTTATTATCTTGATTTGTCTCTTATCTTGATCCCTTATTACTTGACTTCCAAATATTTGGTCTTCCAATCTACATGACTTCAAAAACACTTTACTGGAGCATAGACTTCAAATTATGTCCATGTGAAGCCGATGCACCCATACTGTCCATTTGAAGTTCATTTAAAGCCGATGCACTCGACTTTGATAAAGTTCTTGGATAAAGTAAAGTAAAGCGTTTTAAAACTGCCGGTCCCAAAGTCATATTTAGGAAAGATGTTTCAATTAAATAAAGCGATCTGCCAGAGAAAGGATTTTGAAAGTAAAGGATGATCAACACATTTTTCGACTCGATGTGTTTCAGCAAAGACTCATCACATGTCATAGTTTAGAAGAGTTTTAAATGAATTACTAATGCAAAATCCATGAAAATGAAGAAAACACCTAAGTTATTGAAACATCATATAGAAAAAAAAAAGAAGGAACAAGGCTAAAATGCCATTTTATGGAACAATGAGCGGAAACATATACTTTTTGATGAAAAGAAATTTAATTTTGATGGATCTGATGGCTACAAACATTATTAGCTTGATTTGAGGAATGAACGAAATAATATTTCATTTCACAAAGGGGTGGAAGATCAGTAAAAAAACAGTTTGAGGAGGCTCCAACCACAGGATGAAGTGTGCGATTACAGCGAATTTCGGTACGTATGAATTCTGTACAACATCAAGCTCTGTTTTACAAATATATGAAAAAATTACTATCGAATAGTACAAAAAAAAACATTTTCTAGAGATTTTTTTTACCGTCATATATTTGAGATACTCTCTCTCTCATTTAACATAAGACTCATCTATTAATCCGTTTCCTAATAAATGAGAAGCATTCAAAGTAGAATTTTTCGAAATTTGAAATTTAAGCTAATTTTAAGATAAGAAATCAGATATTCCCCAAAAGTGGATTCCCCAACTTAAAAATTATGTTTTAGAAGTTAACTACATTGATTATGTTATTCTCTGAACAAACCCACCCATCAAATATAATTTAATTCTTTTTGAGCCGTGAACAATACCATTAGTTTTTTTCAGCTGCGTTGAGAATAAAGAAAATTATTACAGGTGACATACCTTTTTTGAAGAGTGGTACTTAAGGTGATGCAATGCAAAATTGTCGTTCGAGTTCTCATACGTCTTTAGAGTGAAATGCGCGATTTGTGTCTGAAGAAGTAACAAATCGCAATTTGTGTTGGAATAATAATTGATATTTCTGTGTGTGAGTGAAAATTCCTTGCTTGTTATATTTAGATTTATATAATGTTTCGAATATAGTTATTTTATTCTTTCCATACTTGATATATTTATAGTCTTGTATTCTATTTTTCGAAAATTCTATTTTTGTGATTTTAAAGATCTCGTTCCTTGTGAATATATATTGGTGGTTAATTATTTTATACTGCACCATTTTTCTTAATATTTTATTTTGTGCCTTCATTAAAGTTATTCAAATTATATTGTTCAACCAATTGCAATAAATATTTAAATAAGCATATTTTAAATATTAGAAGGTATTATAGTATAATTTGGTTAGGATGATAAGAATGTCGCTGTTTTTTCTTTTGGTGCTTATAAGTGAATGATTATTAAGCATTCTAGCAACTGATTATTTACATTTTGATTATGTGATGTGTATAAATTAAGTGTTTGCAGAATATTATATTTCTTTTATCAAAAGCTCATAATTGGTTGTATTTAACTTTGTAAATTCTATATTCTTAATATATAAATTCTATATTTTTAGCATTCTTGTATTTATATAAACTCCCTATTTTTAGCATCCCATGATAATTCATTACAACTGTTTCAACCTGTAATTGTTTTTCATGCTTTATTTTATACTTAAATGTAATTTTGAATGTCATGAAAATTTTATTTAAATTTTCTCAAAATCTATATATGTCGAATAATTTTGTTTATGTGCACATCCATGTGAAATTTTCTATTAGTTATATTTTCTGCTACAGGGAAGGTAGTTGTTTAATGAGTATTTAATTTTTAATTAGTTAATTAGGAAAACTAATTTAATTTATAATTTTAAGCTTACATAAAAAAAACTTGCATTTAGATAATTGTATCAGATAAAATGGCATTTCTCTCAAGAGGCAAGAAAATTGACTTTTATAACTTAGCATTAAAATTAAAAGTTTCTGATACTTCTGATGATAAAATCATCGATTTACGCGACAAAATCAGTACGTGCACGTACTTTAAGGATAATGAGCAGTTTGTCAAAGAAATGTTAGATAACATAATTGATGAACTTAAAATGCTGGATAGCAATAAGAAAATAGAGAGGACAAGCAACTAGCTGAACAGAGAGTGTTTGAGCTTGAAAAGCTTAAATTGCAGGCACAAAATCCTCTAACGTCCATAGATAACTCTACTCAAATCAATTTTTACTCCAAGAGGCTTGATTTGAAAACAGTGTTACCCACATTTATTCCTGATGCAGATGATATGTCATTGTTCTTAACGATGTTCGAAAGGCAGATGAAGCTTTTGAATGTACCTGCAGATTTTTGGGTATCACATTTAATAGGAGTCTTCCAAGCGATATTGCCAGATTGATATAGAGAGAATCGGAAGAGATGTTCAGAAATTATACCCATTTTCGCAATATGTTATTATAAAGATTTAAGCTGACAGTAGACCGATTTCGAGTTCCCTTTAGTCGGCATCAGACACGGATTCATTCCCCTAGGAAAGATTTCTTTTTTGAGCTTAGAACATACTTTGAAGGTTGGCTAAAGGAATTAGAAATTATTTCATTTGATAGATTAACAGATTTTATTATTGCAAATCAAATTATTAAAAAGTGTCCACCAGAATATAAGAATCATTATTTAGATAGTTGGGAAAAACTTAATGATCCTAGTGTGTTAGTAGAAAAGATGACTTATATGAAAATATAAAACCTTCTTCACGAAAAGTAGTAAATTACCCCAAAACACAAGAGCTATACAAACCTCGGTTTCCTAGAAATACAAATAATAAAGAATTTAGGAAAAACCATTCCACAAAAATGGAAAAGGATATATTTCGGGTAACCACAACAGTACTTTTGCTAACTCTATCTACATGCAGTCAAAAAATGTCAACAACACTGTTTGAAACCCATCTATTTCTTGTTATGGTTGCAGTAATCCAGGGTTTATAAAGGTGAAATGTCAAAAATGTTCATTCAAGAAAGTGCGTGCTTGTGTTAAAGCCATACAGATGTTCATTTGTGTTACCTCTCCAGTAACTCTACTCGACATTGAAGTTTATGAAGCTACAGGCACAGTTTGTGCTGACGCTGGAGCCAGCCAGTCAGTTGGTGGAGAATTGATGTTTAAATTTTTAAAGAACCGTGGACAAAAATTCACAGAACTTTATCTTTCTATGCGTCTGGCCGATGGTCACAATCCACACCACTTGTACAAAAGGCTACAGTGCCAATCCTTATATGTGGACGAATTTCTTGTCCCACAAGTTCAATTTCCAGTGATGTTCCTGTACAGAGCAACCCTGCTGATGAAACTGAAACCAGTGATCTCCATTTGCTTGAAGAAACAGCGTGTGAATTAAAAACTATAATTATTGATTTCCCTACAAGGACTGCTAGGGAACTTAGGACTGAACAGACGAAGGATCTTGAATTAAAAAAGATTAATGATTGCTTTGAAAATTCCAACAAGGGAGTTGACTTTGCCAATAGGACTGAAAGAAGGTACGTTATGAACCAAGGTGTACTCTACCGGTATTCACCACATGCTGAAACTGATGAAGCTCAATTAGTTATTCCTTCTCATGAAAAAGAGAAGATATTAAAATTACATCATGATGCTCCCAGCGCTGCGCATTATGGAGCTGATGGGACCTTTTCTAGAATATCCTCAAAATATTACTGGACTGGTATGAGGAAGTATATTACTGAAAATGGGAAAAGTTGTGCAGTATGCATTAGATATAAAGCCACAAATCAGATACCTGCTGGTCTTTTGTAAAATCCAATTCCAGTCCAACGATTTTAAAGTATAGCCATTGATCTTTTTGGTTCTCTACCAGAAACAAGTGAAGGCAGGAAATGGATATTCATAATGGAGGATTGCACAAAAAAATGGGTGGAGTTACTTCCATTAAAGCAAGGTACTTTTAAAGAATGTGCGGTAACACTTCTAAATGAAGTTTTTCTAAGATATGGTTTGCCTCGTCGTCTGATAAGTGACAATGGGACTCAATTTGCTAGTGCGGTAATGCAACAGTTATGTTATGTTTTGAATTTCAATCAAGGTCTCATTCCTGTATATCACCCTCAGGCAAATCCAGTCGAACGCAAAAGTAGAGATTTGAAACCTCGCTTGGCAATGATGGTAGCTAACAATCATACATTATGGGCTGAGAAGTTACCATCTACTAAATTTGCAATGGACACCGCAAAATGTGAGACCACAGATCATATGGCAACATATCTAACCTTCGCCAGAGAATTATAAACTTTGGATCACGTAAAAACTGATCTTAGGTCTGTCATCCATAATGATAATTTTGTACCGGAATTCACACCCTATTTAAAGCGTTTTGAAGGATATATGTCACATATTAGAGAAAATATTGAGAAAAGTCAAGATCGTCAAAAAACATTTGCAGACAAATCACGTAAACCAAGTCCTGTCTATAAAACTAATGATCTAGTTTGGGTAAAGCTTCACCCATTGAATAAAGCAAGTCGACAGAAGTGAAAAATTAATGCCTAGGAAAGATGGGCCTTACAATGTGCTATCCCAGAAATCTCCTACTACCTTTGTGGTAGCCAGTTGTGACAAACCTAATAAACCTTTAGGTGTTTACTATGAATCAGTTTTAACGCCTTTTCTGAGTAACACTAACGCAGAGACCCAATCTCTAGTGCCATGTCTATTATTATAGAATGCCATGTCTATTATTACACCACCTCACCGATACGGCTTCGGAGGTGTAGGGGGAGGATGTAACATCGTAATTTAGCGCTACCTTTCTTGTACCATTAAACGGTAGCCAGATGACACCACTTGTTCTTTTGGTTAAAAACGCAAGCACGGAAAAAGTGGGAGAATTCTTAGGAAAATGATGGATTGATGTTCGTAAACCTGTGTTTTATATAAGTTTTGTATCCTGTCTTGTTTTGTGGAACGTGTCGAATATAAAATAATATTTGTTCCTGAAACCATCCCGGATGTTCATTATTTTGTCCTGAAATAATAACATTATTGGAGGCATACAATATTAGAATAAATATCGGGACTTTAATTTTTAACATGTTAGAATCAAACCATCATCTGTTGATTCACAACAATATTTATAAATAAAATAATTTGAAATACAAAATAAGCTTAATTAAAACAAAGAGCGAATATAAATCAAAGGCCATTTACAGTTGAAAAATGAATCTCTTTAAAGCAAAAAATAATTTAAAGTATGTATCATAAGTATACAGACAAACGCCAAAAGCATCTTTAAATAGGCTTAGCTTAACGAAAGACATTTTAACACAATTATACGGGAATAAGACCACAGATACATAAAAATATACTCATGTTATTTCCTACCAAATATAAATAACTGATTAATGCCAGAAATATGATATGAAATTGGGGATATACAATACATATACACCTTGCATACATGGGAATCCTATGTAAACACAGACCACGCTGGTTTGCTTATGATATATATCACTTGATTCTGTGAATTTAGTTCATTGAAACGGCAGTGCGTGTGATGACATGATGGCGTTCACATTACAAAATTCGAAGATTGAGAAGCAGTAAGACATTATTCGATTTCTCACAGCCGAAGGTGTTAAACCGATCGCTATTCATTGCCGGATGGTGGCCGTATACGGGGAAGACAGTGTGTTCAGTCAGTGATGGAGTGCCCGTTTTCATGCAAGTCGTGAGAGTTTGATTGATGACTCGAGACCAGGCCAGGCAAACACAGTCATCGCGGCTGATCTCATCGACAAGGTGGACGACCTAGAGAGAAGTGATCGGCGTGTCATATTGCGAATGTTGGTTGGTGAAGGTGGATGTCAGCTGTGGAACAGTGTGGACTATTGGTCACGACAGGTTGCGTTATCAGAAGACGTGTGCTCAGTGGGTTACGGAGTAGCTCACCGACCAGCAAAAGGAACTGCATATGGGAAGCAAAGGAAGAACACTTCCACATCTGTTTTGTATCATGAAGACCCCGCTTTCCTGAAGAGGATATTCACAGATGATGAGAGCTGGTGCCATCACTACGAACCTTTACTACGAACATATACTAACAATAAAACATGCAACATTTTCTAGGATCGAAATCTGCAATCGATTTTTTTTACAAAATTACAAAATTCATATTTAACAAACTAAAAATTTTGTCACGTTACTTTAACTTGTAAATTTGTCTTCTACTTCTTGGAAATTGTAAGAGTACAATTACTACATGTATCTGATAACATATATTGTTTTTAGCCTACAGAAACATGTACAATTCGACGAATTTTTCTCTTGGAAATTTCTCAGTCTAAGTGGTTTCATTGAATAGAAGCTCCAAAGTAAATCAAGATCTAATTCAATTCAGTGAGTTGAACCAGAATTCTAAAAAAGCTTCGAAAAATCTTCGCAATTTTCCTGGTGACGAGCAGAGATTTAACATATCTGGAAGAAGAATTAAAATGAATGAAGACTTAACTTAAGAGAGCAAAAATTGAATGTATATTGCACATTAACTTATTATTTATAGAAATGTTTCTTGATTTTTTTTTAAAAAAAATTACTTCTTTATTTGCTTTGGGATTATTTTAAACAATTATGAAATTTTCTACTTCTGTATTGAGTGAGAGCATGATTGATATATTATTGACATGATTTTTCACTTAAAATAAAAAAAATGTGGTAAAGAATCAATTAATGCAAAAAAATTTATTTTGTTTACCTTTTACGGTACTAATAATTACATTTAGCTTAAAGTATGCTCTATTTAACAAATAGAGCATATTTTAAGCTAAATCAAATAGAGCATACTTAAAGTATGCTCTCTTCGATTTAATTTCAATACCTGACAGAACATTGCCTTCTTTAATATGAACCAGACAAAATGCTATTATTGAAGTCAACGACAAAAGGTTTTACTTCACGTAGGATTCTGAAGTACAATACTGATAAAAATTAATAAAAGTAAAGTTATTTAATAGTAAAATATATCCAGTTTTGAAACACTGCAAACTTTTAAAAAAATTTCAAAAAAAAAAAAAAGAAAGTTTTAATAAAATTATTGGGAAAATTATTAAATCTTTCGAAAAAATGTAATTAAAACTCATATAGATTTTTTCTATCTATAATTTGTCTAAAAATTGCTAAGAAGAAGAAGAAACTTATTTTGAATCAAATCTCTAATCTCTTCTATCATGTGTATTAAATCTCTAACTGTTGTGATTTATAGTTTCTAAGAAATACTACACGTCAGCTAAATTCTTTTCGTTTTGAGAAAAATTAAGTTAAAAATTTAAAAATAGCAAAACTAAAAGAGTTTAGTTTTTATTCCCCCGATAATTTTGGAGGTTTTGGTAGTATCATTAAAAAATTGGCATCAAAAGTTTCGAAAAGAGATCAGGAACTAACATATATTGTTTCTCAAAAAATCAAAAGTCTTAATGTTTAAAGTTCCTGATAGTCTTAAATAACAAAAATAGCTAATTTTTAGGGTTTTCAAAGATTATCTAGCGTTAAAGTTGAACAATTAAGCTTATTTGTAAAACATTGAAATAAACTCACAAAATGAGTGTTTTTTTTCCTTGTAAAGTATGACAGATGATTATACCAATAAAAACGAAATAGAATAAAATACATATCGATCAAGCTATTTCTTTTCTTGGTACCCTTTCTACCATAGTAATACTCTTGTCAGGTGGAAGCTGAAGATCATAATTTTATATATTTATTATTTTAATGACTGAATGATGTAATTTTATATATTATTATTTATTATTTTAATGACTGAATGATGTAATTTTATATATTATTATTTATTATTTTAATGACTGAATGATGTAATTTTATATATTATTATTTATTATTTTAATGACTGAATGA
>BMAW01050352.1:54308-80197 GCA_019974015.1 Nephila pilipes
GTGTGCGTGCTGTGTGTGTGTGTGTGTGTGGAGTTGTGGGGTATCACTATATAGATGTATGACTCCAAATTATCCATTAAGTTAGTCGATCACGCTCATAAAATATATTGCAATCTCATATTGTCATAAATCTGTCGGAAATAATCTCTACTAGTTATTTTTCGTCAGCAAAAACCTTCAGAGTCCTTTCCTCTTTTACCTCGTGGGTAACCACGTGATTTGCAGAAATCCCTACCCATAAATTCGAATGTAAGGTAAAATTTTATCTCTTCTACTGTAATCGAGGAAGCTAAGCTACATCTCTTGCATGATCCATTCTAATAATGTATGTTTTTTGCCTTTCTCTGCTTCAAAATGGATAATCAATGTTAATCTGAAAAAGGTGTTCTCATTACAACTCTGAATTATTTCTTTATCTTTCATATAATTAATTTTTTCATAACTACTTTTAATGATAACAGTCTTTTTAAAATATCTATTGTAGTTTGTAAAAGCTTTGTATCATTATACCTGCTCTAGTTATGTAGGTATTGATACCATTAGGAAAAAAAAAAGTTCCAAATTTAATGGAAATTTGTGAAATTTAGTCTTTAAAAATATCGGAAAAAAATATATACTTTCATTGTATAATCTATTTATATGTTCATTGTATCCCATATATATATATATTATTATTATTATTATTACAGGAAGACTAAAGTTCTTCTTACACTATGAGAACCCGAAGTTCGAATAAAACGGTTTAATTTTCACAATAACTGGATATACACACTGGAGTACACAGTGATGTAGTCGATATGATCTCAATATATATTAAAGTTAAATCTTATGGCCTTCGCTTAGTAGCATCACTATTAACTTGCTACTACAACCACCTTCTTACATTTATGAGTTAGAAGTTCTTTTCCGCCTTCCCGTTGTTGAACAAGCCTTCCCGTTCTAGTTCTGAGAGCACTCTTCATGCGCACAAGCAATATCCCCAGCTGCTTGCCGCAGCGCCATCAGGTGGTCGGTACTCACTTCAACTTTTACCCTCCGTCATTCTGACGCTAGTTTTGACCTCAAAACTTTCATCGCTTTTCCACACTGTATACATGATACTCTGCAATCAAAACGAAAACACAGTAGTGCACATGATAAGGCCGGCATAAAATATTTACAGTGTTAGGTCGGTTACAAGGCTTCATGTGGTCGTCAGCTGAAGAAGTGTGACTAGGACTTTCGTGTTGTCACACTTTTTCCACTTCGTACCTGTCTTTTCCCTTGGATGCCGTAATTCGGTATGGACCAAAAATCTTGGGTCTAAGCCTTAGACCACTTTCGAATTGAGTGCGCTGTATGGCTTCTAAGTCATTTACATTGTGTACTTGTCCCTTTCTTTTTTTATGACTTTCTGCTCTTTTCTTGTATTCTTAGGATATTTTTTCTTGCTTCACCTTTGAATTCTTCTCAATCCTTCCTCAACATATATGTTTCTTCTTTTTCGGAAATTTCTGTTATCTTCAGATCCTCTCGATTTCGTATTTTGGCACCAATGAAGAGCTCAAAAGGTGTATTCTTTGTACTTTGTACGTAGTTACTGTTCAAGATCCTTTGTACATCTGAAACATACTTATACCACTTCGTTCGATTTTCCAACCTCAGTTTTGCCAGTACTGGAATCAAAGCCGTGTGGATTCTTTCCAACTGTCTATTTCCTCTCAGAAGACCAGCTGTGATCAATACACATGATATTTTCTTGTAATACTCTTCGAATTTTAAGGTGTAATATTTGTATTAATAACTCTATTGCACTGTTTAAGTACAAAGTTGTCGTAAAGTTACACTTCTTAAATTAAGACTTTTCTTTCTTAAATTGGTGAAAAGGCGAAACTGCGTTATGAAAACGAAGTAATAGAGCGATCACAAGTAGTAGCATTACGAAATGGCCATTAGTAACAATGTATCTGCCATACTTGTTTGATTACGTGCAATCTTGATTGAAATTGACGAATAAACTTCCTGAAGCTCTACTCTGAGCAATGCAACTGAACTAACAACATTTTTAATATATATATATGTTCATATACAGATGGAGGACAAAATAATACGAGCACCTGTGAAAAAGTATGACGTATTTCATACCTGCAGTACATCCACGCCACCTGCAACAGATGTTTGCCACCTAGTGAGAGTGAAGAGGAAGTGATCAGTCTCTCAACAGCAGTAACCTGCGTTGCATGCGTCTGTCGAACTGTCTCTGATAAATTGAAATGTCAGAACTGTCAGAGTTCCGAAGAGGAATTATTGTTGCAGCGGGTTTAAGTGAAGCATCGGTTACGGAATCAACAAACCTTTTGGGGGTTAAAAGGAGTACGGTATCAGCCGTTATGATTGCGTACACGAAAGAGGGTAAGACGACGTCTTCAAAGTACAACAGTGGACGAAAGTCAAAGCTTACTGATAGGGATAAACGAGTCATGAAACGCATAGTAGCCTCAAGCACAAGCAATCGTTATCCGAGATAACATTCGAAATGAACAGTCATCTCCAGGATCTCGTTTGAACAAAACCTGTCAAAAGGGAACTTCATGCTGCGAACATTTATGGCAGAGTGGCAATTCTTAAACCCTTGGTGAAAGCAACTAATGCTTTCAAGCCACACCAATGGTGCAGAGATCACAAAGGCTGGTTCCCACAGCATTGGCAACATGTAATATGGTCAGATGAATCGACATTTTCCCTATTTCAGACGACCGGACGCATTTATGTCTGGAGAACGCCCAGAGAAACATTTAATCTTGAATGCCTCTTGCCGACTGGGAAACATTGGGGTGTCTCCGTTATGGTATGGGGTGCGATATCTTCGCGTGGTCTTGGACCACTTATTATTCTGCATGGGAGAATCAAATCCAATCACTATCTAAGCATTCTAGGGGATCATGTCCATCCTTTTGTCCAGACTGCTTTCCCTGAAGAGTGACCACCTTTTCAAGACGACAACGCCCCTATCCACACTGCTAGGTGTGTTCAAGCATGGTTCGAAGAGCATGACGATGAAGTTGAACATCTTGCCTGGCCCCTCAGTCTCCGGACTTGAATATTATTGAATATTTATGGGAATATTTGGAGTCCAAACTTAGTTCCGGATTTCCTCTACCATCCAGCCTTTCGGAATTAGAGGCCGTTCTGCAGAAGGAATGGCTTAATATTCCTTTAAATATTGTTCATGACCTTTATGCATCTACCTAAGGTCGCATTAAATCTGTACTTTAATCAAAGGGTGGTCGAACCCCCTATTAATGAAGATTTTCCATTATTTCACAGGTGTTCGTATTATTTTATCCTCTATCTGTATATACAAACAAAAAACTCTCGTAAAAAGTTGCATGCTTAAGATTAATTAATTTTGGAATTTAACTGTACAATACTTTTGCCAAAACGTGTCAGAATTACAAAATTTATTATGCGTTAATTATTCAAAATTTATTACATTCAACTATTCTTAAAATGTTTGAAAATCTATTTCATTAAAAGAGGAATATTTAACCGTTATAAAAATATTAGATTGCATATTTTAAGCTCAATATTTACGAAAAAAAGCTAAGACATCACTTGGATGATTTATAAATTTAATCTAGGGAGTATAAAAAACGCTTAATAAAGAAAATTCTTTTTAATTGAATAATTATTAAAATAAATACCAAGACAAATAAATTGAAAGATTTTTTTTGTCATTTAGAAAAGTATATTTCTGCGGCTTGCATCAGTTCTAAAAATAGTAATTAAATTAAATTTCTGTTGACTTACATATATTGGTCTCTTCATGTATTTGTCTTCCAAACATTGGTGCAGGAGAGTAGAGTCTATTTGTTTCCTACAATATGAAAAAGAAAATTCGGTTAATCATTTGTAGTAGAAAAAGTTGTTACTGACCACGAATATTCAGTAAATTTATCACGCAAGGAAATGAAATAAATAAGTCATCTTACAAAAGTTGTCAAAACATGGAATTAGATTTACTGTATAGATGTATATGAACAATTTTATTAGCACGTTTAATTTTGTAGAATATACGAAATCATATATCATTTAAACATATTAATGTCGCGGATTTAGGCATCTTTCAATACATTTTAAATTTTCTCTTCGGAGCTTCGAAAGATTTAAAATGTATCAGCCCCGCTTCATGGTGGATCTTTAGTGGCATTAGGACTGGAAACCAAGACTAGATTAAGCAAGCCCAGCAGTGAACTTACGATTCTGACCACTTGGCTACCGCGTCTCAGCAAAAAAAGGTAGCGTGTATAGAAAGGTTGGCTTTCTGTTTAATGCATGTTACGAGTTGGCGCTGATTTTTCAGTAAGAACAAATATAACTCGTAAAAAATTATTAACATGGTAATCAGATTTAAGTCAGTTGAGGTCACAGCGCTTTCTGTGCTGATTGTAGTAATTAACATCATCATCATCATATCTTTTTGTCTAACACAGATACGTAAATCTCGTGGCTGACGGGTGGCCTACCTTGAATATCTTTTGCAGACCACCAACATAACACCATATTAATATAACTTTATAAAAAATATCATGGTTTAATTTTCAAGATTTTTAATTATACATAATTATTGAATATGAGCTACGTCATTCACAGTACACTTTATACAAGTCGTATTGATAGACTGATTGTCGTAGCACTTAGAAGCAATACGAAACTATTGGCGACGAATCACGTAATTTTGAACCTCCGTCAGTTAAGAAGGATGACACATGAGCTGGTACTTTTCTGTCCAAATTTTCACACCACGTCAGCGGGAGTACTTAAGAAAT
The DNA here is from genome assembly GCA_019974015.1 of Nephila pilipes. Classification (NCBI taxonomy): domain Eukaryota; kingdom Metazoa; phylum Arthropoda; class Arachnida; order Araneae; family Nephilidae; genus Nephila; species Nephila pilipes. Next base: position 59,117 of record BMAW01050352.1, read on the forward strand.
CGAAATCTAACGTAACAGATTCGCTATACGACTGATCTTCAATGGCAAATGGACTCGACGGAAACAACAGTGGCCACTAGTTCATCATAACCACTAGGCTACCGCGGTTACACTAGTCTTATTGAATAGATGTACTACCTCCAGTAGCAACGAATATTTTAAAGTCCAAAAATAAAATAACGCTATTAGCTTTCATTTGCATTATATGTAAAAAAGATTAAAACTATTAATGCATTGAATAAAACATAACACGCCGCACATGAATATTTGAAAGGAATTTACATGTACGATGATTTGATATTTCTGTGAAAGTTAAAAATATTTATAAAATATAATAAGCATTTTCATAGAAAAATATAATAAGCATTTTCATAAGTATAGCAAAAAAAAAATCTTTATTTGTATTTACGAGTGTTTCCCATTTGGATAAAAAATTGTTAAAGTATTTAGAAAATACTCCCAAATAATATATTGTAAGCCAATGAATGCATTTTTACATTTAAAACATCATTCTTAAAATCAGTGTTAAAATAATACGAAGACAGACCTATATGAAGAATTAAAAAATTATTATAATTTCATTTAACATCAGTTAAAAGATTATACGATATTCGAATTATAAAGCAAGAAATATACTAATTTTTTTCCCTCTCTTTTTTTTAAAAGTTTAACTTATTAATTGATAAAAACACGAAATCGAAATCATATGAATATTTATTTTCTACCCTAAGCAAATTGTACCATAACTTTATTTTTGAATTAAAAAAAATAAGTTTACGCATTCATCCAATCAAAGAAAGCGAATTCAGTAATTAGAAAGGTCTCTTTCCAAAAGCAACATTTCAGCTAAAATATGTGCTTTCAAATAAAGTACTTTTCGATATTTCATAATAATAAGTTTAAAATTGTAAAAGTCATATAAATTTGACCCTTTTAGTCATCAATTATTACTGTTACAACAAAAGATTTTACAAGCAATTTATGAAAAATAAAATATCCTTAATCTGTTTCTCGTGAATAAAGTAACAGGACAAACGAGCGTATATCACGCAATCTCATTAAATATTACTTTTAAAGTGCTGTCAAAAACAAAATGGCAACATTAAATCTCTTCGAGACTGGTATTGCTGCTTTCCTATTTTCCTGGTATATTTTCCTTTCAGAAGTACTGAAATATTTGAATAATCCTTTCAATTGGGCAACAAGTTGATAATTACGACATGAAGACACCTTTCAATTATATATTTTTCCTGTTCTATTGCAGCGGTATATTCCCTTTATGTATTAGGTCAAAAAGAAGCATGCGGTTTGGAATAATTAAGATTTCTTTAGGTTTAATCATTGTCGCAATCACGTTCATACAAATCGGAATGGCGGCGTTTGTCTTTTGGAGAATGCCGGTCTCTAAAAATGGAGCCACTTTAGAGCTATGCCTTGTCATATTACGTACTCTCTCCGTTATACATCGTTGTATCCTTATCCGAAAGCTGCAAAGGATGAAAAACATTGTCAAAATATTGGATGAGTACGAAATCAACGAAAAAATAGTAAACTTTTTGTGGTTGAGCGTTCTTACAATTGTTACTATAACTTTTTGTATTATTCGGCTCGTATACAAATTGATCGTAACTCAAAAATTTCGTAATATGCCTGAAAATGTTTTTGGATATGATTTTAGTAAAGGTACATATAATTCCGTTGCTTCAACAATATTTGAATTTTTCATATTCTTGTTTAATACATTACCAGTTCTATCGTTTATGTTTTTCTACGTAGCCGTTTGCTGCAAGTTAAGATATATATTACTGAATTTCAAAGAAAAATTATCATTTAGAAGATACATTGATTGTGAAAAGCTCATATATTCTTATTCTGCAATAAAATCAATTATGCAATACATTGATAAAGTGTTAGGTGTTTTTGTGTTTAATATTGCCATTTTTATTTTTTGCACTATGATGCATGCATTGCACGTCGCTGTGAAACCTCACATTTTCCCCGATGACTCTCAAAGATATTTGATACTGCTTCTTTCTTTCTGTATATTTGGTTTGTTTAGTGTGATGTCTTGGGCAGCCTCAAGAATAGCGGAAATTGCATCTGAAATTGCTGTGGTAGTTTGGATTATGCCTAAGACGAGAACAAACTCGTGTTTCAACCAATTACGATTCATGATGTTTGCGGAGAAGGAGATGAATTTAACCATGTGGGGTATTATGCCTATTCGAAAAAATTTCATTTTTGGCATGATGGGTATTATTTTCACGTACACATTGATGTTTTATAACTTAAATATCGGTTAGAGTACTGTAAATTGAATAATTTCATATTTTTTTACGATTATTTTGAAAAGGTGTGTTCCAAACATGTGTCAATGTTACATACAAGTAATGGATAATTTTATTTATTACCTCATTGATGTACTAATGCTGACTATTCATAATGACTTCTTAGAAATCTTTTTGTTATATTGATTGCAGTGATTATATTTGCTCTATATATGATATATTTAATTACTCTAAGCTGGAAATTATAAATGATATAAACACGCACGGTTAGAACGAAATTCAATTTGAGACAGGAAAATGACATTACTTTAATTAGCTCGGTATTTCAATCTAAATTAAAAATATTATTTACCTTACAGTTAACTTTAAATAAATGTAACGTAATAATCTCTAGTGAAACTCGGAGAATTAATCATGATTCCTCTTTCCTTCCTGTGATTTTTTTTCTTAAGCAGAACTGGTGAAAAGTAAAGAATTAGTAACCACACACAAGCCTAAAAATCCCTATAATAAAAAGAAAATTTATAATTTATGACCTGAATATGATTTTATTTGTGTATTGCGTTTGGCAACAGTATTCTCCATAGTTGGTCATCAAAAGTATCAATTAAATTTAGAATTCAGATATTGTGAACAGCAAAATGAGCATAAACTTTGCGGTTAAATAAGTTCATTCAATTTTAAATACCCACACACGTAAAGAAAAAGAAAGAATCAACATTTTTAGTATTATAGATTAAAAAACTTAAAATGCTTATTAAAAGCTATTAATCTTTAACTTTTTAGTAACCTCAAATTGGAAACGCGATTTCAAAATTTTTATTGATAATCGAAAAAAGGTTTAGTTCTGAAATAGGTTCATAGATACGAGTACATAATATATATACTCGTGTATGTGGGTACATTTGATTTTTTTTCTCAATGAGAAAAAATATAGTTAGTAGAAATAATCAAATCAAATAATATTTGACCTTATTAGTGTTGCCTCCGATTTAATGCGCGAAGCAAATGAAAATAAATTTCACTAGTCTACATTTTTCCTGTTAATTGCCTTGAAATATTATTTTCTGATTATTTTAAATGCTTTTTCAGCAACAGAAATAAACATCTGGAGTTAAGTCGGAAAAATTTAATTTTGCTTGATGAAATTTCTTAATTTTTTTTTTTTTTGCAATTCTTTCACATAATATTTTTTTATTCATAATAAATGTGTAAAATGTTATAAATTCTTTGAATTCTAAAATGCTTAAAAAGTTCTTTATTTAATGATTCTAGATATCGTTCGAATATTTTTATCTTATTGAGACTATGATATCTAGATAGCAATTAAAATCAAGTATCTTGTCATATGTAATATGTTCATATTACTAAATTAAAAACTTTTCTTCATTGTTGTGTTATTTTTTATGTCAAATCACCTCTTTAAATGACAGGATAAAAAATATGTGTTATATACAAGAAAAAAAAAGGTTTACAAGAATAAAGAAGGAAACATATGTTATTTTCATTAAATAAAATTTTAAATTAACCCAAAATGTACTTTGGAGGAGAAAAAAAAATACTGTTAATTTAGGGCAGCGCATAATTTGCAGCAACTTTGCGAGATGAATACATTTCACAAAAAACGAATAAGCTTCTAGAAACATATTAAATACGCATACACGTGCAGTTGAACATACAATGTGTGGTATTTAAACAGAGGACTACGCATACCGAGGCCGTTGGGCTTATTGTCAGGATTTTGAAATAAAATGTATGCTGCCTTGATGTTTTTCGTGCAGATGACTCCTTCCCTCCCTCACTGTCTAGTTTAATTTGGTCTTAATCCTCCGGTAGAAGTAGAGTTGGAAATATCACACACACACACACACACACACACATGTTTTCAGTAGTTGCAGGAGGTTTAGCAATAAATAGTTGTACACAACTACCAACTGTGAATATTTTCAGTAGCAATCATATCTGAAGCACTTATATGTATTTGGACGAATGAAAAGTAATTGTCGAAAAAAAATGTTGCGAAATATGATTGTATCTCTAACACTCGAGATTCTTAACAGCACAAACCAATTTTTTAATACCAAGAAGAGTTTAAAGTGAAGAACGATTTGGTCGACATGAAGAATTGATGCAAACGTTCAGGAAACTGATGAAATTGTTCTGAAAGATCGGCGGTTTAGCATTCAGATGGTGGCAGACATGATGAACAAAGACGGAAAGTCATCAATATTTTGCTCAAAAATAGTACCAAAAAAAACTATAAAATTGTAACATAGTTCCTTTCCTCATGAGCACTAGGAGTTTACTTCATTCCTCATCATATCTTATATCTTTTATTAGAAAAAGGGAACCAAAAATCACCGAAAGTGAGCAGCGCACACACAAGCAGTTCGTTCTCTGTGAAACAGCTTTAGGCGGTCTAGACCTTTTCTGTGCTTTAGCATCGACCGTATTCATCAGGTCTCGCTCTGTCCGGCTTCTGCCTGCTCCAAAAAGTGAAATGTGCATCAAAAGGGGAACACGGAATCAGTACGTAATACAGGTAAAATATGCCATATTTATTGAAGAGAGTTAAACTTGATTACTTGCAGTACTGTTTTGAAGAATGAAAAACACGTATGTGGTAGTGCACTCGTATGTTTAGAGAAGGAGAGCATGTTGTTGGATATCTACAATTATTTGTAATTAATTTTCAACAAAGCATAGTTTTCAAGATCAATCCCGTATTTTCTTTTGTACCTCTTACATCATTCTACACATTCTTTAGATAATTAGTAAAGTAATTAAAAACAGTTAGGTTTGGTTTTATTAACATCGTCCAAGAAGCAACACGAGGGCTATTGGTGACGGACCTTGTAATTTTGAGCCTCGTTCAAGTGACGAGGACGACACCTGAGCTTAAAAAATATTTAGAAAATTCTTAATGTTGTTTGCTGCAACAGATGTATCAGAATGCGTAATTAAAACATCTTAGTTTGATAAATTACCTTTAACTATAAAAATTATTTTAATCACCAGTGAAGAGAAATATTGAGAAAATTGCTGTAATGGCTGACACAGATTTTGAAATGGCACCAAACACTTACTTGTGTTTTGTGAGCATAGAAGCCACGGAAAATTACCACTTGAGAAATAGAGTTTCACGACTCGAATTAGAAATTGTACAATTAGGAAAATTCCACTCCTCGATGTTCTCGTTCTTCTACTAGGAACTCAAATGATGTTTGTAATTATTCACGAAATTCCTAACGTAAGCGTTTCTATCGTAATGCTAAGTTTTATAATCTTTCAATTTAGCTCAAAATGCATACCAGAAAAATGCCACCAAATTTGCCATGAGTTTTAAGCAATCAAGAAAATTTAAGGTTCCCTTCTATGGCCGTATTGATCTCGTAAGCGTAGTGTTATTTCAATGGAATTTTACAATTTTTCTCAAATGTATACTATTTTATCTATTCGAATACTATAAAAGGCATTTTAAAGAGCACAAAATAATGCAGGTTTTTGCAGAATATATTTTCCCTCCAGACTTCCAAAAATATTTTTACCCTTGTTTTAGTGATACGTTTGAGAGTTTTCTGATCTTTAAAATATTCTAATATATATTTTGAGAATTGGAGGGAATATGTAAGAAGAAACCTTCGCAGAAATCTCTGTGGAAAACTTTATTTATTTATTGCTCTTTCGGATGCACTTTATTGAATTCAAATAGATAGATTATTAAGGATTTGAGAACAGTAGCAGAAATTCCATAGGATTAGTTCTATGCTGACGAAATCAAAATGGTGGGTAGACGGAAACCTTCAGCCAACTGCAGAATTAACGGAAAACCTCGTTACTTTAGTAAAATTCTATGCAGGCTCAAATTCTGATTATTGGAAACTCTTGATTGATATCTCGAATTATTTTCTCTAATGAAATGCCTTTTATTATTTATCGTTATAATAAAATATTAAAAAAGAAAAAGGTGTTCTAGGTTTAATGATTTATGCAGAAATATTTGTGACAGTAAGAGATGGTAGTAAATAAATAACTATAAATCCAGTTTCTGTGTACTGTTTCAATTCTTACACTTCCACCAAAATTACCATTAATTCTGCATTATCTGGGCAAGTTTGAAATATCTTACCTTTATAACACAGTCCAGATACTTGAGTTCATTGAGATCGTTTTCTGTAACGTATCTTTCCACGTCGTCTCCAAATATCCTATCAAGTTCGTCATGAATTTTTGCCTGGACATCTGGATAAAGACCTATCAAGAAGAGGGCCCATGTCATGGCAATAGAGGCTGTATCGTGACCCTAAGTACAATTGTAAGAATGGAAATATAAATACATAACTCCAGAAGTGTATCATGATTCAAATTAACGAATTTAATATGCAATAAAATGTTTAAAAATATTTTTTTAAATTCATTACATATAGAAATCACCGATGAATGATAATTCGTAATAATTTACAAATTTTGATGTTAACGTATTATTTATGATTTCCTTATACAATCACTGAATCATCCGATAACTTGCATCCAGAAGTATTAACTACGCATTACTTGTTTTAATAATGACAAAAAATTAAATACATTATTACAGTCAATAAATACAGAGGCAGAAGATATTGCGTAAAAAAAGGTCCAAACATTTAAAATGCAGGCTCTTTTCGAGTAAATTCAAAATATTTCTAGACTCTCAAGAAAATGCAAAATATTTCTTTTTAACAGGAAGTAATCCATACGCCCACATAAAAATATACGTTAACACAATCTCAAAGTTCGAACAATATCTGAACATAGCAATTCAAATCACGACATCGCATTAACACATAAAATTTCTGCACACATCAACTGAGCTTTCTTCTTTCGTCCAATTTTTTTCTCCAAATTTGGGAACTTCACGACTTTTGCAGATCAAATTTATCTCCAAGGTCGCCACTGCTTATGTTACACACATTACTTACTTAAAATCTTTCTTATTTAATATTGTCTGTAAAATGCTATTTCCATTCACAGTTATCGTAATGTTGAGTAAAAACAAAGTCTAAGTCTTAAGCGTAACAATATGATATTAGGAAAATTTGAGACGGCTCTAAAATGTGTGATTGATGGTGTGACAAAAACGATTTGAGAGCGGTCACTCGCTAGATAACGTTAGGTGTATGGTATGGAAAGAGAAATTGATGATAACCGAGCATCGGTTGTGTCCTTTCATTTTGTTCCTTTCTGACTGCAAGGGACTGTTTCTCGTCAAATCCTTGGAGAAAGAGTAACAGTCAATGCTCTGTAGTATTGGAAACTTTGGAGAAGCTAAGGAATACAAGCGAATCGAAACGTTCCGGGAAAACTTCTCATTGCGCCATCCTGTTGCCTGATTACGTTAGACTACCTACATCAAACGCAACAAAGAACTCCTGTTAAATTCCAAAGTGGAAAATCCTGAACTACTTTCCATCTCTTATCTTGATCTGTCACTACTTAACTTCCAAATCTTCGGTCTTTCAATCAACGTGACTTCAAAAACACTCTACGGGTGCATCGGATTCAAATGAAGTCCATTTGATGCCGATGCAACCGCAGTTCAGTTTGAAGTTCATTTAAGGCCAATGTACTCGACTTCGATAAAGTCTATTTGATATCCTATGTAAATGATTCAAACAGCAGCTAAAGGACATTTAAGTGCTTGACATTCAAGAAATAGTGTCACAATGGGAAAACATGCCTAAGCAATTTCGAACAATATTTTGAACTTGATTAAAAAAATTCTGTGAAATATTCTGCGCCTGGATATGTATTGACAATACTTTAATACAGAAAAAATACTTTGTTAAAAACTAGAAAAACGCTATAAACATTCTAGAGAAATCTATGTTGATATGAAGTTAATTGCTTAAACTTTGACACATTTCATATTTTCAAATCTTTGAAAAAATAATCTTTTAATCAATTAACAGCTCAATTGTATAAAAAAAGAAATTCACCCCAAAAACAAAGACTTTCAAATCTTCTCTGATGTTTTCTTCACTCAATTCTCCGCTATCCGAATATAGTTCCAGTAACAAATCGAGCACTGCTTTACGTTTTCCTTTCTCATATTCCATATCCCTATTCAAATACGATTTCTTTTTTTCTCGAATTACCTAGAAAAATACAAATGAAAGATTATGTTACTCAGTATTTTTGATTGATAACCACTTAAACTCAATACGAAGAAATATAAAAAGTACGTTAAGGAATTATGAGACAACTAACAAATTTGTTCGTTTCTGAAGAAATTTTAAATGCGTATATTTAAAATGGATCGGGAAGAATTCTTTCTCTACTAATAACAATTTAATTAAAATTTTATTAAGATATACTCATTTTGCTGAAAAGTGAATGAGGTGTCGGTTAAGAAGTGATAAAACTACCTAAGAAAATCAGCATAATATATGTTACAGTAACATCAAAATCAGTATAATACGCATGGACTAGTATTTCATGACCGCATTATCTGAAGAGCAAAGGTGCTAGTTTTAATTGTGCTATCCCCGATTTAACTCAAAATGCCATGGGATAAAGAGTTATCTGAGAGTGAGAGAGAAAATTTTATTTTGTAAATGTAATGTAAATCTGAATGAGAAATATCTATGTTAATGAAAAATTTTAAAACTACTAGTCCCAAAGTCATATTTAGGAAAAATGTTTCATTTAAAATAAAGCGATCTGCCAGAAAAAGAATTTTGAGAGAAAGGGACGAACAACGAATTTTTCGACTACAAAGTGAAAAAGGTTTTCCAACACGATATGTTTAAGCAAAGACACATCACATGTTGCAGTTTAGAAGAGTCTTAAGTGAATTACTAATCCAAAATCCATGAAAATGAAGAAAACACCTAAGTTATTGAAACATCATCGAGAAAAAAAGAGGGAACCGGGCTAAAATGTCCTTTTACGGAACGATGAGTGGAAACTAATAATACTTTCTGATGAAAAGAAATTTAATTTTGATAGATCTCAGGGCTACAAACATACTGCCATGACTTTATGGATGAACTGAAGGAATATATCAACTGACAAATGGGTGGAAGATCAGTAAAAAGTAGTTTGGGGAGCACCATTCACGTGACGGTGTGAGCGATTACAGCGAATTTCGGGACGTATGAATTCTGCACAATATCAAGTTATGTTATACGAGTATGATCATCTGATACCATTTGAACCTTTATTAGGTGGTATTAATTGGATATGTCATCAACACAATGCTTCTTGCCATGCTTCTAAATCCCCTCAGGAATAGTTTAAAAAAGAAAAGTAAATATTTTGCATTGCCAAAGTCGAATTCTAGACTCGAACCCCCGTGAAAAACCTACGGGATGTACTACATCTCAAAATTTAAGCAAATATTAAACGGTTTTTACCAGCCCATAAATTGGAAGTAGACATAATAAAAGAATAACACAATATTTCTGCATTAAAACTTAAAAAATTTGAACCATTTCAATGAAAAACGCAGTGTTTGGGGCTATCAGGAAAAATGGGTGACCAATATCATTTTGTTTTTAGACAAATGGTCTTAAATTCTTTAACAGTGATTTTTCTTTTTTTTTTCTAGTATTTTTATTAAATTAATCGTGTATTACATTATTCAAAATTATTGAATCCTATTTGTAATAAATATATTGTAATATCAAATTTATATATTTAAATTACACTTAGAAATTTTATTACATAGTTTTCAAAATTAAAATGGTTTTATAATTTCTGAACGGAATGCAATGAAGTAAAAATAGTTTAATAGTTTTTTAACAATAATTTTGTTGCAAAAATATTTAGTATAGAAAATGAACCAAAATTTTAATGAAAATACTATTTTTTTTATTCTTAAAATAGCTTACTAACTTCTTAGCATCTATTTAAAAGAAAAAAAAATGTGAAATTTTAAAAGAAATCGAACGGTATAAACCAATTATATTTCAGTTTTTTCCCATTTGTGTTTTTTTTTCTTTTGGGAGAATTCGTTGAATATTTACTGTGCATATACATTTTGTTGTACTAAAATTGCAATTTTGTTTCCATTCATTACGATTACTTCAAATATAGCTGTGCCTGACAAATAAACAATTGATACACGCTCTGCAAGAACAAACCAAATGTATCATTTTCCCGAATTGAGCATACCATCTTACTTGATTGAGGTTAAAAATTACGAGATCTATCCTCAATAGTCCTCGTGCTTAAGTGAGACTTTAAGGAAATAATCAATCATCAATCAATTCCGAAACATAATTCTTAATTGTTTGCCTATTTTACAAACAAATAACGTTACATGACACGACGTACAGAGCTGAATTAGCTCATATAACCTATTTCTTTTTTAAAATTATTTCAAAGCTTCGAAACAAAATAAACAAAAATTTGAATATTTGTGTGTTGAATCACTTCAAGGAAATCACTTTTTAAAAGAAGATAAAGAATTTTTTATTATAAATGATATAGCATAACAGTAATTAAAATTGAAAAACCTTACTTTAGTTACAAAATCATGGCACACTTGTTCATGGAACTTCATTTCTCGATAAGTTTTCGTGAATTTAAACAGGAATTTTGGCCATTGCCAAAATTTGTATATTCTGGAGATATATATTTCTGTCAGGCTTGAAATATGTAAATATAATAAGGCATTAATATAAAATATATTTATTTACTCAATTACATAAAATAAATCTTCAATACACTCCATTGTGAAGTAAATGATAACTCAATAATGAAAGGAAATTTCAATAATGAAATTAAGGTACTTTTCGGTAACGCGGCGCTAGTGAAATTCGTCGCCAAGCTTAAGACTAAGAAATAAAATGAGTTGAAAATACTAAATATCAAAACATAATGTGTTTAAAATTATTTATTGGTCGTGTAATTTTCTCTAAGGCCAATTATAAATAAAAAAAATACTTTTCAAAAGAACTTTCAGTCTAAACATGAGGTATAAAGTTACAAATATCTTAGAGAATTGCTGAAAACATTTCACTTTCTAGATATAAACGACGCTTTATAAATTCAAGAAATTTTGAATCTAGATGATTGACGAGCGGCACACCGCTAACATTTATTGCCCCATTTAGTCCTGTCCCACAAAGCTGCTACCGTTTGGGTATAGCCGTCAGTGTTTGAGTCTACGAAATTATAACTGCGAATGACAACAAAATGTTCACAGCCGATTTTTATAAGTTCTCTCTTTTCTGCTTTTTCACAATCTGAAAAAATAATACTTTTTAGCGATGTTTTCCTGAAACGCAGTCATCAAGGTCTTATCACAACTATCGGGAACGATGACCAGAAAATTATGCTTGAATTCGCTGCATAAAGCTCCAAATACTCACAGTAGTGGATGAACTCATCCAATGTTGTTTTGTCTTTTTGCCAGTCTCCGCGATTTTGATTCTTTAAAAGATGTAAAGAGAAAAATTGAAAATCAATTGAAAAACACGAACTACGATAATTGGCGTAATTGGCAACCTTCTTCAGCATGCCTTTAAGTGGCACGAGCTAATTATTGGATCGCCCTGACGGAAAAGCACGGAGAATAAATTTATCAAACATAGGTTTATTAATTTGCAAAACACGCAAGCCTTTCAGCATCTAGTCTCGGTAACAGTTTGTGATTGATTGTTGTTTGCGTTGTTTCGGCCTCAACCTCACTTAGAATTACTTTAGATGTATTTAAAAATTTACATTTGATTTAAACATTAAATTTAATTTTGCAAAACTTTAAGTTGCATGTTTTTGAAAAAATTAAAGTTACAGGAAATAAAAATTTAAAAATAACACATCGATCAATAACTCCCGAGACTAACCCAGAGATGGCGCTCGTAGTAAACCGGTAACCAGGTCTTTCTAGAGTACTAACCTTTGCTTGAAACGTGTCAAAATTTTAAGTCGATCGGACCAGGATAAAGGTTTTTTGAAGTGAAGTGAAAAAGGTTTTTTCCAAGTGGGTACCGCGATTGCTTTCGATGGAACAAAAACAGCAACGAGTCGATGATTCAGAAAGCTGTTTATCGCTATTTACGCGCAACAAAAAAGATTTCTTGCGAAAAAAAAAAAAAAAAAAATAGGAGGGGTGAAAAACCGTGGGAACAGTTTAACCCTAAAAGATGATAAAAAAAAGGTGTTATGTTGATGAATAAAAAAAAAATTTGCAAAAAAAATGTTGTTTTCAATTTTAGACTCGGGAGTTATTAATCGATGTGTTAGTTAAAAGAAAATATTAAGTTTTCGTATTACTGTAAGAGGAAGTAGGAGGGGTAATCGGGAAGATTAAGCTACCAATTAATCGGAGTGCATCGTATAGGATCTGTAGGAAAGTAGACTTAGGAGAAAAATTAGAGGTAAATTTCTGTTTGGAGTGCAAGCATGAAAGCTCGCAATCTGATTGGGTGGCAGCAAATTCCCGATTTCAGCTTTTGAGATTATAAGTGGAAGTTTAGAAAAGAAGTTAAGAATTAAAATTTTGAAAGGAGTTTATCGCACGCAATATTATTAGTTTTTCTCTCTGTAGAGAACAATTTCAGTCCTTGCAAAATCCTTCGGTCTTCAACTCACTAAAAACATGTTGTTTTCTGCTCACGTCGGGATTTCTCGGATTTTCATAAGCTTCTAAGTTCAAATGATATGACAAAAATTCTTCTAATTTATTTTCAAAAAAAAAAAAAAAAAAAAAAAAAAAAAAAAATCTGAAAACTTTACTTGACGATGAAGTTGGGGGAATGTCATACTGTGTGTGTGAAAATGATGTTTGAAAATATCAAAATAATTTTTCAAAGTTATTTAAATACTCTGTTTTGAAAACATTACTATTTTGTTGCGTCACTATAAATACTGTATCATACCTGTGAAGAGATTTTACATATCCTGAATCTTCTTCATTTTCAAATGCACCAATTTGAATTCCAAACACAGTTTCTAAGAATAAACACACAATATTTTTTATTAGATTAACGTTTTTTCTTTATTGAATATATAAATCACAATTGACTGTAAATAAAGATGAAAAATCTATCATATTTTTCTTTTGCTTTCATGTCATTCTCCATTAAATTAAAACACGTTAACATGTTTCCTCCAGAAATGTTTTTATTCAACTCTTGTGTAAGACTAAATTCATACCAACCTGTATGCATAAAATATTAAACTGGCTAATAAAACTAATTCGCGAGATCTGGTCAAATCTGCGGTGGCTCTTTTCAATGATGACGCTTTAATAACTAGCCCAAAAGGAAATCGCTTTTGATCTAGTTGCTAAGTACATTGCAAAAAACGACCGGATAAGTTTTCTTTGGACTAAAAAAATCGAAGGTTTGAAATGTCATCGTCACTCAAAGTCAACCAAACTCCCCTACCACAGGGTAGAGCCTCCAGCATACTATAGTGGAGTATAAACTCCACCAAACGAATTAGTAACCAAGGGCGTGAACACCAGATGGCAACACAGCCCCAAACTCCTGGTTGCATGTTCCCCAGAAGCAAAAGGTTGCTCTGATTTGCTAATGAAGACAATTTTACAAAAATCGTAACTAGTGATGTACCAATGATAGTGCATGTGTCTGTCAAATAGATCCGTTATCTTAACTAGAGACACCCAACAATTTCAAATGAAAACTGCCTCAAAACGAAACTCAATGCAACAGGGAAAGGATATTTAGCAGAAATAGCTGAAAAAAGCATCCTTCACGAAAAATGTCATTTTGTACGTTCCTTTTCGAATAATCAAGACAGTACTGGAGGAGGAATATGCGGCAACTCTCTTCAAAAATGACAACAGAATTTAAAATGCCTTAATAACCAGCCCGATAGCGAATCCTCTTTTGGTTTTGCAGCTATGACCATTGGAAAAAGAAAACGGACGATTTTTCTCCAGATTGACATCCCGCAAGGCATGGTAATCAGTCCGAATTGATTTGTGAGACATGGTTAACAATCCAAAATGAGTTGAGAAAGCGGAAACCGATCCATTTTCATTTGGAAATTACAAAGGATGCGTGAGACGGGGTAATCAATCTAAAGTGTTTGGTTGATTATTTATTAATGTCGCCCTAAGAAGCCACACGAGGGGTGTTGGCAACCTAATTCATAATTCTTAGTTCCCGCTAAAGTGGTGAGGACGGCTCGAGCTGGAGTCCTACTCTCCTAACTGTTTTAAGGAATTTAAGTCTCGTTATATCTTAAGTGCATCAGTCCCCCGTTCCATAATGGATTCTCAGTGGACAATTGAATTCAGTAGAAATTGCTGCGACTTGGACCGACGACCAATAGGCTGTGAAGCTATTATATTTCTAGGTTATTGAGGATGACAGAAAACGTTGGTCAAAAAAGATGCAAGGAATTCTTTGTTTCATCTTGTTCTTGGAGATCAGAGTCTAATATTATCTCAATCTCAAAATAATAATGTTAAAAAAAAGGCAGGGCCCTATTTTTAACAATTTAGATTTTAAGTGAATTATTTAATGTGCATTTAAAACATAATATTTGGTTGAATTACCGCACAATATATCCATTGCAACGAGTGTTATTGGTTTTTTAACATATGTAAATTCTTTCTTCGTCTCTTGGCTGAAAAAACGCGCCAGTTTCTGGGAGTGTTCATTAAAAACATCCATGTAGACTCTCAAAATATCAGTGTGAAAACAAGGCGCCAACAGTTTTCGGCGGGGTTTCCATTCCTCGGAAGGACTGTAAAGGAAAAATTATATCAATGAAAATATTAACTACTTACAGAAAAAAAATCGTTGTACAATTGTCTGAAAAGGAAATCCTTAATAACTTTGGCAATTTCAATTCCGGATGGATAACATTGATATAATTATTAACGGTTCAAATAGAACCAAATTTTGACGCTAATGTGTAACAAAGGTTATTTGTAACCCTTCCCTTAACCAACATCTGGGGTATTATTGACTTAATAACTAAGTTTTAGCTCTTTTTTGACCAAAAGAAACATAATTACGCAATTTAGGCAAGGCTTTTAAGTGTTGTGAATTGATGTAAAGAAACAATATAAAAGCGACTCAGAATTGAATTTGATGGTAGAAGGATTGTGGTGGTCATAAAAAGATAGCAGGGGCAGGAAGAAATTAAATAGTGCTTGAGAGTTACTTGTGTCTGTAGGTAATCGAAAAGAAATTTGAACCCAACGGAGACTGTTCAAAGCTACTCCAATTGGGATTGACTTATCACACCGAATCCGAGTATCTGGATAAGAATAATCCTTTATATATTGGAGAAGTTTTTCATTACCAAGTTGAGGCATAGTGAATTAGTGGAGAGCATACTCTTAATTTTCTAACACAAATAAATATCACTGAAGAATATTTTAATAAAATTATTAAAATATAAATAAAATTATTATAATAAGAAGTAAGTTAGAGACATTAGCATTGTTATTAGATTAATACTTAAGAGGACAGAAGAATCAGATAATAGATATACTTTGGAAAAGAATTTAATTAACACAGCTAATTAACTTCTCAAAATAACTTTATCATTTTATGTATCATTTGCATATTTGATTTCTCATAACAGAAAGCGTAAATTTTATGTATCATAAGATTTTGTTTATTACTTCCGAATTGGGGGGGAAGGGGCTTAAAATATGAGTCATCTAATGTTGACAGAAAGTCTAAAATAATTGTATTTTTTTTTTCTATTCAATCCTTTCAAAGTTTTTTTACACTAAACGATATATTGCATGCCTTATAAACAGCGGTACAAAACTTAAAAGGATATAAAGTATATAAAAAAAAATGGAGAGTTACATAGCAACCTATGATTGGAAACGTCATTCGAAAGTGGACGAAAGGTAAAACTAATGAAAGGATACAAGACAGATATTACCAGAAACATTCGATGCACATTAATATTAGAAATGCTGCAGTAGAGTATTCAAATTCAGAGACGATATTTGAAGATTCTACCCTTATAAGCAATGTATGCGTTGCTTCGACGGACCAAGGATTGGGGAGGGCGTGAACAGCGCAATCTATCAGCTTTCGATGACGTTTTCGATCATGGGTTGTTATACTGTTCTCAGTCTTTTTGACGTGCCCTACCTCTACTTAAAATTTTTATATTTATCGGATATTAGGTATATATATATTTCAAATTCCAAAAGCAACAAGAAATAAAAAAAATATTAGTATTATTAGGAAGATTAATATAGATAAAATATAACCTCTTAACGACTAACAGATATAGATAAAAAAAATGTAAATTACAACCTCTTAAAAAATTTCACATTGGATATTCATCGTGTCTTAAAATTCTAAAATTCAAAACATCATGAAGATTTTCCATCAGTTCAGGCAATATTAAGTTTGAAATTAAAATCAGAGATAATTGAATTTTGAAGGGCAGTATACAAGAGTAGAAATCTTAATTATAAATCTGTTTATTGCATATAGTCAAAAAACAGAGATTAAATCATGAATTGAGTGTGAATAGTAATCAAGTTTGTACATCACTCCAATGGTTTTTTTCGAATTTCTCTAAAACTAATAGTCGTATTTGATTGTGACAATTTATTAACATCGCCCTGAGAAGCACTACGATGGTTAATGGCTACAGACCCAGTAATTTTGAGCCTCAGTCAACTGACAAGAATGGTACCTGAGTAGGCACTTCCATCTTCAAATTTCTTCACAGTGCCAAAGGGAGGAGGGACATCGACCAGATTAAACGTGCATAAGGCTTGATACATGGTGGATCTTGAATGGCCTCAAGCTTCGAACCCTCGACTCGCCGAAAAAAAGGCCGCTAGTGAGTATGCGACCATGACCACTAGGTTACCGCGCCCACATAATGGTATTCAAGTGATACTTGGGAAAAGTATATAATTTAGACTTCTCTATACCTAATCCTGCCTAAATAACAGATTCCGCAAAAGGAAAATTCTGTTTAGGAATTTTCTCTTTATTAATTAATATTTAATATGTTAATTGATTAATTCATTAACATCATAACATTTAGTTCCCCTTGAATCATTAAGATTGATACTAATTTTGTTCAGCTGTTACGATTGTGCAAAAGTTTTATAAAGAATGTACCATTTTTTTGATTACTCAAAAGTTTTCTTAATCACATTACGAAATAGTTTAATTATATGATACAAAACAAAGTACCCACACAGTAATAATTATTATTTGGCTTTCTCATACTAATTTAAAACTAAAAGAAGAGCAATTAAAGTTGCACTTGATGTGATTTATCGCAGTTAGATTATCTTTATAAGTATTGATTTAAATAGAAGTATTTATAAATAAGTATCGAGGAAGTTAATTTCAAGTGTAATAAGTAGGGACATAGCGATAAATTGAGTTCTGTATAATAAAATGTAATAATTATTGTGCAATACTGTACATTGTTATTTTTGTTGTATATTGTTTATGATTTAACACAAATAAAATAATTTAAAACAGATTTAAAAAATAAATGCGACAAATAAGAACAGACATTTTTTGTGAAATTCCTACTGAATATGCAAGAGCAATAAATAGTTTTTATAAGAAGTTACTGCTGTGCATATTTACAAATAAATAAATAATCGCTTTTTTAAAACTTGCATAATAAAACACTACTAATGGGAAGCAAATATGTGATGGTGTCTTGTGATCCTTTCGTCCTTACCTTTGCGGTTACAAGGGTTTCTGATTTGTTGCCTTTTTTTTCCTTCCCGAAAACAGAATATTTATTTCCGGGATTTCCGAGAATGCATGAAAATTTTAAATAAAATTTTATAAAATTCTATGTTAAGTTTTGTAAAGAACAGATTTAGCCACCCAAGGTGCGTTTTTTTTTAATAATTATTATTAAATTACTCAGTTAAATATAAGAATTAAAAAATAAACGATGAAGTATCGAGAAATGGATAAGGACAGTAGTAAACTTTTCCGGTATTAAAATTAAAGGAAACGATAAATTATTAATTTGAATATATTTTGATCTAAATTTAATTAAAAGTGAAGCAAAGGATAAAAAATTGTAAAGGGATCTTGTACATCAAAACGCCTCACCTGAGACAAAAGCCCCTTGGGTGGCTAAAAAAAAATCTAAAAAATAGTTATTTATAACTGATATCAGCAACAATTACACACAATAAGGATGCTCATAAATTCCAAAATTTATACTCCTTCGTATATTGAGCTCCAAAATACAAATAAAATGAATTACTCAATTGTAAAAAACATAAGCAATCTATGTTTTTGTCTCTAAACCTAGTTTTTAGATTTGGCATGAACAGCAGAAAATGCCAATTCAGCCGATGTTGGAGGAATTGTTTTCAAAGCCTCACCAAATCTTATATTTTATGATTGATTTACTGTTGAGTTAAATAACTGTAATTCTTGCTTCACTACTTTGATCAAGCCAGAATTCTTGCTAGTCGAGCAGCTATACAGAATCTTTGAGTGCATCGCTTTTCCTAATTTTTCGTCCTATTTTAATGGTTTACCTTCCCAGGATTCGTGCTCTCTTCTTCTTAGTGTAAGTGGCTGAGATAGCCTAATTGTTATGGTTGTGGACTGGCGGATGGCCGTTTTCGTTGAGTCGTGGGTTCGAGCCCTAATACTACTAAGGACCTGTAGTGTAGAGATGCTCATGCACGTTAAATCTCACAAGATCGTAAATCATCATCTTGTGATGTGGAAGTTTGGAGAGAGAGGTGCCAGCGTAGACGTCGTCCTCCTCACTGGACTGAGGCTCAAAATTAAGAAGTGCTTCGCCAATAGTCCTCATGTTGCTTCTTGCTTGCTGTTAATAAGTCAACAATTACAATCTTCTGAGTACTAAAAGTTGGATGGCGATTCGTCTTCCTAATAAAACCCTTATCATAGCTTGTTGAACCACAGTTTTTTTTATTTGGTAAACATGAAAGAACAACTGCAACTGCAGCAGCATGATGAGCCTGCCAGATTCGCTGAGGGGAGGTGGCGTGTGCGGTACTAAGGTTAACCTGATTAAACCATTTTTTTTCCGGTTCAGCTCTATTTTTGTTCCAGTCCAAAGCCTGTTTATAAGATATTTTCATATTTAATTTTTCTATACTTCATGATTATGTATATTTGTGCTTCCAGAATAAAGTATAGGGTATACAAAAAAGTATGAAAATTTTACGTTTTCACGTCAACGAAACCCTAGTCAATACCAACCGGTATTTTTATCAATAGAAGTGAAATAAAGTTCTACTACTGCTATATAATAAAGCATTGGAATAATAGTAAAAAAATGGTTGAAGGAGAGTTTGCCTAATTATCTTTCCCACTTGAGCATGATTTTGGAATTTTTACAGCCTTTTTTTTTTTTAGAAGTTCATCATCTGCTATTTTTCCTTTTCAATAATTTAAATTTCTTTAAATAAAATTTTATTGTTTAATTGTGTGTCTTCTGACTATTGTATCTTCTGGTATAATGGAGTAAGTGAATTCAACACAGATCTCAAAGAATTGATAGTCACAAATGTATAAAATCTGTTGATTTATTAGCATATGCTAAAATGTTGTTACGTGAAAATAGTGTCAGCATGAAATAAAGGATACATGGTGTTCGAACGATTGACATTACAGTACATTACAATTACAATAATTACATTTAGTTTGCTTAAAATATATTTACATTGCTATTATATGTTTAAGTTAATATTTTATCATCTGCTTTTGTTTTAATATTCAAGCAGAATGTTTGTTTTTGTTATTTATCATTTGCTTTTGTTTTAATATTTAATTTATAATTGACTTTTATGGCAGAATTGTCTGTTCTTAATCTTTTTATTCTAAATTTTGGCAATGATTTTGTTCTTTGGAATGCTTTACTTATGAAAATAAAAATACAATAGGAATTTTTAGAAGGTATTTTCTTTTTTTGGTAGTAATTGATTCTTTGAAATCTGGGGCTCGGAAGTACGCTTTCATTTGAATAATTTTATTTTTTTCGAGAAGTAAACAGAAAAAAATACTTAAGCTCAGTTAAAATAAAACTATCAAAGCCATTTTCAATTTTCGTTACTTTTTAATTTACTTTGATGATAGTCAACTACTTAATTTATGCTATAATGAAACGAGTAGGAAATTTTAACATACAGATTACCAAGACCTGAACCACTTAATGGCTTCAATATATTATACACTCTGCTCTTGTCTATAGTTTTGAATCCTTTCATCACAGCCTAAAAAAGAAAGAAAGTTTGATAAAGAAAAAGGAAAGGGGAAAAAAAAAAAGCGATAATGGCTTCTTGATGATTGTTGTCAATAACAAATGGGAAGAAACGTTAAAAACAAAATGAACCATTTTTACGATTAGGTACTTTTCAAATAAACAGAATTTGAAACAATAATTAACCGTCTCATTTTGGTTGTAATAATTTTTAAATTTATATCAACAACAACAACAAAAAAAAAAAAAAAAAAACGTTAATTCATACTAAACACATTGAAAACAAAAGACTTTTATACAGGTGTTTAGAGTCCTTACCATTTGAGTAATTTGAATAAATTTTATTGATTTAACAAATGGACTTCTTAGAGGAAACACAAGTACAATTTCTTAAAAAAATTGATCGGATCAAATGTGCAAACTAAGCAACAAATCGTAGAAATAAGCAACTTGACCAACATTTTTTAATCTTCATGTACATTAAAATAAAATATACTTGAACTTAAAAATAAATAACTCTTAGATTATCTATTCCTTATTATTTACTAGCCGCTTTTTGGTGCCATAAATAAAAACCACTTGATGGTCTTTTCATTGTTTATTTTCAACGATAAACTTA
>BMAW01050352.1:80207-110543 GCA_019974015.1 Nephila pilipes
CAGCTTATTTTCATTAAAATAAATTTGAATTATACAAGACAAATTCCGGGAAACATATATCTGTTGCAGACCTAGAGCAGCCGATCGCTTAAAAAGCACCAAAAAGGACTCCTAAAAAGCTAGCGTCCCTCTAGCCCTTCTGGTCTGTCTGAAAAACAAACATAAATTTTACTTCTTTATATATAGGTACATCCACGTGGGTCTGACGAACGAGGGGCAGCTAGATCCTCCCACGAAACCCACGTGACTACCACCCACGTAGGCCACGGATTCTCAACATCCTGGCCCAGGATGAACCAAGGGATTCATGAAAACTTCCAACTGTAAAATTATTGTTGTAATACATGAATTATAACTTTATAAGTTACCTGGCAATAAAAAAAATTATATAAGAAAAATGAGTACATACAAATATTTTCAAAAAACATAAGATTATACATTATACAATATTCAATAATAATAATGGTTAAATAATTAAAATTCAAGAAAATAAGTAAATAACATAATTCATAGGATAATACATTTTTTTTTTTACACTTTCACTTCAGTCCTGTATTTCCAAATTATACAAAAGCTGTACTGGACGCTTGATGGTTGCAGACTCAGTTTTTACTTTGCAAGCCCTCACCTTGCCATCTCTTCCTGGAAATAATTCAAGAATTTTACCTAATTTCCAAAAATTTCGAGGTAAATGATCATCTTTAATCAAGACTATATCATTAACTTTAAACGGGGATGAATTCCTAATTAAAGTTGAATAGGCTGATCTCAAATTCAGCAAATATTCGTTTTTCCACCTAGTTCAAAAAGATCTCATTAATTTTTCGCGATAGTTAAAAGCTTTAACTAAACATTTCCTAGAAGAAAGATTTGAATCAAGGTGAAGTCTTACAGAGGGCAATGATAAAATTCTTCTACCTAAAAGAAAATGAGCTGGAGTTAAGGCAGTTGGTTCATCTGTTTCACTACCTACATAGGTGATTGTTCGAGAATTAATCATGCCTTCGATTTCTATTAGAACAGTAAGCAACTGTTCCACAGTGAGACATGATTTTCTAAGTGTTTTTCGTAAGGCAGTCTTCACGGTACGTACCATTCGTTCGTAGAAACCACCCCACCAGGCGGCTCTTTCAACAATGTATTGCCACTTAATTCCGTTGGCTGAGTAAAAGTTTTTTACATCAGGATGATTAAGCACACTCCAAATTAATTTGATCTCCATTTCTGCACGTTTAAAAGTGCGGGCATTATCAGAGATCTCCACAGAGCATAAACCTCGTCGAGAAATAAAGCGTCGAAAGGCAAGCAGAAAGGTATCGGTAGTCATATCTCCAACTAATTCCAGATGAACACTTCTTGTCACAGCATAAGTTATTAAGAGAATGTACTGCTTAGTATAAATGTCTTTCACATATAGAGGTCCGGCAAAATCAATTCCAATGATAGTAAATGGAGCTGACTGTTCCACTCGAATATCTGGAAGAGGAGCAATCACTTGACTTCCTGGTGAAGTATTGAACCTTTTACATATAGTACACTTTCCGAGAACAGATTTTATGGTTTGTCTAGCCTTTAAAATCCAATACTTTTCACGAACTTGCACTAATGTATGAGACACACCAGAGTGAAAAACTCTTTGATGAGATTCCCATATTAGCAATTCAGTTAACTTAGCCATTGATGGGACTATAATAGGGTGTTTTTCAAAAGTAGATAAGTGGGTTGATTTTCCTAGTCTTCCTGTGACTCGCAAAACACCGTTGATGTCAAGGAATGGATTTAAACATAATAATTTAGAGTCTCTATCCAAAGGTTTATTTTTTTCCAAACAGGTTATTTCATTTGAGTAAGAATCATTTTGAACAATTTTCACCCAAAACAATTCTGCGTTATTGAGTTCGTCAGAAGTAAGAGGACCTTTTTCGTAGTTTTTCCTTTTGAGTGCAATAATAAAGCGTAATACCCAAGCGGTCACTCGTAACATTTTGAACAAGCAGCTAAATTTGTTTGGATCCAGGATTTTTTCTTGAATAATAGCAGAACTAACAATAATGCAGGATTTATATTCGGAGGTAACTTCAGAATTTACTGATTTATGCTCCGATATCTTTTCCTTTGGCCATAGGTCTTCTAGGTCTTTTAACCATTCAGGACCATGCCACCATTTTTCAGAGACGATTAAAACTTTATCGACAAACCCTCTAGTTAATAAGTCTGCAGGATTATGTTTTCCACTGCAATGCCTCCAAGCAGTGGGATCTGTAGTTTCCTGGATTTCTATTACTCTATTAGCAACAAATTGTTTGTATTTAGATGCTGAACCTTTAATCCAGTGGAGAACTATTGTAGAGTCACTCCACAAAACAACTCTTTTAATGTCCTTGAAAATACCTTTAAGATGTTTCACTATTCTTGATGCGATTATAGCACCCATCAATTCAAGCCGTGGAAGGGTTAATTTTTTAATTGGTGCTACCCTAGATTTTGAGAAAACAAAACTGGTCTGATAATTTCCTTTAGTAGTTTTGTACCGAAAGTAAGCCACAGCTCCGAAGGATTTTAAGGAAGCATCTGAAAATACGTGTAATTGTATATCTTGGCTATCTATATTAATTTTGTCAGGAAAGTAGTGTCGAGGAATCTTTAAATTTTGAAAATCTTTAATTTCCTTACACCAATTTTGAAAATTTTCCGTAATTTGACCTGTAAATACTTCATCCCAACCAATACCAAGCTGCCATAATTCTTGGAGAAGGCATTTTATTTGAATTAAGAATGGAGATATAAATCCAGAAGGATCAAATAATTTGGCAGCAATATGAAGCACATTCCTTTTCGTGCATTCTCTGTCATTAAAATTTGACAACAAAGAACGCAAATCAAGTCCTAATGTATCATCTAAATTGTTCCAAACCAATCCCAATACTTTTAAATGGGAATCAGAGAGTTCGTTAACTTCAACATCGGAATGAGAGTTAAGCCATAAATTTTTTAGTTCCTTAGAATTAGTGTCGAATTTCCTCATATTCATATTTGCATCTTTCAAAATTGAAACAGCATCCGAAGATAATGTGAAAGCTTCTTGAACCGTGGAACTACCGAAAAATAAGTCATCAACATATAATGATTTATTTAACATTTCATATGCAAGGGGATGACTTTCTCTATAAATTTTAATATGTGTTTTAATAGTAGCGGTCAAAACAAAAGGTGAGCAAGTAACACCAAAACAATGTCTGTTAAAATGATACATGGTTACTGGCAGATTTTTATCACAGTCTTTGTAATATAAGAAACACAAATAATTTCGGTCCGCTTCAGTAACTTGGATTTGCAAAAATGCCCTGGCTATATCCCCACAAAATGCAATTTTATGTTCTCTAAATTTCAATATAACATCAATTAGATTAGGATTTAAATTTTCTCCTGAAACAAGACATTCATTTAAACTAACGTTTGTACCCAATTTACTGCTAGCATCAAAAACAATTCTAGTTTTTGTGCTAGAAGAATTTTCTCGCAATACTTTTCTATGCGGCATTACATACCCAATAAAACACACATCCGAACACATTTCTATAATTCCCTCCTGAATTTGTTCTTTCATAACTGCATTATATCTATCAAACAAACATTCATCGTTTTTTAATCATTTTCTAAATTTGCAAATCTCCTTTTAGCAACTTCAAGGTTATTGCTTATATTTTCTTTTAACTCCCGAGATTTCCATTGCAAGGGACATTCATAACGTTTATTCTTTATAATTAATTCCTTTCCGAAATTGTATAAACTATCCGAAGGTTTCGTTTCTGCTGACTCATTCGTCAATAAAAGGGAATCTATCTGCCACAACGATTTTAAATCATTTTCTATTACACTGCATGAAACATGGAAAACAGATGTCTGTTTTATTTTTTCGGGGTTAAATAATTGATCTATTAATGTATCCCCAAACACAGTAGGTTGAATGAAAAGATTTTTGTTTATTTTTCTGGCTTCTCCTGACATAGCATTATAATCAGCTCCGAGAAGAATTTGAATATGCAGATTTGATTTTTTGTATGAATCAGAAATTAAACAGCTGACTGGGAGAATGTTTTGTAGATGTGCAGGATTTATATTCGAATATATGTTACCGCCAGTTATTTCGTCAGATGCCAGAGCTTCGATGTTGATAGATTGATAGGGAGGAAATAAGCTCCTTAATTTAAGAGAGACCACGTCGCAAACCTTTTCAATGGGTTCGCGCTTAGAAAAAGTATAAATTAGAAGCCTTTCTTTCCGAATAACTTTCAAATTTAGAGATTGCTTCAAATCACTGCGTAAAAAAGATTTTTGTGAACCAGAATCAAATAGTATTCTTTCTATGACCATGTGCGAACCACCACCTTGAGCTTCTACTTTCGCTGTTTGAAGCAGCGTCGCATAACTGCCGGGTTCATCTTAAGAGTTCAAAACAGAACTAATTATTACTTGATTATAATCAGTATCGGTAGTAGAATTTTTAGTTTTGTTTTTGGGGCAAAACAAGGAGTTATGTTGGGAACTTTGGCACGTTTCACATGGTGGAATTTTAACCTGGCATTTAGACATTAAATGTTTATAATTCATGCAACGATAGCAAAAACCTTCTTTCTTTAATTTGTAACGCTTTTGTTCATTTGTTAGAGTTTTGCATTCTAACGCAGTGTGCGTGTCACATTTACAAAATATACACGCCTTTTTTACTACCGTATTCAGAGCAGCAGATGAAGGAGTATTAGTTTTAATCATAGGAGGTCCGTGATAATAAGAATTTCTTGAATAACGCTTAAATTCTGAAACTTTTTGATTATGACCAACTACGAAATTGGCGGATTCTCGAGATTCAATTTCAAATTTAATAAATTTCATTAATTCATTAACATTTCCAGTTTTACTAGAATCTCTTTTACGATGATACTCTATGACTAAATCTTGTGGTAATTGCTTTAATAAAATAGGTATTAATAAGTGGCCATAATTACCGGAATCAATACCCATCGAATTTAAATTTCTTATACTAATTTCGCTTTCGTTGTGTAATTTCCTTAATCCTCTGAGATAGAAAGAGGATTTCACTGGTTCGATTTCTAAAAGTTTGTTTATGAAATGACTAATTAAATGATCCTGTCTCCCATATCTGTCTTTCAACAGATCCAAACATGATTTATAATTTTCCTCCGTAAGGGAAAAACCGGAAACAATTTTGTAAGCTTCGCCGGATAAAAAGGACTTCAAATAAATGAATTTGTCCACTTTACTTAATGACTCATTGGCCTCAATCGCATTGGTGAAGCTGTTAATAAATTCTAGGAAAGTGCTAGCATCTCCACTAAATGTAGGAATTCTTAATTTTGGTAAATTAATAGAAGTAGCAGTACGGTTAATTTCTACATTATTGACTGGAACCTGAATTGGTGGTGGGATCATAGATTGTTGCTCAGTTTTAAATTTTTCACGTTTACGTTTGATTTTGAATTTAATTTCATTTAATTTGTCATCATAATCAAGGAAGCTTTGATATTCACTATCAAAGATAGCACTATCCGTGATCAAGTCCTCAATTTCTTTGTTAAGCAATTTAAGTTCCTTAGCTTTTTCTTCTACATTGAACAAGTGTTCTAAAAGCTTCGTTTGATCATTTTCATTTTTAATATCGCAACTCTCTAGGAACAAGCTAATGTGATTAATTAGTTTCGTACTGGCTGTTCGAAGTATTTTTCTTTTACTTTTTAATTTAACAATATTCTCCATTTTAGAACGATAAAAAAATGTGCACAGTACCTTTGGTTACGATGAGATGTCTTCGATAAGATGAATCCCAGTTGCACAAGTCTAATGTTGGGGTGTTCGCTGTTAATCCGAGAAACACACACTTATTATTTCTATCTCAGTCCTTTTTAAACGAATTTCTGGAACGTACAATCCATTACGCAAAATTTATTTCGCGGGTTTTCGGCACCATAAAATAAAATATACTTGAACTTAAAAATAAATAACTCTTAGATTATCTATTCCTTATTATTTACTAGCCGCTTTTTGGTGCCATAAATAGAAACCACTTGATGGTCTTTTCATTGTTTATTTTCAACGATAAACTTAACAAACAATTACAATTCTGCAGCTTATTTTCATTAAAATAAATTTGAATTATACAAGACAAATCTAAACATATATCTGCTGACCTAGAGCCGATCGCTTAAAAAAACACCAAAAGGACTTATAAAAGCTAGCTCCATCTAGCCCTTCTTGGTCATTCTGAAAAACAAACATAAATTTTACTTCTTTATATATAGGTATCACGTGATTCTGACGAACGAGGGCAGCTAGATCCTCTGAAGAAACCCAGTGACTCCACCCACGTAGGCCACGGATTCTCAACATACATTCTATTATTTTTTCGGAAAGAAAAATGCTCCAGTGGTCTAGTATTATGACTCACTCAAATTCCGAATCGACCATCATTCAACGAAATATTAATTTCTCCCTAAAATATTTTCGGAGTATAAAGTATTAAAATCTTTAATTGTGTTCTATCTGCACAAAATTGAGTACGAATAATTTTTATCTTTTGCTTACTTCAGACGCGAAATAGTTTTGAAAAAAAATCAGAGAACTTTTTATTTGTAATACACTTTTCAACACTTTATTATATGCATTTCAATTTCTGCTTCTGATTTAAAATTTAAAAAATTACTTTCATAAAATTCTCACTCATATTTACCCATAAAATGAAGAATTTGACTCATAACTATATGAAATGAATCATTAATAAGATGCGGGGAAAAAAATTCAAACATACGCACAATTGTTTTCGAAAATAAAGAGCACTGAATTTTAAATGAACTTGAGAGGAAAATTTCAAATCTATTATTGGAATAATACCCAAACTTGATGTGAGATTTTTTTTGTACGAGGGTGGTTCAAAAAGTCTCCTTCCTTTCTAAGACAGATGACGTTGATAATACATGTTGGTATTATATTTATGTGTTACCATCCGTTAACGGGCCAAAAAGAAATGTGACTTCATAGATAGTTTTTAATTACCTTGAGGAGATATAATTTTGTGATGAGTTGTCAATATTGATGAGACCTGATCATCTTATACTCTGACGTTTTGAGCTGTCCTGTAGAACGACTATTACACTTGAAAAGATAGGCTTACAATCAAGGTGAGAATACACCTACCAACAATCCTAAATAGGTAGATGTGACTCAAGAGACAAATTTTGTCGCCGAATATTGTCAAATTTGGTGTGAAAACTATGTTCCCTAGACACAATTAGAAAATTCTGGAACAGTCAGTTAATGGAGGGTACACACACACGCACACACCACACACACACACACACACACACACACACACACACACACACACACACACACACACACACACATGCATTGGCACACACACACACACACACACACACACACACACGCATGCACGCACGCACCAGACACATATATATTTATATGAGACGCTAGTATCAAAAAAATATATATTCCTGACACATAATTGGATTTTATAAATATTTTGTGTGAGCTCTCTCTCTCTTTCTGTGATAGTGCAATTGTGCGAACTTTACACTGGTTCTATCGTGAATTTATGTGTGCATGTGCTAATTGTTTCCTGTTAAAAGGAATTTTTTTTTGTACTTGCTAGAGGATCTCAAAATAAAATTTGAACATCAACGGAAAAAGAACCGGCTTTTTTATAGCATGGATCTAACTTACTCTGTGAAAGCTTTTGAGGAGCGAATGTTAGTGACTAGAGACAGAAAAAAAGACCACAAGGAAGGAATTTAATGCTTGGACTGATATAATTAGAAAGAATTAAGGCCAAACTGGAAAAAAACTACTGGTTGGGACAACCGGACAAGAGTTCTCTCAATTCTGAGATTAAAATTATGTAGTAGAGTGGGTTTCACTGAATGGGAAAAATCCTCGCAATAAAAAAGCAAGTTCTTTCCGTGAACATCCAAATTTTATTCTGAGACACTCTAGTAAATACAAAATACTTCCTCTTAACACAAAACAATTAACACCCAAGCACAGGAATACACGAATGCAATGTTTACACAATCATAGCAGTTGATAATACATAATCCAATATCGTATCGGGAATATGTGTTTACTTCTACACACGCAGGCGACTCTAAATACCATCCAAAGATTGTTCAGATGTTTCTTCCTTTGTCAAGGACCATTATGTTTTACTACTAAATTTGGCTACTTGATGGCATTTGGCGACCGAATTTGTTATGAAGTCTGTCGCCAAGGACACTTTTATCTATTCAACATTACTGCTTGATGCATTCTCATACTGACTGTAAAACTATTTTTTACTCACAAAGTCTTTCTACAGGGAAGAAAAGTATGGGAGCTTTTATGCAACAAAGTTCAAAACTTTCCACGTAACACAAGCACGAATCAAAATAATGCGTTGTCTCCTGGAAATCTGTTCCATAAAAGTTATGGCAGTGACTTTTTTTTGGATGCAATGGACATAATATTTATGGACTTCTTAGGAAAAGGAAAAAAAGATAATTGGACAATATTTAAGTGAGTTATCCCATTTCTCATTCCTAACGCAGTTATTTTTGAGATGCCCTTGATCATTAACGAATGTAACATAATGATTTTGTGGCGTTTATGCAAATTTTGAATACCAAAGGAACATTTTGAAATGAAACATTCATTTTGAGAAAAATGAATATAATAAAAAAAGAAAGGTCATTGGAAAAAAGTACTACATCTTCTCTACACACATACAAGTTGCTAAATGACCGAAGAGTAGCTACCAAGTTTTGTTATTAATGACAAATAATCATTTTCAGAATTTTTTTCAACAAAAAGATTTTTCGTAAATTCAGTTTTTTTGTGTCGCGTATCTCTTTAAGTAAAAAAATGTTTGTAAATACACTTGTTTTGTTCATTTAGTATGAATTGATGTATTTTATACATATTTGGAGGGATTAATGATTAACGTCGTGCTTAGAAGCAATGCGAGAGCTATTGGTGACGAACTTTGCAATTTCGAGCCCCCGTCAAGTGATGAGGGCAACACTGATCAAACTAAATTAAAATGAAAGTATTTTGCTTTATTCAAATGAAAATAAATTGAGGGAGCTGTATGATATACTGGTACAAAACTTGTAATAATTGAAAGAAATTAGATTAATATTTAATCAGTTGTTTGCCTGAAAAACTATCTCACCTGATTACTATTCAAAATTAAAAGAAATTAACACTTTAAATATATTTCAAAAATATTCCACATTCTTAATATATTAATAATTTTGATTTATATTTTCTATTTGATGTTATCTATCCATTTTTTTTCATGGACGAAACTTACTGTCCAGTAATTATTAAAAAATTTCAAATGTGCATTAAAAAAACATTTTTAGCTGTAAGTAAATTGACTTGAAGTTGAAAATCTTCAAAACCACTCCTTCATTCAGTAAAAATATATAACAAATGAGTAATAATTAAATAACGGCATTTTTTTATTTATTTTCATTTAATAATTAGCTTGAGTTTACGACAATGTATTGGTCATTATCAGACTAAATTTTAACGATCTTCATGAATGCATATTTATAATACGATATCAATATAACTACTTTTTCCCACAATGATTATTTCATAATTGAACTATATGTCTCACGGATGTAAATAAAATTAATACAAACTTTAACTGCATCAGCCTTGACAAGAAATACGAAAGGTACATACAGCGCCCACCAACTAAATAGCTGCTGCTTTTGATACAACTCAGTTCGATTTTTCAGCACTTTTATGAAATCTGAAAAAGAATATATAAAAAGATTCAATTCGAGATAGTCTTTGAAAAAATGTAATAAAATAAAACTATACCAATTGTAATTGAGTATATTCCTAACATATTTAGTAAAATATTTAAAAATGTTATTGGTTAAATGGAAAAAACAAAATAGAACTTTAAACCAAATCTCGTTTAAACCAAACATTCATAATTGAGTATTGTATTTGGAACAAATTCGCCAACATTTACTGACATTCTTTTCGCATTTTACAAATAATGCTTAACTTTTTAGCTATTTCACCTATTCGACAGGCAATAGTATAATTTAGGCATGGGCAGCAGTTGTTTGGCGAAATTTTCGCCGAACATGGTTTCCGTAATCTCAATTGTGGCTGACAAAATCAGCTTTTCCCCTTCGCATTTTACATTTGGCTATATTGTATGAAATTTTACAAAAAGCAAGTGAAGCTTTTTCATTCACAGAAAAAGTTATTTTTAATAAGGGATTTTTGCTTTTCTTATTATTTTATTTTTAATTCGAAGAATTCTAGCGGATAGTTAGTGTAGTCATTGTGAAGCGTTTTCATATGTCCTTTAAGATTATTACGTTTCATACTGTCTGATGCCATACATTTTGAGCAAATGACACGCAGAGGCTTTTCTTTTTCATTTATTTCAGTATTCATAAGCCAAAAAGTAAGTATTATTGAAAATATTTTCTTGAATTTATTTTCGAAACCACACTTGTCACTGCATTTCTTGATACTTCATTATCTTCTAATGCTTACTAACGGCTATATAAAATTTATCCAGGATTCTGTATAACTCTACTCCCGCAAATATTTAACACCGTGGATTGCAGTTAACATGCAACTTACATACACATGATATATTCGATAACGATCGAAGGATCAATTCGAGTGAGACTGACTGGAATTGAATAAGGTGCAGCATTTATACGTCTTTGCGTCAGCGTCATCCAGACGTTTTAGAATGTTTGAAACCAATAAGAACTTCTTGTTCGATATGAATGTTTGATATGATGGATGTAGACACAGAGTAAGAGAGAAGTATCGATTCTTGTTTTATCAGTGCAATGGATCAGTGTTGCGAAATATTTGTAAATTTACTTATCCAAGACAATTTGTAAGTTTTGCTAATAAAGTCGTAAAATAGCTTCAGTGTCAAAATTCTCAAAATATGTTATTATTGTATACATTGTTATTGTTAGAGAGGGGCAATGGAAGGTATGATTGAAGATCGTTAAGAAATGCTAGGATGTGGGGTGATCTTTGCAAGAGACTTGGCCACAATTATAGCTACCAAATGTCATCAGCGTGCCAAATTTGGCAATTAAAGCAGTTTCTCCTAGACTTTTAGGTCCTTAAACCAACCAAACTCCTTGGCTTTGCCAAAAAAAAAATAATTTATATAATAAACAGCTATAAAAGTTGATTACGCAAGCGTCTGAGAAATTTTAGAAAGCCTGTGAAGATACTGCCATTAATTGATTTGCGTGAATCATTCCGACATTTGAAAGTCTTTCAGCCACATGTTGGTAAATTATAATATTTTTTTCGTAACTGTTTTTAATAATTAATGAACTTCACAACAATATTACTTCTAATCTATTTTAAATTTCTAAAACTGGAAACAATCTATCGATTGGTGCAAAAACACTGAGTAAATTTTTTTTACCGTCATATATTTAATACTCATTTAACATTAATGGATTTATCTATTAACGCCTTCCGTCAAAAATCATAAGCTTTCAAGTAGAATTTTACGTGCGAAATTTAAAATTTTCGCTAAATTTTAAGATAAGAAATTAGACAATCCCCAAAAGTGTATTCCGCAATATAAATGTATGTTTTAGTAGACAACTAAGCTGATTATGTTAATCTCTGAACACATACCATAACCAAAATTTAATTCCTTTTGAGCCATTAACAATGACACCAGTTTTTTCAGCTGCTTTGAGAATAAAGAAAATTATTTCGAGTGACATATTTTTTTGAACGGTAGTACTTACGGTGATGTAACGCATATTTGTCGTTAGAGTTCTCATATGCGAACATATCTTTTAAATCTCCCAAGACGTTGAAAAATCCTTGTTTCTTTCCTGGCATTCCTTGGCTACACTTATGTCTCCATAAAGAGTACTTTAGAAAAACAATAATGATTCCAAGCACACTAGCGGTGAGAAAGAGAAACAACATTTTTCTAAGTACACACTGTAAAGGGGTTGGTAGACCACAAACGCTAACTAACTGTAAAGAAAAAAATATAACGAATAAAAAGTAAATTTTTTACAATGCAATCCAACAAATTTGTTTAATCCTTATCGTAATCATTAATTAACCATATTAATAATAATGTTTTCTTTCCTTTTTTCATTTGTATCAAGATATAAAAGACTCTATTTTGTTATTTTTCTCTTAGCATAAACTAAATTTTTTCGCTTAACATACATTTACGATTTGGAATTGGATGCGTTTAGTTCCCATTACACTGAGGACGTAACGGACTGATAAACTCATTTTTCTACACGACACTATGAGATGCCTGAGTTGACAATTCTTCTACTAATGTTTCCCTATTAGATTCTACTTTAATTAATTTAGTAAACTCATTGTTTGCTCAAATATTGTTGTCATTTATAGTATCGTCATTTCATTTATTTTCGTACTCTCTCGTGGTCTAAGTCATCTAATCTTTTGAGATATTTCCACAAAATGATTCATTGGCCTCGTTCGATTACTAAACTGAGTTTATTCCACTATTCAT
The DNA here is from genome assembly GCA_019974015.1 of Nephila pilipes. Taxonomy (NCBI): domain Eukaryota; kingdom Metazoa; phylum Arthropoda; class Arachnida; order Araneae; family Nephilidae; genus Nephila; species Nephila pilipes. Next base: position 92,803 of record BMAW01050352.1, read on the forward strand.
AGTCTTAAATTTAATAATTAATCTGAAAGAGAGAAAAGCCCCGGTCCACATATATAATTATATTAAAGAATAGAATCAAAAATTTCAAATATTTTTTTTTGAATTGAAAAATATCCAAAAATTAATATCATATTCTGAAATGCGAATGGCCTTTCCTGTCGCCCAGGCGTAAGTGATAGGAAAAGTCCTTACGTTGGGATAGCGATGAAGTTTGGAGAGTAGAGTGCCAGCTTGAGGTTCGTCTTCGTCACTTGACCGAGGTTTAAAATTACAGGGTCTGAAGCAAATAGCTCTAGTGTTGCTTTTAACTGCGACATTAATAAATAATCAGTCAGTCATTTGGTGAGAAGAAAGAAAACGGTCCTAAAAAGATAAAAATACACCAAATTGGCAACGAAATAATTCAATCCTTCTAGACCCTACTTTTAGCATAATTTGGAGCTATTTTGTTTCCTATAGAGGAGGCTAGGGCTAAATGGGATTTTACTCTAACATAGATATCACATGCGACGCAGCCTATTTTATCACTCTACCCATTTTGGTATGTTTACCCAGTTTTGTATGAATCAACTCATCTTTTTCTAGCGTAAAATGTATTACTTGTTTTACCGCCTATACAGTAATACCAAATAGAATTTCTTATAACACATGTTGAAGATTGATTGAAAGTTTACTGATGTCGTAAGCCATAGTAGAGCTATTGACGACGGACCAATTGACTCGTCATTTTGAACCATTATGTAGCGACCTAGTCAACACCGGAGCTTTTTGTTACCCACTCGCTTTACTTCCACATTATGCCGACTTAAGGATTGTTAACCTTGCCTTAGCTCCTCTATACGATGGGTATTTAGTGGCATCAGGAATCAAACCCACGATTCAAATTAAAAAGTGCAAGCCACGAGGTTTGACGGCTTTGCAAATGCGATTGTTTCGATATTAGGCTATGACAGCTTAAACACGTTTGCGATTGCATATTTTACTTAAGCTCGCATACGTAACTCTTAACTTCAAACTTTACTTGAACTCGGTTAATCTTACGGCACATAATATCAACTTGCCTAATCACAGATGGCGCATGACTGCTACACACAATATACTTTAAGTATCACCGGTGGTACATGCCGTAGCAAAAGTATTAACTAAGAAAAAATATTGAATCTAGTTTTCTGAAAATTTTTAAAAACATTTGAAGAATTTTACGAAGATGCAATATTATGGATTCAGAAAATTAAAACTTTGCGCTTGAGTGTGAGTGAGTGATGACGAATTTTATTTGCGCAAGAGCCGAATATGGATATGCTGCACCAAGCAAGATGAAACTGAGATCTAGACATTTAAAAATTGGGAAAAAAGGTAACAACAATTGTGAAAGAATTGAAAAAAAAAAAGATAAAAATTTATTGATTAGAAGGATGTTCGAAAATAGAGAAAGACTGCTCGGGTATCACGGGGCCGTTTTTACCAAAGACAGTAAACCCCAGAAGAATGGAAAAAGATCGAATGCCTCGGGTGTGTGATTCCCGTACTTTATTGAAGAAGGTGAACTCCTGAGGGCTTGTCATCGAGTGAGAAAATTTTAATATTGCATAATACAATTCCTAATTTCTTTCTCACACTTCGAATATAACTCAGCGGCACCGATGACAGAGTGGTAGTGATTGTGAGCTCATTGTTGGAATTGTATCATTAGAGTTGTGGTTTTGAGTCCAAAACTCATTACCCATCTGTGGCGTAGAGGACAAAGCTGCTGCACGTTAAATATGTAGGGGCTCTAAGTCCTCATGTTAGGATGATAGGAAAGTTTGTAGAGTGAAGCGTAAGCTTAGGTGTCGTCTTGATCACTTGACCGTGTTCCAGAATTACGAGTTGCTCCAGAATAGCTTTCGTGTTGCTTCCAAGTGCGACATTAATATGAAACCCGGTAAAAACTCCCGATAACAACCAATCACGTGTACCAGTATCAGTGTTTAATTTTAATACTTTAAAGTACTTGGAATCGATTAGAAACGTTAGCTTCTCTCAAAACTGGAGCAATGAAGTTGAATACCTTTATTTCATGGGGGGGTACTTAAAAAAAGAAGCACTAAACTTGAGGAATTTCTTAAGCAATTGAAATGTCTTAAATCTTATTGGAAAAGAGATAGATATTTGCTTCTGATTACGTTTACTTTCAACAATAGATCACTATTAAAATATAACATCTTCGATGATTTATATTAATTTTACTTTTCGTAATACTTATAATGTTTCATTTGTAATCATAAATTATGTACAAACACTTGTAATATGTTTCCTAATTATTTTATTTTATGATATTTTCTTTTGTATTTGAAATGATTTATGCATACGCATGTTTCTTTATTTAACTTTTTGAATTAAATTATTTTGTAGTAACAGTCAAAGACCAATGAATGGTAAAAATTATACAATCCTCACAATTTCTGTTGCTTATATGAAAATCAAAACTGGATACGATTGAAACCATTACGTATATATTTAGCAATGCTATATGTAATATATGTAAAATAAGTAATTAAATTAATCGAGGAAGAATGAATGTTTCCATATACTACACTATACTATTACAGATCCATAGATTATACTATTACAGATCCATAGATTATACTATTACAGATTTTACAAAAACATTAAAAACAAACGAAGTAGTATAGTAATTATTTGGTGAATAATTGAAATATAACTAACAAGAACACAATTTCCTCACATGGAAACTCAAATAAATAATGAAAAATCCATTCCTGGTAAAAAAAAAAGTAAGGAAATCAGCAAAGCATCACCTATAATTCTTTTCTTTAATTTTGTACATAGAAATACGTGTAATTTTGCTCAAAATATTCTGGCATTCAAATTAACTACTTATATTTATTACCAAAATAATACCAATAATAAACTAGAAATTGTTAGTCATAAAAAAATGTGAGCCGAAAATTAACTTAAAATTAATATTGAAATTTAGGATAAAGTTTTTCATTAATCTTACCTTAAAATGGGAATTATATCGCAAAATTAACGTAAAAGCTTCTCGATCATATTTCAGAAATAATTTAAATATCAGTAATCATCTGAAATGTGCATGTTGCAAATCTTATATGAAAGCAGTTGTGACGATGTTACAAACACTCTATTTGTATTGATGCAGATTTTAAAATAATGCTACAGTTTATCAATTAAGAAATATACCTTACCTTAACCTCTGAAGCAACTGAATTGCGTAGCTCTGACTGCAGCTAAATCAATGTTTTACTCAACACCTGAAATAACGTTTTTATTCTTTTATATTTGTTACATTTTCACTCAATTAGGGCTTGTGTCTCGAATTCCTGATCTTATTTTTTTAAATGACCCCTACATGAATTTCTATTGATAAAATAATTTATCTTGTATAATCTAAGTATTTATCTTGTATACCTTTCGCATTTTTTGGATTTTTGAAAATATTGCAAAATATTCTTAACTAATCCGAAGCTATGTATCATACCTGTCTGTCAGTATTTCATTAGGAAACTACGGCTTAGTGATAGGCGCATGAAACTTGGCTTATAGATAGTTTTCAATACAAGGTAGACAACTAAAGTGGCTTAATACATGTTTATATATCAAGTATGAAATTATATTTTTATAATTATTTTTATAATTATATATATTATTTCAGGGAACCGTTAAGGGACGTAAAGCAGTGCTTCTATTCGGTAACAAGTCACTTTTTGGCGAATGGTCATGGCCGGCATCGTTCCCGTCGAGTCGTGGGTTCGAGTCCTTTTTCCACTCAACACTCATTGTGTTGTTGAGATGCTTAATATAAAATACATCGAGGCTCCAAGTCCTACCGTTGGGATAATGTGGAAGTTAGGAAAGTGGTGTGCAGCTTCAGATGTTGATTTCATTCAATTGTCCGAAATTCAAGATATGAGTTCCTTCGTCAATACCCCGTGTGTTGCTTCTAAGTGCAACTTTAGTAAACAATAAATCAATCTACTCAGAATCATCAAATCTTCTTACTTTTTCTAAGACCGTATATAAAATACGAAGAAAAAAGTCATTATTAAAATTAAATTAACACTGAAATTTAATACATTGATGATTTAATATCATTAAATAAGTTAATGCGAAACTAAAATATTTTTTTTAAAAAAAAATAAATCTGAATTTGAGTTTGCTTTTGAAAAACTAGAGTCAACAATGTTTAAATAGCTATAGTAATTATTCTAAGCAATTTGAAAAACAAACGTGAATAGCGAATTATTTATTATTTTTGAATTGTAGTACTTTAATGTGTAAACAATTTATTTATCACTAGCTGCTTCTAATGTATTAAAAATGTAGTATTATTGGATTTAAATTTATATTAAATTATTTTTTGTTCTAATCATAGCACATCATTAAACTATTACATTTATATAATGATTTAAACTATTATAATCCTGTATTTTGAATTATAGTTCTTTTTGTTTCACAAAAAACATAGACTGAAGCATAAGTTGATTGCATATGTAATGTTTTGAAAAAGTAGAGTCAACAATATTTAAGTACATATGAAGGCAGTAATATGAAAAATAAATTTGAATATGTAAATTTCATATCCAATATTAAATTTACTAATTTATAACTATTTGCGTGCATTAAGATTCTCCCCCAATTATCTTTTTTTGCTTTTTTTATATATTTTTTTCATTAAATAAAATTTATACTTATTTTCTTAAAAAGAAAATGAACTAGCAGAAATTGAAAGTCTGCATGTGGGGATAACAGTCCTTTACCAAAATTTATATTATTGATAACCTAAATGATATTTCTTTTAATAAAAAGCTAAATCATTCTTCAATTTCTAATTAAAACGATTTTTTAAAACAAATTTGGATTTGGAAATATGTTACGAAGAAAAAACTCATATAAATTTAAAATTTAAATTAAATTTTTTAAGTATTTTATGTATCTGTTGTACCGGGAAGGCTTCGGCCTTTTGCAGACGTATACATTTGTATTGTTACTAATTATTCAAATATGCAGTCCTCTTATTTTATAATATTTGATGCACATTAAGCAGTGCATATAATAATAGATATTTCAAATAGAACTATCATAACACATACGATTGATATGGTAGTAAATAAAATTTTTATATATGTAGAATAAAAGGGTTGTTAATTTGAAAGTCTTTGGCTTAACTTCTCAGAAGTATTTTATGGCGAAATTTTTTAAGTTGTTTTATAACTTAAGTAATTATATATAAATACAATAACGTTTATATATTGTATTATATACAAAAAATTATTTATTATTGCTAGGTTTTCTGCGAACATTTGTGTTTAGAAATATACTCCATATTTGTGTTAAAATGAAAACGGTGTTCTTTAAGAAATTATATTCTTACTCCAGTCGTACAGCATTTGAAATTTACTTCAATTTCTACAAAAATAATCTAGAAGAAAAAATATTTTTGATAGCTTTTTATTTCCATAGGTTTATTCCATACATTTATTTCTTACTTTTTCATAGACGTTCAGTATTATTCGAAGAAAAAAAATGTACAACGCTTTAAATATATCATGTTCTTAAAATCTTAAAAATAAAGAAACATCTCTTAAAAACACAATAAGAAAAATAAAATAAATAAATAAATAATTTTTCCTTTAGATAAGGAACATTTTAAGTTACATTTGTAATACTCATGAAATAAAAAATAGAATTATTGTCGAGCATCATCGCTGTAAAATCGTCTTTGAAATATGTAGCAAAGTGGCTCGAAAATCACGAAATTTCTTTCCACTGCTTCTTAATTATTGCGATATTATTCTATATAATAATTAGGAAACATAACTTACTTTTGCCTTATTTCTTTATTCAACGTTTCGTTCAAAGTAAAATAAAAATGAAATTATATTGCCTCAAGTAATATTTTTGTTGCATTTTGCAAAAATAAATTTAAAAGCAATTCAATGCTACTCGTTTAATACAAGTATCGTCAGCAGTACACTAAATAATTATGTGTAAGAAAATTATTTTCAATACTGATTTATAACAATTCTTTAAGCGTAGTTGCATCTTTCTGAAGATATGATTAGGATGTGAAATTATAAACATAGTTTGCATCAAACAATTAATTGCACATTTTCTCTACTGATCTATAATAATTTCTAAAATCTAAAAAAAAAAAAAAAAAAAAGGAATCTGAATCTACCTGAATATATTATAATATATAATATGTAAAATATGCTGTGTTTTAAAAATATTTATAAATATTTGCATCAATTATTCATAATGACATAATAAAAATTTAATATACATATATTATTTTAAAAAATATACGAGTTGTTGTAATTAAATTTTCGAGTTCTTATTTACATTTGATTTCCTTTGCCTTATTTAACAGATTTGTAGAAGCCCTAAGACATGCATGATATAAAAACATATTTTATGTCATGCAGATCTCTAATTGGTAGTGACTGGTTTCGACTGGAGTCCTAGCCCTGTTGGGCTTTAAACTCCGGTATTGCCACTCAAAATATAATAATCTCGATAAAAAAATTTCCACCGAAACTCGCATGTTAGACAGCAATTTTTTTATATCTATTTACTTCCGCTGAAGTGGATGGTTGATACCTGTTTTTTTCCAATAAAAAAGTAAAGCATTAATATAATTTTTATTTTCATTTGTAAAATAGGTATATATATATATATAAAACACCTGCTATATCATACGAGAGTAACAAAATATGGAAACAAATAAATTTAAACTGTTAAAGAGTAGAAGCTAAACCTTCTACATTTTGGTCCAGAGTGGATTCAACTATTCAAAATATAGCAGTAATATGAAGGATAAATTAATATATTATCGATGTCTTCCCAGAACTAAAACACCGAAAGAAACAGTTTGTGTGTTGTCAATAATTATTTTGGGCTCCATTTTTTTAGAACGAAAAAGTACAATTTTTAATTTTGGGTATTTTTTTCTTAACATTTTTAAAAATATTAATACCATAATTGTTTTAAATGTCTTAACATTGGTGACTGTACTTAATGTAGTTTCTATACCTTTGACTGCTTCAGTTGTGGTTTATGCTTAATTAAGGAAGGTATCCAGGATTTTTTTTACTGATGTTCAAAAGTATCGATTTTGGCTTTCAATTAAAAAACATTAAATTTTTGTCATCTTTGACCCATTTTAAATTTTGGTAATTTCTGGAACATATGTCGGTTACCGTTTAAAAATTTTTTCATTATCCTATTAATTTTTAAAGTATAATTGAATCCTGAATATTGAAGCTACTTTTTATAAGCCCATTTTCCTTAATGTCTTCATTTATTATTTTTTTTCTCGTAATTTTAATGAAATACAGGAAAGCGTAGAAATATTATTATGATTTTAAATATTTGATGAATTAAATTATTTTTTAAAATGTTTTCCCTTGGGAGGGGTTAGCAAGCTGCTGATGCAGTAGCATTAAAATTGGGTGGGTTGATTCCGTTCTTGATTATTAGACCGAGCGCTCATCATCTTGATAAAGTTTGATGAAGACATCAGAATATCTGTGGATTTTATGAATCCCAAGGTATCACTTTTTCTTGCTACAAACAAGAGCTCCGAGGCTTGCTGACGAGTATTGCCTAGTTAAGAGTAATGCAGTAGATTTTAAATTGATAGGAAGCGTTTCTTTCTGGACTAAATAAACCAATAACTGATTTATAAGTAAACGCTAGTGCTTACATAGATTTCATATCTTCTATAACGTGATTCTTAAAACTCTGCTATTTCTTTGAATGTGTTCACCCCGTTATAAAAAATTTGCCTGCATCAAAAAGATTCTAAATGCAAAGACTACTTCAGTCTATTCTCCACATAGTAATGAGGTGTGCACAACTATCTTGATTTTAACTAGATGGTTACACAATATAGTAAAAAAGAAATGTTACTCTTCAATACGCTGAAAAACCAATAGAAAACTCAATGACATTCACTGTTATAATATCACGGATTGAATTATCCTTAGCACAGATTTAGAGACCTAAGAGTTCAAAGGAGAATCGTTAGTTTCTATTGAATGTGTAACAGTCTCCAAGGTTCCTAAGATGATTCCGTATGTTATTAGAGTGCCTATTGCGCTAATCAATAGAGATTCATTAATTTTGTAAATTTTCCACAAAGTCAGTACTGGTCCTTGTTGCTTGAATTCTCTTCTTAAGTAGATTTTCAACTTCAAGTAATGCTTCGGAAACAATCCGGGTAATGAAACAACCATATCTCTCGGAACTTCTGCGGCTTGATTTACAAAAGACGCTGTCAGCATTACCATGAAAAATCGAACAACAAATCCTATTATGTAAGAACTAAGATAAGATTTTCGCAAGATATCTTCCTTTGGGATCTCTGTAAGACTGTGGAATGACCAGAAAAGAGCACTAAGTATGCTTAAGACATTAATGAATGCAGAAAATGAGATAAAATCATCAAAAGAAATCATTAGGTGGACAATGTCACGGTAAATCTGGAGTATGGTATTGTAATCGCATTTTTGGATTAATACCTCCGATTTAGAAACGAACTCTTGAAGGAGAAGTTTCATAACATAACATACAAAAGAATAATATCCGCAGAAAACACTGTGCAGGCCACCTACTACTAAGTGAAATAGTACGCAAAATACATCACTAAAGTAGCACAAGTGGTCTTTAATTTCATCAGAAAGGAATGACAAGTTTTTGATCGTTAAGTGGTCCTCGATTCGTTCAACAGAATAAAAATAAAACGTTGCGAGAAACAAATTAACAGCACTTGAAAAATTGCAGTAAATGTAAACATATATTTTTAAATTTTTCATTTCTTTGGAGCAGCGTAAGGTTGTAAAGATTACAGACATCATCTTTAGTATTGATCTTATTTTCCGTCGAGAGCGATTCATGGAGATGTATGTTGAAATCTGAAACAAGACAAAAATGAATATTACAGATCCTTTGAAGGTTTCAAAAACCACCGATATCTGCAGAATGTGAATCAATACACAATACAAAAGAGCAGATTGAATGAAATACTTCGGAATATTCCAAATCCATCTAAGGAAAGGTTCAGGACAAGGCAACGCTTCTATCCCAAGGAATTGGTAAATAAACAAAAGTGGCAAGAAAATCCTCTCTAAAGGAGTCATCTTTTTCGGTTAGATTTACCAACAGTAGAACAATGATTCTTCGTGTAGGTTCCGCAATGAGGAAATTATTTCGTTTCGTATAAAAAATAATATGAATCATTTTGTTGATAATTTCGTGACCTCATCTTATTTCGATTACTCAGTTGTGTGACATATAAAAATAAATTGCGACATTCGGATAGTTTTATTCTTTCATTTCAAGTATAATATTAGATTAGACGAAAATAATGTGCTTAATAATGCATTTTTTTTTTTAAAAAAACTAATATGTTCGTGATATCATACAACGCAAGATTATACTTATTTTAAAATTTTTCACTACAGCTGTATTTCATCATCAATCTGCTATTTTTTTACTACTTTTGTTATCTTAAAATCTTGATTACATCTTTCCATATGAATTTGCGTTTCGTAATTTAAAGTATTTTTCTATGGTAATAATTTAGAAATGCTTTGTTATGCATTTATAATATAATACACTAATAAGATATCGTATTGAAGAGACCTTTATTCCATGACAGAAAATAAGGAAGATTCTATATTCATAAGAGGGGATTACCGAAAAGATATTTTACATGTTTAAAATTCTCTGCAACATTTTCAATTATTTTTGAATAATGACTGCTAAAATTTTGTTTAAACGTTAAAAGCTATATCTTAAACAAAAGAATATATATAAATATATATAAAATCAATTGTTGAATATCAAACCGCACATTTATAATTTAAACTCCTAAGTATGATTTTATTAATGATTTTTATATATAGATTATTAAAGTTGATTTAGTAATTTTTGCTACGTGTTCTGATTCTTATTATGAAAGGGGACTTACATTTTTCATTAACTTATAACGAATTAGAAATAAAGTTTCAAATATTCGTGTCTAAAATCGCAAAATTTTTAATTTTAAAAGTCTAAATTTGGAAGAATTTATATTTTGTTTCAATGCCAAATTTCCATATATACTTGAAAGTATATTTTACATTTACATGTTTGTATTTTTATTGAGCCTACTGTAATCTAGTGCTCATGGTCGCGGATTGTGTTTGCGGATTCATGAGTTCCACTAAAGACCCGCCGTGCTGCGTAGCGGGACTGATGCATGTTAAATCAGATCGAGGTCCCAATTCCTTCCAATGGATTGATATGGAATTTGATAGAGGGAGGTTTCATCTCAGATGTCGTCCTCTCACTCGATCGAGGCTCAAATTACGATTGATTGATTCAATTTATTAACGTCGCTCTAGAAGCAACGCGAGAGCTATTGGCGATGAACCTCGAAATTTTGAAACTCGATCAAGTGGCGAGGATGACATCTGAGCTGGAATCTCCCTCTCCTAACTTCCACACCCTCCAACGGGAGGACTTTGAGCCTCGACAGATTTAACGTGCAACTGCCCCAACTACATGGCTGGATTTTAGTGGTTTCAAGACTCGAGCCCACGACTCGACGAAAACTTTCTTCGGCGAATTCGCTACTAGGTTACCAAGGTCACTGATTATTTATTATGCAAGTTGGGTAAGTAGTAATTTATCGTAAAAGCAACATGAGGGCTCTTGAAGGAAGATTTCGTCATTTTGAATACAAGTCAAGTGATAAGGACAATATCTGAATTACCACCTGCGTCTCCAAACTTCCACACCAAGATACGGAATGATTTGGAGCCTTGACAGATTTAACACGCATCAACCCCTGTACACAGTAGGGTTTTAGTGGCACCAGGGATCGAGCTTACGACTATCTAAACACAAAATTATGAATAAAAGTTTAAGTTCTGTGAAAGACTTTTTAGTTTTCTTAATTTATTTCTCAATATTAATATTTCCATAACAGAATTCTTCTTAACATTATGACAGTCTTAATATAAAGGCTAAAATGCAGATTCAGTGTTGTGATAGATTTTTTATAATGTATGGTTTCTTATGTCATTTAAATTTAACTTGCTTAGAATGTCAAAAATTTAAAAAAAAAACCTTTCTGGATATTCACACACTAAAAACACATCTAGAAAATTTTCAAAAACATTTGTTTTGAACTCATTATCTTTCAGTTTCATTTCTTCACAATAGTTAAACAAATCTAAATAACAAATCTTTTACCAAACAATTGATATAATTAGCTTTCTTGTTTCTTGATAAACAAATACGTATAATCAGAAAAATTGCATTAATTTCATTAACAGTTCGAGAACGAAATGTTTTTTCGAGATTAGGTTTTCGGAATAAATTGAGCTGTTACAAATTCAATGTATTAAAAATATATAATCTTAGATAGGTCGTAGGTATTATATAAATAGATCGTAATTATATTATTGGAAATATCTAATAAAAACAGAATTATCTATCTTTCTGATTTTGTTACGTGATAAATGGTGAAATTTTCTATTGATCAGCCGCTCATACACAAATGTGTTATTTTGCACATTTATTACGTTTACATCGATTATTCAATACTTTAAAAGATTTCTACACTTTTTCATCAATTTGTGTCGAGTATTTATCTTGTTCTGAACAACAATTTCCTGTTCATAACTTTGAATTTTACTGGGTCTCAAAATAAAGATTTACAATAAGAAAATTAAAAGAATAAAAATGCCAAATCAATTTTCTAATAACCAATTATTATAAGATTTCAACTGTAATAAATTTTAACAATGCAAAACTATAATTTCTATAATAAATGATTTTACCACAAAATATTAGTTACTAAAATTAATTATTAAATACATCAAAATTTCTGGTTTGATTAACAATTTCTTTGATAGAATTAGCTTGAAAACAAGTGTATGTTCAAAAACACATCAAGGTGTTCTTTCATAATATAGTGTTATAACAAACATATGCTCATATTGTTCAAGTGAAAATTTCCTTTAATTTTAAAATTCTTTTATTCCATCTACATATTTAGCATCTAATTCTTTCTCGGACTATTTTAAATATCTTACATCAATATACTGTCTCTTATACAATATAATTAATATTTTGCTCTTTCAATTTTGTTAGCGTTACAAGTATAAATAACCATTATAAAAATATATTTTCAATTTTTCATTCACACCAATAATTCTTTGTTTTTAATTATTAAAGTTTACTGATATTTTTATCAATATTACACACACGAGAGAGAATTGAAAATTAAAAAATAATTTCCCAAAGAATGTGTTAACTATAAAATTTTATTGAGCGAAAGAACAAATCCTTTCAATGAAAATAATATATTACATTAGTAAAAATAAAAATACATTCCAGTAGCTATTATTTAATCAATGTTTGCAGTACATCTTATCTTTCTATTGGAATTCAAAAGACATGGGCTATTATTATTATTTCTATCGTTATGCACTGTAAAAGCGAATTTACATAACTTAAATAAAAGAGAGTCAGATATTAGAGATGCATATCTTTGTTCACAGAATTCTTTTAAATATTGAAGAAATAATAATACAACTAAAATAAAGCAGAAATATAAGATATATTACTGGTAATATAGAGTATTGATAGAAACGAAGCATCATAGTAGCTACATTGTTACGAAATTATACTTCAAAGCAATTGATTACCTAATCCTTGTAGTATTTCAGAAACATTGTCTCAGCTGCTAATTTAGTATGAGAATCCATCAGTTCTTTCCATTCACTTGAACAAATAATCGCCTTGTCGTTATGAAGGATGTAATTCTGCACAGAATTCTTAAGGTAGTTGTCCTGGTGCATATCTGCAAGAATCAGAACTTCACACACGTTGTTTGCATTTAAATTGGTTATCAAGAAGGTTGTACACTTGTTTTTCAAGCTCAGTATTTGATATTTGTCAGCTGCCACATACAACTGTGAAGCACTCTCCGAATGTAGGTCTTCCAAAATATCGGTGTATACATAGAATAGCATGCGATGTATCGTGTCGGCGTTCATGTCAGTAATATCGACACATTCCGTATTTTTCTCCTTCATGTCATTTGTAAACATAGCTTTGAATACGGGAGATCTAGCACTCAGGATATTTTTGTGCACTGGAAAAGTTTTGGTAGACGTGCGGAGTTTCATGTCACAAAACAGTCCTTCTGAGTACAAAGATCTCAGGGCATCTGTTATTCCAACTGAGGCGTCACTCGAATCTTTTTCTACTGACGTTGCAATTCCGAATTTTGAGGGATGGATTCCGTGGTCAATTCTTTCGATTCCCTCGAAAGCAATTTTAGTAGAAAAGTCACATTCACAATTCAAGGAGAACACATCGTTTGGAAGGTATACATTCTTTTTTTCTATTAACTTCTTTTTCGTTACAAGAAGAATCAATTTCCCGTTATCTAAAAAGTCAGTTGCTCGAAACTCTAGCAGACCGCAGTTGATTCTACTTCCTGTTGAATCCAGAAGAAAAGAATTAAATTTGAAATATTTTACGTTCGGATTGTAAGTTCTGATACAGATGTTGATTGATTCCTCACAACACTGTCCAGTTAAAAATAGTTCCAAAGTGACCAGATCATCATCGGAAGCAGACTTAATGGAATAAGTGGTTTTCTGAGAGGACGTAATCCTGCTAAAATTTTTAATGTTCCATGGAAAAAAACATTTTTCCACGTTAATAATAGTACGTGCAAAAAATATTGCACTTCCCAAATTGCTACCGTTTATCCATATTCTACAATACGCTGTTAAGCTATCATTAGACAGATGTTTAGAATTGAATACTTCATCCCGTGCGAGGAATTGACGTTTACCTTTACCTTGACCTTTCTCAAATTTGTCTTTCAAATCAATGGTCGGTTTCAATGTTGCACCGTTATCTGCTAGGAATGAAAGCTCATAATTTATTTCAATGCTGTCGGGTCCTTTACTATTGTCGAGCCTTTTGAGGTAATAAGCAATGTAAGCTTCATTTGAATCTCCTTTCGGAAACAACCATAATCTCCATTTAGTCATTTCCATTGCATCCACTCCAAATATTGGACTTTCAATTCCCTGTCCTTTTCTGTGCCAGGTGCAACTGAAATTTTCTATTTTCCACAGAAAAATATAACCTTTTTTCTCAGAATCCATTTTAACACACCACTATTGAAATAGCCGTGTTCAAATTTCTTTCAAGAAAATAAACTGAAGGTAAAAATGAAAAAGGTATGTTGTGTTTTATCACAGTTATTGAAAAGATAAAATTTAGACCACAAAAGCTTTGATATCCGATAGCATTTTGATTTCGATAAGGTTGTTCAAAGGTTAATTGAGGCTTTTGGCGTATCCTAAAACGAAACTGATATAGTATTCACTACTTCCGTGATTTCTTTTTTTCCCTTTGCATATTGCACTTATTAGGTAATTTCCCCTTTACTGAATACATTGATGAATTGCATTGCATTTTTGGCAAACTTAGAAGGGACATAATTCATTTAATAAAAAAGGAGAATGTGCTATGTATATTTCTAGCGGCTTGAAAGTAATTCATAGTAATGTACCGATTACAACAGTTTAAATGAATATTTCTTTTAAAGTAATACGCGAACATTCATTTGAAACAGATTTTACAAACTGTGAATGATATGTTGTACGAATATAGAAATATAAATATCACATATATACTAACTATTGCTTCCTTACTCAGAAAAAGGAATAAATTAACGAAGCATCGGTATAAAAGTAACACGTGAAAGGCAAGATTTATTGTTTCGGTTCAAGTAAGGTATCGGGTGTCTTTGGCGACTTTTGGGTGGGATAACGATTTCAATGAAATGATTTAGGTTCTGGTAACCCTTCATTATTCTACTTCATTCCGTATCACTACTTTGACGATCTTTTTTTTTTAGGTTGGAATGACTGCAGCAGCCTAATGGTCATGGCCACAGGCTTGAGGCCGGCGGTTTTCGTCGAGTCGTGGGTTCAAGCCTCGATGCCACCAAAGATCCGCCGTGCAGATGGGGCTGATGCACGTTAATTCTGTTGGTGCTCAAAGTTCTCCCGTTGGCGTGGTGTGGAAGTTAGTAGGGGGGATACCAGCTCAGATGTCGTCCTCGTCACTTGACCAAGTTTCAAAATTAAAAGGTCACCCATAACTCTTTGCTGAGTTTTGTGCGACTTTATCAAAGCCAAATCTTTTATAAGTTGGTGTTTTTTCCCGAAAGTCGTCAAAAAGCACCAGATACTTCACCCATTGTTTCTATTTCAGATGTAAGATCTTATGAATTTACGAAATTAGTTGATGAACATAATTTTTTGAGTGTCGAAAGGTTAATTTTCCTTTGACAAAAAGGATCAACCCACTTGATTTATACTTTTATAATTTGTGACAATGCCTTTGTTTTTTCAAGTTTATAATTAGACGTAAAATGCTGTTTGCTTTGTGCCATTGTTGTAAAACCTTTGTTATTCGGATCTTTAATCAGATTCATTTCCATGCGTGAATGCGATTTGAATTTCATTCAGGTTTAATGTTACGATGTAGAAACAAAATCCCGGAATACATTTTTAGATAAAATGCCCTAATACTGAAATAAAAGGGGTTTCGTAAAGCTTTAATATTACTAAGAAATAACCGTGATATATGTATAAAAATTACTCGGCATATTAATTTATCCTCATGTACATAACGTTGTAAATTACAGCCATATTCTTGTTGCTTTATTTGGTTTCAGGAAGCCGAGTTCTACTAGGATGCATTTGTAAGTTCAAGAAACACTGAGAGAGATGTAAACTCTGGATGGTGACTGTGTAGAAAACCTTAAGAAACCTTAAGAAATATGAATAAACACCTTAAGAAAAAAACCTTAAGAAATATAAATAAAAATTGAGCCTCTATTAATTTTAGAAAATAATTAAACCTTACGATTCCTCCGAATAATAATTTAAAATTTATGATGCTTCAGTTTACTTCGAACTACGACTTCCTGAAACGAAACAAATAGACTTTAATAACTATTATTTATTACATCATGTACATAAGGATCAATTAATATGCAGATTAAATTTTACCCAGTCAGATTAATTCTTTCTTTCTTTTTTAACAGTAATTAAAATTTTACCATACCATCTCATAAGGTTGTATAATATATAATGTGTGTATAAATTTATCGTATTGCTCTCTTAAAATTCTAAAATGTTATAAACACTTCACTTAACAGGTAAAGTTAAAGAACAATTTAGTCTAACGATATAGGAGACAAAGAATGTAATATATTTTACACAAGAAAAAGCTGACGATTGAAACAAAAAAAGAAGTAATTTAAGCGCTGGTAATAAAATTAGCTAATGTCTATTTTATAGTGAAGTGAAAATTTAATATGTTTATGTAGAAGCATTTTTATATATGAAAAATATATATCTAGTTCATATCCTTAACAGCAACGACAGAAGTGTAAACATATATGCTTAAATTTAGGTGGTGATTGGAAATAAACAGTTTTTAACATAGAAGTTATACTAATCGTCAAAAGAAAGCTACACCAAGAAGGAACAGTCGGATCGAAATGTTTTTTGAAAATAAATTATTATGCACTAACAAAAAAAAAAAAAATATTAAAAATTGAGGGTGGATAAGATAAAATTTATTGATCAAAATATAAAATCATTACAACTCGCAATAAGAACTTGCGCCGCCATTATTTCTAATGCCTTCTGCCACAAGTCGTAGCATAAAGTCTTGACTCACCTCACCCCATGCAGGTTGAATTGAATAAGTAGATGTTGCACATTTTGTGGTAGTGGCAGTCTTAACAGAACAGCCTATACATCCCATATGTGTTCTACAGCTAACAGTTAAAATGTTTTGCTTTAAATTTTGCCTTTAACACAAGGAAAAATAAATTGCTTTCAAGTACAATTACGAATCTATTCATTTTTTTTTCTTCTTAAATTGTTCTAATTTGGGCTTAAACCAGAGCTAGCTTTTATTTAACAATGATTCTTAACATTGAAAATTTTATTAATTATCTATTTAATGTATTTTTGTTTATATTATGGCAACATATCTGATAACAAGTCTGGAAAAAACTGTAAGTATTTAAGCTCCAAAATTTTGTATTTGGATGCTATTGGTACTCATCAGAATTTCCCAGACCAACTGATCATTATAGTGCTATCTGATATCAGCATTTGATTTTAAGATATGAGGGTGAAATTGCTGTTAAGCCTCATCACTTGACTCGATTTCAAAAATCACAAAATTGGAGAGTTTTAACAGAATAACAATAATTCCGCAAAGTGCTAAATGAAAGAATAAGTGGGAAATTTTCCTGCTCCTCCATTCATATCCATCAGTCATGAGAATTTCCTTTTCTTTCAAACAAGCGCATGCTCTCACTACATTTCGGATATTCGCAGGTGTAAGCAATCATTCCAACTTTCATACATTATTCAATATAAAGACCTTTTATCTTCTTCTAAAGGCTTCTAAATTAGTAAAATCTTAATTGTGCATTCCGTCATCTTTTTCAAACTCATACCATCACCCATAATTGAGTTTTAGAAGAAAACACGTAAAAAATATGGAAAAAAAATGTATTATACAGAAGTATGTATATTTAAATGTATATTAATGTATATTTGTATAATGTATATTTGTATAATGTATATTTGTATAATGTATATTTG
>BMAW01050352.1:110553-124239 GCA_019974015.1 Nephila pilipes
TGTATAATGTATATTTGTATAATGTATATTTGTATAATGTATATTTGAAATAAATGTATGTATATTTGACATTCAAATTCAAACAAAATGTCGCTATGCATTTATTTCCTGTTAAACTGTTAAAGGATAAGAAAAGTGCAAATATTAGAAACAGTTAAGACACTTTATCTGAGAGGAACGAAAATATATCAGAAAATGCTGATAGGAACTTTTAAAATCAATTTCGTTTCGGCTTCTTTTCAAATCAGCATTCTAAGTTTTATCTACACTGATAAATTTCAAGTGCAATGTAACTTAACTAACTGTAATTCAGTAGAAAAAAGAAACAGAGAGAGGGAGAGAGAACAAAGGATAACATTTTATTTAGATTAAAAATTCTCAACATACACGGTAAATAATTCTGATAAGTTATCTACCTTTCGACCATTCACATTTATGACCAATTTAATGTCATCTAGTATGCAAGTTGGAAAAAACTTGAGAACTGAAAGTCCCACAACTTTCAAACCTTGAACATTATTAAAAACTCTCACCCTGTAGATGGTTGTCTATTTTTTATGAAATTGATTGTACTTAATTCACCTACAAATCACAAAAGAAGGAATCTTTTTTTCTTTTTCAAAATGAAATAGATTCAATAATCGTATCAACTGCAGAGACACCAACTATGAGAAAGAAAAATTAGTAATGATTCTCACGGCGGAATATTTTCTTATGTTCGAAATCCAAGAAACGTATAACTTAGAAGCAATACGGGGCTATTGGAGACGGACCTCATAATTTTGAACCTCAATGAGTGAACCTCAATTTGTGAATTTTTTTTGTAGCAGAGGGGTGAGTCATACAACCAAAGCTATATTGGACACATATCCATTTAAAGATGATCCAGGTGAGAACAGAGAAAATAATAAAGACAGAATAAAACGTTTCGAAAACTTATTCGTTCCCCTATCCATTTTAAGTCTAAGTAGATAATTTAATAATATTTTTGTTGATACTATGTTACCAATATTATTAACAAACAGAATTGCAGAAAGTTGAAGAAATACTGTTTTCTTCTTGTCTAAAGGATTTACGCTATATTACCAAATCTTGTGAGTGTATGTACACAAAAGTTTTTCCATATAAACTAATTTTAATCCTGTTCAATATTTACATTGTTGAGAAATCTCAATGCGTTGAGCATGGTTGGTTTGCAAGTTGTTTCTTACAAATTCAAATGCAGTTCAAAGTTGAAGAATATTTTCCAAACAGTATTGTAAATCTTTCAAATACTGTGTAACTGTTATTGAAACATTTTAAGGTATGCTACATTTATTTCATTTTCCCTTAATCATTCTGTCAACATTATGTGAAAGAGAAACTGCTTAAGCATTCATAATTTTTCCAGATTTTCAAAAACATTGTAGTTATACAAGATGGTTTATTTATTTTGATGTGATATTGAAGCGTTAGTTATTTGTAAGAATATAATTGACGAACAAAATATGATAAAATAATTCATAGCGTAGTTAGGCATTTATATAAAATGTTTTAACATAGAATATTAGTTTTGTTGTCCAATTTAAAAAGAGAATTCTTAATGATATATTTAACTGTCTCATATCCCAAAGATGTATTCAGCATTAATTGTTATTTCATATTTCATCAAAATATTTATTGGGAATATAAGCATCAAATAGAAAAAAGAAGAAAAACTTAAAATGCTCCTCTCAGGATTTCATCAACTTCCAGTAAAAAAATTGTACGATTTATAGATTTGCTTTGACGAAGGGATGTAATAAGGTTTTAATTATTACATAAGAAATAACCATGATATCTGGATAAAATTATTCTGCATATTAATTACTCCTGTTATACATAATGTTGTAAATTACAGCTATCGATATGAATTCATTTGGTTTCAGGAAGCTGTAGAATGAATTAACCTGCGACTTCGCAAAATGTTCATTATTATTCCGGGGTGTCGTAAAGTTTTCATTCCAAAAAATAATAAGGAGTGAAACTTAGTTTTTATTTATTATTTTTACATCTTTTATAAATAGTTACCATCCAGAGTTATACATTTCTCACAGCTTTTCTTGACCGTGAGAAGGTCGTCATAGTAGAACAAAGGGGATTGAACCCTCCACATCATTGTGCGGGTTACTTCAATCTATGACTTCCTGAAACCAAACAAATTAACATTGATAGGATAATTTACAACCTTTTGTACATAAAGATCAAATCAAATGTGGAATAAATGTTATTCATATATATCGTCTATTTCTTAGGTATAATGAAAAATTAACTCTATAATCCCTCGTACATTATAATATAATTTCTATTGATATAATATTGTTTTTTCTTAAGGTATGTTTTTGATAGATTAATATAAAAATATTATAATAAGGAATAAATACATATTAAATGAATTACTTTTGTTATTTGCACAATACAATAATTATTTATTCATTGATGAATGTTTGCAAAAAATAATGAAAAAAAAAAATTCCATCTTTGTATTAATAGTAAATGGGACAAACACAAAAAAGGTTTAAAGTGAATATCTATAAGAAATAATTACATTTTGGAGCTTCGTGAATACGTAAAAGATAGCGTGATTCCATCAAGAAACCATCATGCATAACATTAAGATCAATGATGAATGATAGCTGAATAAGTTGTTATATATATTAATAAGTTATAAAAAAATATGATAACCCATAATTCCGATTTCAGAAAGTTTTTTTCTCAAATAAATATATTAATAAATAAAAGCATAATTTGTTCCTTTACTTTCGACGTTTGACATTAAAAGGGAAAAGCTGCTTTAAGTAATGCTGTAAAATAGTTTCAAGTTGAGATACGATTCAGAAGTTAAGGAATATATACAATTTAGGTTGCTAAAGGAAAATTATATTTTTATTAAGTAATTTTCTTGATTAGAATAAGAAGATGGCAAATGTTGCTTCGGTTACAAATATGAGATCAGGAAGAGATGTGAAGAGTGTATTTTTGACATTTTTGAGTTATTTCCATATTCTTGGGGTCGAATTTCCAAGTTCTTTTGTTGGTATGGTAGGGAAGGGCCATTTAAGGGGTTGTTCAAAATTACGAGGTCCATCTGCAATAACCCTCTCGTTGCTTCTCTGTGTGATGTTAACAAATAATCGCAATCCATCTTCTTGGAATGGAAACTATATCGTGTCCTCAAACCAATCAATAATTCAAAATGATTCAACATATTTAGAATTCTGCAAAACCATTTTCGTAGTTTTATCACATTTTCTATAACACTGACAAACAGAATTCACATTTTTCATTCTTCCTGTTATTCAAATTTTTACTTTTTCGTGTTTAAATTTCGATAATGAATCAATTCTCTGCTGGAAAATGTTTCCAAGGCCTTTAAACGCAGAGTAAAAAGGAAGAAGCATCCGATTCATATTTATATCAGATTTATTCAGCTTATATATCATATAAGTCTATTATGACTTATAAATCATGCACGTTAATAATGTAAAAAGGTTCTTTTTGGATTGTTTTATGTGATTATTAAACATTTGTGTTCGTTTGTTTTAATTTATTAATCAGTGAATTCGTTTCGATTTCAGAAACATATTTTTATGGACGACTTTCAGATGATGTTACAATTCTACAATTGTATTAAAAATTATCTGTTGTAGTGATTTCTCTAGATAATTTTTTATCTTATCCAGCATCCATCGCTACTTTGAGTTGCATGTTTGCCATATTTCAGGTGTGTTTCGGTTATTGTTTATTTCGTGCAGGAATCAGATTTCTCGCTTTTATATCAGTGTGAGGTCAGATAACATATTAAACTATTTTCTTGATGGTAATACTGCCGACATTGGCTGTAAGTCAAAATTAAAAAATTGCTAGAAATACACGCCTCTTATTGCTTGTATAATTTACGAAACATAACCGAAGGGGATCACACGCAAAATTTTCATGCATCAGGAAATATACCTTATATTATGTACAATCTACAAAATCGAGACTCCTTTGCTTATCAGTGTAACCAGGAATCTAATAAGTTACAGATGCCTCATAGGGTTATTCGCTAATTGGTCACGGAACCTTAGAAATAATATAAGAAGCATTTGTTCCCTGATGCTTCCCATCTTTGTGATGTAAATATTAAGTAACGCGTGATGAAAGTGTATTTATTGTAAAATTTCATTCTCCTTGGATAATGAGTTCTCTGTTGAAATTCATTACTCACGTTTAGAGGGTATTGTTACGAACTCATCTTAAATATTAATGCCATGTAAATTATTTTTTGGAGCATTAATTTATATATTTTTCTGAGATTTTGTTTGGTTGTGGAGTAATATTTGTTTTAATTAATCATATACTAATACCTATTTACGTAACTAATTTATAGAATAGAATTCGTAAATAATAAATCGATTGTTCAAGTTTCGTTTGTGTGATAGTGTTATGATAATAAATGAACGAAAATTGTAAACTGCAAAATTTTCTTCGAGTGGATTGCCTTTAGGGACGGTGATTGATTGATTGCTTATTAACATTGCACTTAGAAGGAACACGAAGACTACTGACGACCCACCTCGTAGTTAGATTCTTGGTCAAATGAGGAGGACGACATCTGAACTAGCACCCCCGTTTCCAAACTTCCACACCATGCGAATGGGAAACCTTGGAGCCTCGACAGATTTAATGTGCTTCTGTCCCGCTGCAAGGCGGCTATTTAGTGGAATAATAACTAGACCCACGACTTGACGGAGACAACGCCGGCCGAAAGGTCGAGACCTGGACTTTTAAGCTACCACTGCCAAATCCTTTACTGATATCCGAGAAATTCAGGGTGTTTAAAATTTAACTGACAGTACTCTGAGACCCATAACTCTAGTTACTGAATGGGTTCTAATGAAACTTCAAATATGTGTTACGTTGATCATGGGGCCGAGGTTTAGACACAAAAAAAATAATAGTTGAGCACTGTGTGACAAATTCATATTAAAATGAGCAAGAACTGCAAATGTGTTATAAAATAAATAGATACCCGTAAAAAATGACGAAGTAACAAGTTGCACATTGAGGAACAATTTGATGCAAGTGGATGGACATTGACTATCGCATATCTTATATGTAGACGAGACAAATTTTTAACTGGTCATTGTGGAGAACACATAGATCTGCAACATGCTGGGTTCCACCAATTCTCATGTTGTGCAACATCACCTGTTACATTCTCTGCATATAACGATCATGTGGGGATTCATGATAATGTTTAGTTTCATTTTTTGTTTCTATTTCTTAGAAGAAACCACACCAAATTGTTTTGTTCGGTGTACAGCCATAAGTGAATGTTACAACAAACTTCTGCCAGAACAGGTGGTTATTCCAACGGGGGTGTTAGGACATCACCGTGTTAAGACACAAGAAGTAAATGCTCATGTGGCAATGTATTCAAAACTGAAATACGAGCGAACTTATTAGATGAAAGTACTTCTCGCATACCTTTCTCGATGCATGAAAGCTTAAGTGGACAAACTGGACAACCAGATCATTGCATCTGAATCCTTGTAACTTCTTGTGTGGAATTTCTTCAAAAGATCAAGCGTATCAAGGACATGTAAATAATGAAGCGGAACTGAAAGTTAATATTTTCCGCCATGTTTCACTCATTTCGTCAAAATTGTTATGTGCGGCCATTGATGACGTGGTGCAAGACTTTCAACATGTTGATTAATAAGATGTGCACATTAAGCACACATAAACATAAGAAATAAAATAAATGTAGTTTAAAAATTTATACTCTTATCTTATCATTTACTTGATTTATATGCCCCCTAATAATAAAAATTCCAGTTATTAATTTTTTTTTTTTCAGATACACTTCGGCCCTATGATCTGTATGTTTCATATTTAAAGTTCCTTTCGGATCTGTTTTGTATAACCGGAATTATAAGATGACGAGTACAGCCAGTATAATTTTGAGTTCCTTATATTTATTTGAAGTTTCGCATCACTTTGGTGTTGAAACCGGGAAATTAAATGTACGCTGCATTTCAAAATATCATTGCTCCTATTATTTAAATCTATTGAATCTAACTGCCAAAGTAATAGAACAAAAATGTCATCAGTGAATTTTTCTTTGAATGAGTGTCCTTTATAGAAATGTAAGAAATATTTATTTGAATTTGAGCGTATCAGTTTTTTTTTGGTGCCCAAATGAAATCTGCTTCACATTTCAAAATATTATTACTCGTATAATTTATACGCATGGAATGTGTTAAAATGTGATTAAATGCGCTACCTAAAACTTGTTACTTTATCATTCCATGTCACATTCTATTTTCATAATTGACACGTTTCACTTGCATCTTAAATCAGGTGGACGAGGATCAAACTACTTTTTCCGAAAAATGTATTTTTTACTAACAAAGATTTAGTTGATTTTTCTTTTCTTCCCCAAAGTATATCCTAAAATCCAATTTCTTATTTAATGATTCAGTAATATTTAGCGAACGATTGAATGTTTGTGTTAAGAGAAGAGCTAAACATTTTAATTTTGTGAGCAGCCGATCACTATAAATTTGTTGAAATTTAACTAATTTTAAGTACGGTGCTTAAATTTGTTAGGACTTAAAGATTCATTTTACTTGCACTTTTTCTTCTTTAAATACCCTACCTTATCTCTTCCTTTCTTAAGATATTGATATCATGACAATTTTTGATCATTTAATTCTCTATCGTTCATTTCTTCATAATTTTACTGCATATCTTTTCTTCAAAAACATGTTGGCCTTAGTAGGCGAATGGTGGGTAGCATTGTTTCCGTCGTGTATCCAGATTTCACAACAGACATCTTTATGCTCATTAAATTTATTACACATGTTGTATAGTGTAGAAGTTAGGAGAGTAGAGTTCCAGCTGAGTTATTGCATTTGTCACTCATGAAAATGACGAGGTCCGTCGCCAATAGCCATCGTGTTGCTTCTATGTGTGATGGTAATCAACAATCAGAAACATACTTTCAATGCTAAGTTTTATTTCATGGTTACTTCCTTTTTAACTAAACTAAAGTCTTACCAGAAAGTTTTGCTTTAATAGATATGAAAACTCCTCATTATTTTGAATTTCAAAATTTTGCAATAAATCTTTTTTAACCTTAATATATATCTCAATCAAATAGCACTCACATTTGATCGAAATTTTTGATTAGCCATGCAGGATTTTTTTTTCGTATTTTTAGCATTAACCTAGGTCCTTTACTAAATATGTTATTTAAGCAGATTTTTCCCTTGGGCTGCTTTTTAAATTAAATATAACCTCTGTATGGCTGGAAACTGGATGCAAAAATTCAAAATTATTTGCTATTTTTTTATACTCAAGAAAATAAAGTTTTAGAAATTCTATATCTTTTCAACTTTAAAATTCGAGAAAGATGAAATTTTCTCCCACAGATTTACATTCTTCATTTTTTTTTTTATCTGTAATGTAATCAGGAAGTTCTAAAAACTGGATTTCTTACAAAAAATTTTCATCGTTATTGAAACGCTCAGTTTCACAACTTTTAGCAGTTATCCAGTTTAATGAAGGTATTTATGGGTTATATCAAGAAGTTTGCACTCTAAATAGTTTTAATCTTATTGATAAAAAAAGATCACATTTATAAAAATGTAATAGCTAACTTGTTACCAAATTTTGAAGAGGGGAAAAATTGGGTAATTAAACAGAAACAGGTGTTATATACGAGGCATGTTTTTTAAGTAAGTACCGTTTTGCGATTCCGCCGCCGCAGCGCTCCGGTCGACGTTCCGCGCATGCTCGCTGGTTATCTACATCTCTTGTCTACGCACTGACGCCATTACAGTCTGATTCTTCATTGTATACGTTGTTTACTGAGTGTTTAAGATGCCTCCGACAATCGTGAGTCCCGCTGATTGTGAAGTACGGGCTGTTATACGATTTCTTAGTGCTAAAGGCGTAAAACCGATCGATATTCATCGTGAGATCTGTGAAGTTTACGGACAAAACATTATGAGTGATGGAATGGTAAGGAAATGGGTGAGAGCATTTAAAGATGGCCTCACAAATGTGCATGATGAAGAACGGAGTGGGCGTCCTTCGGTCGTTAATGAAGATTTGGTGCAGAAAGTGGACGAAAAGGTGAGAGAAAACAGACGCTTTACAATTTCATCATTGTCCGACTGCTTTCCTCAATGTTCTCGTAGTGTTTGTATCGCATTGTGACCGAGAACTTGAATTACCGGAAATTGTGTTCACGTTGGGTTCCAAAAATGTTGACGGATTTGCACAAAACCCAACGTTTAGGCAGTGCATTGACTTTCCTTGAGCGGTACCGCAATGAAGGTGAAGAATTTTTAGATTAAAATTGTTACTGGTGACGAAACATGGGTGGCCTACGTCACACCAGAATCGAAACAACAATCCATGGAATGGCGACATTCATCATCACCCAAAAGAGTGAAGTTTAAGCAAACAATTTCTGCCCGGAAAATCATGTGCACAGTTTTTTTGGGACAGAAAAGGAGTATTGCTAGTGGAGTTTCTGCCTCGTAATGAGACAATCAATGCAGCGTCTTATTGTGAGACATTGAACAATCTGCGTCGTGCAATCCAGAACAAAAGACGTGGCAAGTTGAGTAAGGGTATCGTTTTGCTGCATGACAATGCCCGTCCACATGTGGCTAATCGGACCAAAGATCTCATCAAATCTTTTAAATGGGAAACTCTAGACCATCCTCCATACAGCCCTGATCTGGCTCCCAGCGACTACCATTTGTTCCTGCACTTGAAGAAACACCTGGGCGGTCAGCGTCTTCAAGACGATAACGAAGTCAAAACATTTGTGATACAGTGGTTAACAAGTCAGGCGGCAGAATTTTATGAGGAGGGTATTCAAAAACTGGTGCCACGTTATGACAAGTGCCTCAATATTCACGGAAATTATGTAGAAACGTAGATTAAGGTACAGGCTTTCATGTAAAAATAAAATTATTGCGATATCTTTGCACGTCTTTTTTTAATTTCAAAACGGTACTTACTTAAAAAACATGCCTCGTACATTAGCCAGAGATTCTTAAAATATTAAGTAGCAGAAACAATAGAAAGATTTTAAAATGTTTTAATATTTTTCTCTCACAAAATAATTTTGGATAAATTTTGTTACGAAAAATTAATAGTTTACAAAGCATAGCCTGCATACTGACGAATTGGTATGTGCTTCGTTCAGTTACGTATTGCTGTATTCACAATTAAATAATTGAGGTCTAAATATTTCCTTTAGACATGATATTGTTTTTTGATACAGAGATTTCATAAATATATTTTTATAACTTCCCAGTATACTCGCATTTTCTTCTTTATTTCAAAAGCAATATATGAAAAAGACGACTGAAACTTTGTCATACTTTCAGAATTATACATATACCGTTGTTAGGTAAAAGTTTAGTTTATTTACTTCAAACAGAAACCAGACAATTCTTTTCTTTAATAGATTAAATTTGTCTATATTTTGAAGAATTTTTTTTGGATAATTCACACAAAATTTGCATACGATGCATTCTGAATTAATATTTTTTTGCTTTGAAGTTAGGAACAATGAGTGCATTAAATTTTCTCATAATGCATTATAATTTGTGTACATAAATCATTAAATCCGGATTCTGCTTGATCTTCAATTACTTGTGCCACATTTTAACAACGGTTTTTAATTTGTTTTCGTTAGATAATAATAAATATATATATATATATATATATATATATATTATAAATGAATAAAAGTAATACTAGAATTTATTTTTTACTTTATACTTGCATTCTTATGTATTCTATAATGCTCATAATTTACTTGTTATCCAGCAGTTCACCTTCTATGAATTAGTTATCACGTCTATTTTATTAGACTGTTTGTAAACCATATTTTTCTTTTACTTTTACACAAAGATGAAATAATAATAGTTTTCCCTTTTTGCAGCTAAATTCTTTTTTGCAAGTGTAGTTGACATTTGAGAAGATATTTAATCTGAGTATATTATTTTATTAGTAGGAGTAAGTAATTAAAAAAAAAAGTGTTTGGAGATTTGAAAAATTCCTTTTATTTTATGTAAGACTATTTAGATTCTCAGATCGTTTATATGTTATGTATGCTATTATAATTTGTCTTGGAAAATATTATAGTCCTCAAATATACATTTTATTTAAAAGAATATTTCTATTAAGTTGTTATCCGTTCAGCAGATGTTTCCAATGAAATCAATGAACTAATTTTAACATTTTGAAGTAATCTACATTTTATAAGCACGAGTTTTCAAATTGATCAGTTATCAAAATACCAAGATATATTTGAATATAAAAAGAGTTTCTTGCTTTGATATCCTTTAATTGCTTTTCACTGGTCTCAGTCTCTTTTCTTACCTTCTTTCACTATAGTCTAATGCTTTTTAATATGTATTACAATTTATTCTGTTGACTGATAATATTTAAAATGTTGTTGTTTAGTATTTATAAATTTTATCTTTAACTAAAAGGTTCAAAGATAAAGTTTCAAAAAAAATAAATATGGTCATTTGTTGTTGACATTTTTATACGTTTATTCAAGACTTATTTGTTACTTCCTTTAGTCTTCTAATCATACAGTAACATTAATTTACATACCTTTATTTCGAATATACATTAATAATAATCAGAAAAATGAATGTGTGTTTATATGGAGTACTCAGTCACAAATACAGAAAGGCCGACAAATTTTGTATGTTGAAACTGCAGGTGATGTTGGACACTTCTGCACGATTTTATTTTATTCATTTATTTGAAATTTGTCTGAGAGTTTTCAAAGACATTGTTGAGTAATTCTTACATAATGTTGGTACATTTTGTGATATCTCAAATGGAACTTTTTTATTACCTTCTTTTCTCTTCTGCTAAGAAAGGTTACTCCTTTTCTGTCATACAGGTAAAACAGGACATGTAGCACAAGATGTAGTAGTCTATCTTGATTCAGAAATTCCTGAGGAATGTTTTGAAGATCAACATATTATACATTTGTGTTTGTTCTTGTAGAATAATTACGATTAATTTTATGAAATACTAGTGGTGGGGTTTTGATTCTCTTAGCAGTAAATTGGTTTCATTTATCAGTTTTAATTTTTTTTCTTTTGTTAATGTTCATGTTTCAGTTTCTTTTCAGCTTAAGGTGGCTTGACCTTTTATCATTTATCGATTACTTTTATTACAGCCTGCTTAGGTTAGAAAAAAGAAAATTGATGCTTTACACTATATTTTTACTGAAATGAAAGATACTCATATGCTCACTCAAGATTATCAGTTATATTTAAAATCTTAATATCCTCTCCAAAGTGTTTATTTGCAGAATAAGACGTACCATTCTTAACTGACTGAATTAGCAATAGAATTGAAACAAAAATAACAATTTAACGCTTCAGGAATTTTTTTTATATAAATCGTCTACACTTCTTTTGGACTTAAGGATATTTTTGCAGTATACTTGCACATGCATACGAACCGTACCGCCATCTTTAAATTTTGCTTTATTTTTTCTATCGTACAATACCGCTTGTATTGCTGGCTAATTGCTATTAGGCTTTAAGTAAAACCGTTGCTCCCTGCATGTAGCGCCATTCTTCTCACGCCATTGTATGCTGCTGAAATCAGATCCTGATGGACCGCAAACAGTTGCTTTGGTTTTATTTACGTCGCACTGGAAGCACTTGAGGGCTATTGCGGCGGAACTCATAATTAGGCCTCGATCTGGTGACGAAGAGCTGGAACCTTCTCTCTAACTTCACACCACGCCAACGGGAGGACTTTGGGTTCCGATGATTTAACACAATCATCCCTGGATACATGGCGGGTCTTAATCACGAGGGCTTGGGTTCACGACTCAATGAAAACCGCCGGACCGTGTCTGAAGCTTAACCACTGGCTGCGGCCTGGACCACAAAGTGAACGATTCAAAACAGAATTGAGTATCTAATAGGTTGTATTCTCAAATAACTCTTCCCCAATTTATAAAACTATTTTACAATTAATAATATTAATTTAATACTGTTTTCGTATCATTAATTTATATATTACACTGCTTAGAAATGTTATTCAGGTTTGATTGGTACTTATTTCCCAGTTCAGATGGTAGTTTTTATCATTATTTATTAAAAGAAAATCATGCAGTCTCGTTTTTAATATATAATTCATATATTATTTCAATTGATTCACTTTTGAAATATGAAAAAAAATGCAAGTTTTGTACTATAAATGTGCATAAAATATTATTCTTAAATTTCAAGTATCGAACCATAATTGTATATAGTTGAAATAAATAGACAGCAAAGTACTACATTTGTGTCAAATAGCAGAACATTCCCGTTGCTTCACTAATTCACTTAGATAATCGTCTAAATAAAAATTTCTTTTACCGAGTTTTTTTTTTTTTCCTTCAATCTCTGTTTTAACGGTCTTTTTGCAGACATAACACTTTAGTAAATTTATAGCAATTGTCAATATTGTTACTGGCCAAATTGAAATTTGATACTAAACATTAACTTTATAATATTTATTGAAACTCATTAATTATAATTGAAATGTACTTAAATCTAAATCAGTAAATGATACGCTGATATGCATGTCGATGAGTGTGTGTGTGTGTGTGTGTGTGTGTGTGTGTGTGTGTGTGTGTGTGTGTGTGTGTGTGTGTGTGTTGTGTGGTGTGTGTGTGTGTGTGTGTGTGTGTGTGTGTGTGTGTGTGTGTGTGTGTGTGTGTGTGTGTGTGTGTGTGTGTGTGTGTGTGTGTGTGTGTGTGTGTGTGTGTGTTATGACACTCACTAGAAATCAAGAACATTCTGAAGATAAATTAAAGGAACTTTATATTTTATTGAATTAAATGCATTTGCTAAAATATAATGAACTATAATTTTAAGAACTACCCAGCTGTTACAACAAATGCTGGAACTAATTATTAGCATTCAAAGATATCAAGTGATATTTCAGAGATGAATCATCTAATCATACGTTCACAGGTCAAATAATAGTGATGAACGTGCTGTACAGACTGACGAGCTGCAGCTAACTATCACTATAGATCGATGCATGCATTCTCTTTTTTCGCTGCGATCAGTAAGGAGTTTGTTTGAACTAGACAGTAGTTTTGTTTTTAGATCCATTAATTGCATATATCGCCACCCACACCAATATAGTCCAAATGCTCTTTAAAATGAGCTTTATTTTTTATTGTTTCTCGTCATCAAGAATATAGAAATAATTGTGAGTGATAGATTGAAGCAATGTCTAAGATTTTCTCCTTAGTAAGGATGTGATAAAAAACGACTTATGGTAGAATATTCTTTTATTTTTTATGTAAGTAAAAAGTTTAAGTCTTTTTTTCCGATGTTCAAATGCCCCATTCTGAGGGGCCACCAGGTTGTACTAAAGGTAAGCCATTGCCTGCCACGGGTTGCCGAGGCTACGATCCTAGGGGCTCGAACTAAAGATTGTACTTTCAGAAACGGCAATCGGCGTGATTAACGAAAAGGACATTCATGAATCACGAATTTGAGGTGACGTTTTTTATTTGACGCAAATCAAATAATTCAAAAATCACTTTTCAGACTAAGGACTCAATTTTTAGTTTTCAGGTTTTGCAGAACTACTTAAATCTGAATTAACAACGAA
>BMAW01050352.1:124765-149815 GCA_019974015.1 Nephila pilipes
TTATTATTTTAGACGATTATTTTCAAGTGAATTCCCAGTGAAGCAACGGGAAATGTTTGCTATTTGAACACAAATGTAGTACTTCTTTTGCTAAGTCTATTTTATTTCAACTATAATACAATTATGGTTCGATACTGATGAAATTTAACGAATAATATTTTATGCGCACATTTATACGTAACAAAAACTTGCATTTTTTTTCATATTTTCAAAAGTGAATCAATTGAAATAATATAAGGAATTAATATATTAAAAACGAGACTGCATGATTTTCTTTAATAAATAATGATAAAAACTACCATCTGAACTGGGAAATAAGTACCAATCAAACCTGAATAACATTTCTTAAGCAGTGTAATATATAAATTAATGATACGAAAACCAGTATTAAATTAATATTATTAATTATGTAAAAATAGTTTTATAAATTGGGGAAGAGTTATTTGAGAATACAACTTATTAGATACTCAATTCTGTTTTGAATCGTCTACTTTTGTGGTCCAGGCCGCGGTAGCCTAGTGGTTAAGGCTTCAGACACGCGTCCGGCGGTTTTCATTGAGTCGTGAACTCAAGCCTTCGTGCCACTTAAGACCCGCCATGTATCCGGGGATGATTCGTGTTAAATCTATCGGAACCCAAAGTCCTCCCGTTGGCGTGGTGTGGAAGTTAGGAGAGAAGGTTCCAGCTCTTCGTCACTAGACTGAGGCTCAAAATTATGAGTTCCGTCGCCAATAGCCCTCAAGTTGCTTCCAGTGCGACGTAAATAAAACCAAAGCAATCTCTTGCGGTCCAAGGGATCTGTTTCGCAGCATACAATGGTGTGAAGAATGCTACTGCATGCAGTTTAAGAGTAATAAATTTAAATCAATTATTAAAATGCCGTTAAAGTTCATTAAAGTACTGCTTTCAGGAAACAGAAGAATGAGATTATATTCGAAAATAGAAACAAACTTTTCATTGAATCAAAGAATTTATTTAACCAAGTTTTATTCAGAATGAAAATTAATTGAAATCAATGTGTTTTAATATTGTTCTCGAAAAATATTCAAAAACGCCCACCTCGAGAAATGCCAAAAAGAAGTAAAAAAAATTTTAAGTAAAAGGTAAAAAATTACAACTTAAAGGAAAAAGGGTTAGATTTAAATTTCTAAGAATTTTTCGAAAAGATTTACTTTTTAATTTTCTATAATTTTAAATTAATCACCCATTACCTTCTACAAATTAACAGAAAAGCTTTATTAATTATTATACAAAATGTAATGGAATTAAAAATTCCTGCTTACTTAAAAATAAAATTAAAATTAAACTTTTCACAAGTACTATTTCTTATCAAAGTTATTTAATTTTGGTATTTTAATTGTTTAAATACTGGTATATTGCATGCATTTAGTGCAAATAAATATTACCGTTATAAACTGAAAATATCCCTAGTTTCAAAAGAAGTTGTAGACGTTTATATTAAAACAACATTCCTGAAGCGTCTAAATTGTTATTTTTGTTTCAATTCTATATGCATACTCAGTCAGTTAACGGAATGGTACTCTTATTCTGTAAATAAACACTCTGAGAGGATTTAAGATTTTTAAAAATATAACTGATAATCTTGAGGGAGCATTGGATATCTTTCATTTCAGTAAAAATAGTGTACAGCATCAATTTTCTTTATTTTTCTAACAATCTACAGCAGGCTGTAATATAAAAGTAATCGATAAATGATAAATAAGTATGTCAAGCCACCTTAAGCTGAAAAAGAAACTGAAACATGAACATTAACAAAAGAAAAAAAAATTAAAACTGATAAATGAAACCAATTTACTGCTAAGAGAATCAAACCCCCACCACTAAGTATTTCATAAAATTAATCGTAATTATTCTACAAAGAACAAACACAAATGTATAAATATGTTGATCTTCAAAACATTCCTCGAGGAATTTCTGAATCAAAGATAGACTACCACATCTTGTGCTACATGTCCCGTTTTACCTGTATGCATAGAAAAGGAGTAACCTTTCTTAGCAGAAGAGAAAGAAGGTAATAAAAAAGTTCCATTTGAGATCTAGCCACAAAATGTACCAACATTATGTAAGAATTACTCAACAATGCATTTTGAAAACTCTCAGACAAATTTCAAATAAATGAATAAAATAAAATCGTGTCAAAGTGTACAACATCATCACTCGCAGTTTCAACATACAAAATTTCGTCGGCCTTTCTGTATTTGCACTGAGCTACCCATATAAACACACATTCATTTTCTGATTATTATTAATGTATATTCGTGAAATAAAGGTATGTAAATTAATGTTACTGTATGATTAGAAGACTAAAGGAAGTAATACGAAATAGTCTTGAATAAACGTATAAAAATGTCAATACAAAATGACCATATTTACTTTTTTGAAACTTTATCTTTGAACCTTTTAGTTAAAGATAAAAATTTTACAAATACTAAACAACACTTTAAATATTATCAGTCAACAGAATAAATTGTAATACATATTAAAAAGCATTAGACTATAGTGAAACGAAGGTAAGAAAAGAGACTGAGACCAGCGAAAAGCAATTAAAGGTATCAAAGTCAAGAAACTCTTTTTAATTCAATATATCTGTATTTTGATAAATCGATTAATTTGAAAACTCGTGCTTATAAAATGTAGATTACTTCGAAATAATGTTAAAATTAGTTCATTGATTTCATTGAAACATCTGCTGAACGGATAACAACTTAATAGAAATATTCTTTAAATAAAATGCATTATTTGGACTATAATATTTCCAGACAAATTATAATAGCACATAACATAAACGTCTGACACTTAAATATCTTTAAAAAAGGAATTTTTCAAATCTCCAAACACTTTTTTTTTAATTACTTACTCCTACTAATAAAATAATATACTCAGATTAAATACTTCTCAAATGTCAACTACACTTGCAAAAAAGAATTTAACTGTAAAAAGGGAAAACTATTATTAATTTCAATCTTTGTGTAAAAGTAAAAGAAGAAATATGGTTTACAAACAGTCTAATAAAATAGCACGTGATACTAATTCATAGAAGGTGAACTGCTATGAATTATAGCATAAGTATAAATTTATGTTTAAAATTATATATATATATATATATATTATTCTAGCGAAACAAATAAAAACGCAAGTTATTACACAATAGATCAGGCAGCCAAAGTACATTAAGAAGATACAAGGCATATCCCGACTTATAAAATTATTTATGTAACACCCGAAATTAATAGCATTATGAAAATTTAATGCACACTGTCTCCATAACTTCAAGCAAAAAGAAGTAATTCAATGTACGTATGCAAATGAATTATTCAACAAAAAAAAAAAAATTCTTCAAAATATAGACAAATTTAATTATTAAAAAGAATTGTCTGGTTTCTGTTTGAATGTAAATAAACAAATTTTTCCTTAACAACACGGCGTATAATTCTAAGTATGAATAAAGTTTCAGTCGTCTTTTTCATATATTGCTTTGGAAAGTAAAAGTAAAATGCGAGTTACTGGGAAGTATATAAAATATATTTATGAAATCTCTGTATCAAAACAATATGTCTAAAGGAAATATCTAGACTCAATTATTTAATTATGAATACACAAATAAATTGCTTAGAGAAATCTTTTTTTAAACATAATTGGAATGAAAACTTTGTCTTGCCCTGGATTTTTCAAGCAAAAAGATTTTTTCCTTTTCATTTGGGAACTGCAACGATATTTCTTCAAATTTGTGCTATACTTAGCCTTTGTATTGCAGGTAATTAAAGTTGTAATATTTCCCGAAATAAGATTATCAATTGCCATCTTAGTTCTTGTATTCGAAATGTCAGCTTTTTTTTTATCAATATTTAGATCTCGCCAGAAAATCCCCCAACTTTTGAAGAAAATTTCTTATTGCTCGAGGACCTTGGGTTTGATTGAAGAGAAACAAAAATTCAGAGTATCAAATACCATTTACTCTTCCATCATGATGATATTAACTATATGTTACCTACTATTGCATTTTAATTCCCATAAGCATATATTCATGATTAACATGATGGAGAAGTCATAATTTTTTCCTTCCAATTACAGGAATATTTTTCCATATTTCTTGAAGTAGACGTCACAGTTGTTGCAATAATATAGTCTTTTGTTCCGATTTCCTTATCTGTATATTACGGATTTATTTGCTTTTATCTGCGATTTCTTCTCCGAAAATTAGAAAAGTATCCAGAAATGCAAGCGGAGATCGATACCAACACATTATTCATACTTAACTGAAAATTATTCACACTTTAAAATCTCTGGAAGATTATTAATGCTTCTCTGCATTTACTATTGTAGTTAGTTGCATGTTTGGACATTTGTATGCAGATTATTTTTTGTTGTTTGCTCCTATAGGAGCCTTTAGACATTTTCTGGCTCTACACTTTGGAGAAATATATTTTTCGACATTTACTGCTATGATCATTGTGCCAGTA
The DNA here is from genome assembly GCA_019974015.1 of Nephila pilipes. NCBI lineage: Eukaryota > Metazoa > Arthropoda > Arachnida > Araneae > Nephilidae > Nephila > Nephila pilipes. Next base: position 129,247 of record BMAW01050352.1, read on the forward strand.
TCTACAGTGAACGATGTTTTGATTTCTACAGAAAAAGATCTGATGCCCTTGACTAGAAATACGCCACAATATTTCATCGAGGCGACAATGATCTTCAGGTGCGACGAAGTGTCGCTGACTCTAATGGAATATTTACAAAATTCACAAATCCCTTATCATTAGTGCAATGAACACACTCCTGACGTATGGGATTCTAGTAGCCACATTATATACAATAAAAACACCAATGTCATTTAAGTTTTTAACAGTGAAGATGTCTTAATTCATATTCTAAGCATTTGGATTTTCCTTTCAATCTGAAATATTTAATGTTTTCGTCTTTAACTCTAGAATTGTAGCCTTTTTTGTACGACAATTTGCATGATCACGATTGCTGTTAATTGTTCGAGTTTATCTCTAAAAGAGGTAAACTGATTTTTTTAATGGAAAAATTCTAGACTTAGACATAATGAATGACGTTTTAATTTTCTTTCATACCAAAGATACAGGCGAAACTAGAATATTCAACATAGTGTCTATGAATTTTAATTTCCACTAGATGTGGAAACTCGTCACAGCAACAATTAAATTGGCTGAAAATGTCTATGAAGAATGAATTCTTGAGTTCTGACACAGTTCTCCAAGAGTTTTATATAAAATTTTTGGAAATGACAGTAAACGGTCTTATGAATCCTATTGTGTCATAAAGTATTCCTAGCATCATTTTTTTTAACAATTACTTGATCTCGATTCAAATTTATTTCAGACAAGAAAAGTTTCATTTGGTCATTTTCGCTTTTTCAAGTGTATTCCTGAACCTTCTTTCGTATTCCATTTCCTCATTTTGAAACTCGACTTTTGTATAACATTTTTCATACCCTGATACATGACTATGGCTTCGGTTTCACTATCTGCTACCCTGATCAAACCGTAAATATGCGTGCAATTCTTCACCAACTCATACAAGGTAAGAAATTTCTCTTTAAATTTTAGAGCACGAAGTTTGAGAGTCGATATTTAAAAAAAAATGGACTAGATGTTGCTCCGAAAATAACACGAGTCATGCGCATTGCCTTATAATTGGATTTCAAATCTTCTTTAAGCCAGAGAAATATAATTGCATCGCGCTGGTCGGTGCAGAGAATTATTTATTGTGTATGTTATTTTACGCTGCCTAAAATTCGTTAAAATACCTAGTAATCTGGATTGAGATTCGACCGAGTGGAAACACACTGATTTCGTGAAGCTGTATCTATGGACTGCTTACTTGTATCAAAACTTTCCTCACGTTTTTAATGATATTTTGCTCTCCGAGAACATCTTAAAAGGACAATTAAAACAATATTTGTTCCCAGTTATTCAAAACCTATTCCGCCATTCACTTCTAGAGATAATCAAACATATATTACCTGTCGATGCATCTGGTAAAATACAGGAATTTTCTTAACCTTTTTGAACTAAACTATTCTTTCTATTATACGATTTCTCATAATTATCAAGTTCTCCAACTGTATAATTAAGTAGTAGTTTCTTAACAAACTTCGTTCAGCACAAATGTTACATTAAAATTTTCAAAAATCTTCCTGTCTTTTCATTAGTTTCTATTTCGCTGCAATTCCCATTGATTGAAGCTATCAAAACTAACACAATGTTGAATTAATATCTGCATCTAAATTAGCCTGGAACTTATCAACTGCCACTTTCCTCTTATTTACAATATGCTAACGTGTTGAAACGTTAGAGTTCGATAAGTATTTTTTCACGTAGCGTTTGAGTCCACACGGACTTTGCATTGAGAGACCACTAATATTTCCGGCATTCTTCGTATTTTTCCTGTAACGACTTTCAGGTAATAATCACTTCCGATCAAAATTAAGAACTTTAAAACCTTGTTGTTAATTTTATTTGCTAATTATATTTTGTTTTTCTCAAAGTACAAAGTCTTTATCTGGGGTTCTGATTAGGGTGATGCAAATATGTTGAGGGTTTTCAGGCCTTCAATTACCACTTTTCTTTGCAATGGAAGGCTCTTCAAAACAAATAGCACTTTATCTCTTTTCTCTACATTTGATTTTGTAGAACCGAAAAAGTATAATTTTTTTAGATCCTCCTGTTTTATTACCTTTAAATGTAAGTCTTTAGAACCCATTCAAAGACGACTAAACGTCGACAATCATTAACAAATAGAAATCTCGCTCTCAAATATTCTTCCCCATTGCTTTGTAAACATAACGTGAATACGTTTCGGTAATAAAACAGATGCAACAGCAGAAGAATTCACTCTCACTTCATTTTTATTATTGTTTAAACTGTCATGAAAATAAATATTATGTCCTTCACCCTGAACACTGCACCGTATTTCCTAACAACATTGATAACTGGTGTGATCAGAAGTTTTCAAACTTTCAAGCACTTCAGTTTAATTAATGATCTCTTCTTTTCTTCAGCAGATTTATTGCATTTTGAGATCTTATACCTCAAATGATGAGTCATTGTGAAGCTCACTGAATATGTACTTTGTATCTGAAATTCCATATCCCACTCTTTCTCTAGAATTCCAACATTTAAAATGAATGCAGTACATTTTACACTAGATTTAATGGAATTTCGGGGTTATGTCTATTTCTTCTTTAGAATAAATCTTTCGGCACCGAATCTTGATATTCACTTTGGCCGATACATTAGCCTTTTTATTCACTCCAATGAAACATAATAGTATTCATTCTATTTTCCAACTCCTTTCTTGAAAATTCTAATAGCTTAAGATAATTCCAACAATCAACTTTATTTTATTTACTGTAAACCAAAATTATCCTTTAGAATATTAATTTTAAAAAAATTGGAAGTAAAAGGCTTCTATAATTATTTAATTCTATTTTTTGCTGTTTTAAGGGATCGCACTTACAAGAATCAATCAGCAAATGCAGTTCTTTAAAATGATAACAAGATTTTTCCAAGACGCATATTTAATAGTTTATTTACATGAATACGAACAATTATATCCTTTTGCCCATATCTTTTTAAGCAATTCTACAGCAGTATCGTAATTACTTTCCCAAATACATCGCACCCGAATGGAAATTTCTCCAAATATTTTAAAAATGTTTTGATGTAACTTATTTTGTCCTTTTTAGATAAAATCATAAAATGAATGCAATTGTTAGATCCAGACCTCCTTCGAATCTTCTATTGAATGGATTCAATATTGGTTTCGGTAGACTAGCAGACACACACAAACATACTACATACTCTCTCTCTCTATTCACCCTAAGCATTTATACAGCTTGTACAACAATCATAAGATTCCCGACTAAATCTTTGTTTTCCAATATAAATTTATCTTTGATTTTAGCAGCAAAGAATTTTTCTCGTATTCCCTGATTGTAAATCACCTCGGTCTCAAAGTGATCTAAATAATTAGTATAATTCTTGATCTAGAGAATCTAAATCATATATATGTTTTTATTCCTCGCATAATTATTCTAGAATCTAGTTGAAAGCAACCTCGTCATGAACATCTGATTTTAAGTGCTCGCTAATCTTACTGAACATTCTCGAATTACAGAACGCTTTTTCGTCAATATTTCGCGCAAAATAATTATTTTTAATTTAGTAGTCACTTTCACTTCAACTGTATGAGCAATCTATCAAAATCTATTCTTAAACATATATTCTGTGTGTGTATGTTTCTCATTCTAAACAACTTTTATTAAACTAAACATAATCATTCATCTAACTAAATATTTGTAGGTGTCTCTCACGCATCAACACGATCCTATAAGTATTTACAGGTTCATTTGGTTATATATTTAATGATTAGAAAAATTCAATTTTTTTTTGTTAACTTAAGCAACTTTTAAATACTTTTTTACTTTATATCCATATTGGTTTCACGGAACATCGAAGGAAAAGTATGAATACACAAATTACATGATCAATGAAGTCTTTTGTATTAGAACATTTCATTTCATTTTTTCATGTCAACTTATTTTGATAAGTATCTACTTCATTAACATTTCTCCCTTTATTTATTTATATAGTGAGTATAAATTACGCAAGTATAATAATTGAAAAAAGAATACATTTTATGTGATTAAAGTTTTGTAATTTTTTAGAAAATCCGAAACATCAGTCGTTTGGTTTTTGCTATGTAAATATGGACACTAAAATAATGAAATTACTATAATGACTCATATTAAAGCACATAATTGTAATTGAAATTACACATAATATCTTTGATACAAATAAGAAATCGCAATTTTGTAAAAAAATTATCAAAGATTAGTACCTTGTAAAACGGAAAATGTTTACAATGTTTATGTAAAAAAAAAGTTTTTTTCCTTCATGCTTTAAGTATATATTACAAAGTATTTAATTTCTTTGAAACCAGGGTGTGATATATTTTTAAATTTAGTATCAACGCTGTATGATAAAAGTAAAAGAAAATTACTCAAATGATAAAAATTGTCTTAAATATTTAAACATTTCAATACAGTTGTGATACAGTTCATAGGAATTGTGATGGGGATTTGAATTGAACTGGGTTAAAAAAAAACTGCTATAAAAATATACTTAATATAATAAATGAATCAGTTTCGTAAATTACACATAGCAAAACTGTTCCAATTAAATCAAACAATGAAACCCGATTATATTTATATTATATCCAAGCAAAAAAAAGTTAAGGTTTGCTACATGGAAAATCAATATTGATTTCTTAAGTAATCTAATAGTATGAAGAACAATAACTGTTTCGCACGCAATACAAAACAATAACACACTCATCGATTAAACCTTGTAAATGGATGTCTATGACAGTTAAATAAAGCAGATTAGTTCATTTTATTGAAGACATTCTACTTTTTTTTTAAATCAGAAAAGAAATTTTTTTCTTGAAATTTAACATCAAAATCTCGAAAGAATCTTCTTCCTAAAGAACAATTTTTAAATTCGAATTGCTAATCTTTTCAGTTGTTGAATAAATATTATTACCCTTGTAGTTATATACTTATTGATTCAAATACATATACTCATTTACATACATTTCAGGATCGTAAAACTCTTGCGTTTTAAGAAAAAGCCTTTTAATCGAAATTTTGATTACGTCTAACAAAATAATGTTTGCGCCATTATCCTTTTAATCTGACTCAAAATTTCGAAGATTGTCGATTACAGTTCCCTCGTGTTGCTTCAAAGGGCGATGTTATAACTATGTATTTGTGAATACATTAAGTATAAATCATTTTGCATATATTTAAGTACCATTTGATTAATCCTTATCATTTTAATTCGAAACTTGAAGAATATATATATATATATTGGTAAGTAATTTTTATATTTTGATTTGTTGATAATTTTTAGAATTATAGATTTTATTTTTGTAGATTTTATCGCTGAACTTTTTTGCATCTTTTAATCATTGAACTCTTTTGTAATTTGGATTTCCCAATTCAGCCTACCAAGTCGCAAAGGGGGAAGGGTGGTGCCATTAAACTAGTTTAACCCTGCTTATTCGGTACTCAGCCCGAAATTGCTTTTTGACTTGCTGGGTTCCATATTTTCATTTATTTTTCCTTTCATTTTTACATTTCTTTCTGGATTTTTGTCTTTTTAAATATTTTAAATTATTCTTTCATAAATTTTCTGTATATATAATAATAATAATAATAATAATAATAATAATTTTAAAATGCACAATAAATAAGTAAATAAATAAAAATCTTAAGATTCTAAAATATATTTCAAGCGAGGACTAGAGTGCAAATACTTAATTAAATTCAGAGCGATCTACACATTCTTAATTAGGTCATTTTTGTTATTTGGTCGTAAAATACATGCGTCTGCATCGGTTTCAAATATAGAAACAATAAAAAACGTTTAGAATAATTAGACTTACGTCGAAGCTTCCCCTATGATTATGATACTGTCCCTTTCGAGCTGGTCTTCAACCGCTTAATCTAACATGCTATGCTGCCTTTACCAGGTATTTTGGTAAATAATCAAATCTCGGAATCCAAATTCGAACTGCCTTTTACCTGGCAGACTAGATTAGTCAACAAAGATTAGAGATATTATTATTATTAATTCTAGCATGTATTAATAATAGAGATCCAATTCTGCAAACGTATCCTAACATTTCTAGCAATGAATTTGTGAAAGATTGAATATTTGTCAAATAGGATTTGTGAATAGTTTCAATTAAAAAATAATAACTCTAAATCTTATCCGAATTGTTTTATTCTACAAAGAGGTTCTTAGTTGTAATATGACAACCTCTTTTCGTGTTCTGAAGCAATTTCAGGATGTATGCTAGCGAATAATCATTTGAATGAAAAACAAACAAACAATAAACAAAATTGCTCATCTATAAAGAGATAGGTTCAATATCTTTATCATTTTGCATTAGGAGTAGAACAGAACACAGAAGTAATTATATGAGAACAAGCAATGCTTCAGTTTCAAAATTGAGGAAAGTTAATTGAATCTTTATTCGAGAAAATGGTGTTTTTCATGATTATTTTTCAAATACTTTATGATATATGTTATTGTATTTATAATAACGTATAAAAACAAATAAACGTGTATACAGAGGAATATCCATTTGTTCAGTAATGTGAATAGTACTTTTGTTACAAAAGAAACAGATTTACATACAGTGCGGAACAAAACATAATTCTCGTTGAAAATACCTAATTGACAAAATTTACCATTTTCTTGAAAGTCATAACTATGATGATTTCATTTCATTTTTTTTTCACATTTTTGCAAGCAAATTAAACGTTATCAAACTTTAGAGGACTCAGTAATTAATATTCTTTCTAAGGAAAAGTATGAAGATAAAAAAAAAATTCTTCGTCAAGAAGTTTGTAATCCTTTTAATTTATTATCAAAAATTAAATGAATGATCATAAATTTAAAAAAAATTATTTCCAGACAGTGAAAAAATATTTAAGCTGTAAATTAACACTTTAAAGTTTCATTCTGAACATAAAAATATTCCTTTTTTGTGTGGCATAATATGTTAACAATAAAAATAGAAACAACATAAATTGTTTGTCTTAAAAATTTAAAAAAGAATGAAATGATTTATATCAAACAAACACTATATAAATTGATATTGAACTTTTGAAATAACATTAATTTGTTCATAGTTTATGCCAAATTTCTTACACCTATGAATGTAAATTATTGAAAATAATAAGAAATTATCAAAATAATGCAAAATAATGATCACCGATGAATAATTCGTTTTGCTTCGGAGAACTGAGGTAAAAGGGGGAAGGGATTTTTGAATAAGCATACGAGTAACGGATGGACATCTATCTCCCTACACTCTGAGAACAAGAGGGATCGGGCAAGTGACTGATAACCACTCAAAATACCTAAAGATCCTTCGTTCTTATACAGATCCTTCCTTCTAATAATCCTTTCATTAATTTTCCAAACAGGGTACTTTTTAGGTTACCTTTTTCTTGATTGATGTTTTGGGTGGATGCCCATCCATCTCTATCCCAGTGTATCTCCCTCCCCTCTCTTATATTAAGAATAAATTCCTAGTTCAATTATTTAAGTTTCTTCATTATGCTATGACTGAATTAAAACATGTCCAAGTGTTAAAAAATACAATATTTAATAATTTTTATACATAAATATGCGATAAAATTAAATATAAATATCAGTTAAAATTTTCACAAATGTTTAAATTTTCCAACAGAATATAGTTTTTTATACTAAAAGAAATTATTAAAAAATTTGAAAAGCAACTATTGGATAACCAATTCCTCTGAACTTTATTCTGTTATTTCAGATCATTATAAAATAAGGTTACAACTAACTTTGAATAACTAATCCACACAGATTAGGTTATAATTTGAGTGATTGCGCATTATCAATATTCCTTTCTTCTATTAAAGATTATCAGAAATGAACATTACTACTAGACAAAATCCACTCGTCCAGAAGGTTTGACAAAATATTATATCTCATTCTGATAAGGTTTACATAGGGCATTAATACATTCTCGGATTTAGAAGCACCCATACTTTAAAATGTCTACGCTTATCCTCGTAGTACACTTCCGTTATTTGAGAATGACTGCTCGAAAGGACATAACTATTAAAATTAAAACATTTTTTTTTAAAAAAAAATGCATCTCTGTTTCCTCGTTTTCCTCTGTGGAGACATTTACACTTTTTACCAAGGAAATTTGGAAAGAAATGATGCATAAGACATCAAACAAGACGAAGGAGAAATATTCATCATTCTGATGCCTTTCATAAGCATTTTATGTTAAAAGAGAATTTAGCTGTACCTATTTATATTTCGTGCAACTGAAGGGAAAAAAAAAAGACAAATTAATTAGTAGCTTTGTTATAAATTTTTATTTGTTTCCAAATAAAACAAGAAACACCCCCTCAGAATTTAGTGTTTTTTTCCCATTTGATTAAAATTTAAATAAGTAAAAAAGATCTATGCAAAGTTTTTAAAGAACAGATATAGCCACCGAACGTGTGCTTTTTTATGATTATAAATAAAATATTCAATTAAATATGAGTATTAAACCATGAAATATCGAGAAATGGACAATTATATTAAACTTTTAAGATATTAAAATTAAAGTAAATGATAAGTTATAAAATTGAAAATATTTAAGATGAATGTACTTAAAATTAAAGGAAACGATAAATTATTAAATTGATTATATTGAAGCTAAGTGTAATTAAAGTTAATGCAAACGATAAAGTATGAAATTAAATATATTTCAGCTTAATGTAGGTAAAATTAAGAAAATCGATAAATTATTGAATTGAATATATTTAAACCAAATGTAATTAAAATTGAAGCAAATGATAAAAAATTGAAAATTGATCTGGTACGCCAAAAGAAAACCATAAAAACAATAGACCATTGGTTGACTAAAAAAATATAGGCCATTTATTAAAAAAACGTTCATACTTTTCTGATAATATTCGATGCTATGTATTAGAAATCGAATAGGGCTCCATTTTTTTTAAATTAACCCCTATCTACATATAAAAATTGCAAGTGAATAACACTTATGCGACTTGAATAGCGATAAGTTGGGTATACAAAGCAGCATATTGAAAATTAGGATGTATTGACGAAACCTAATTTTAAAACATTTCCTTGTTTTAAAAAAAATTAAGTTTAATTTAAAAAAAAATTGTCTTGGTAATGGCAATTTGTACAAATCGTGAATTATCTTAAATTTCAGTTATTCACCATTACTTCACCATTACAAAAATATTCTGCCCATCTTGTCCTATATTTTTCACCTTTTTTATAATTTTTATTCTGACGTAGAGCATGTATGCAAAGCATCATATGACTTATAGAATGAAATCTTTAGATGTTCATTTCAAACCTATGTTTATTCCATGTTGTTCATTCTCCTAGGCCTGATTCTCACTCTAATGGGTACGGATGGATGAAGAGTGATTTGCATTATGGGTAAGACTTTGTCCCTGGAATCTAAAGATTCGATAGTATAGTTCCTCAAAATTGAAGAGACGATTGTTTTCATTTCCATGATAGCAAACTTTTGACCTGAAAGATCAAGAAAAAGACCATGTATTTTTATATGTATATAAAATAAATATATTGTTTTTTATTTATTACAATCAGTATTGTGAAAAATATTCACTTTATAGAGTGAACAGTGAAAACAGCTAGATATCCTTGTGATATTATTCTTCCCTATTGGATTTACTGCCCTTTATAAACTGGGGTGAATTGCCCACAGTGTAACTAGCATTACTTTTCCTTTGTCGATCTTCCTCCTTGTTAACCCATTTTTATCATTTTTTCTATTCTTTTTTAAAAAATCTAAATCACAGCTTTATTTAGTTATCACAGCATGGTCAAAGAAGGTGCCTGTGCCTTTCAAAATACTATCATTCACACTCATAGTAAAAATAGTTCAGAACGGAGAGAATAACGGAAAATGACGCTTTGTTCACAAATAACTAAGAGAAGATGAACACAGGTAGCAAAGCCTAGACCAAATTTATAGCACAATCAAGAAACATAGCCCTCATACAGATTAGTGAGACAACAGGAAGAAATGCAGCATTTGCACAGATCAGAAACACAGATATAAAGCAGCTCTAGTAATATCCGTCGCATTTCTTCTAATAACGTTCAGCTCAATAGCTTGCTAGTTTGTACTGTGGACTAATCTCCAAAGTAATATTTCGCACGGAATAGACAGCAGGCCGCTTCCTACGTGGACAATAGATTCACTCGGGCAATGCCCAACCGATTTGATTCTCTCTTTATTTACTGCTGTTCTGACCAGGTGTGACTTCAAATGAAAATTTTTTTAAAAGTTGATAACTTCTCCTCTTATTGAGATATGACTAGTTTGCAGTATATATTTGAGAAACTTAATTTTGTTGTCAGACTGGCTTCATTTCTCACTGTCAAAATGGCCGCTAAGACCCACGGTTCATCTATATATATATAAGCGAAATACCACTGACTGACTCAACACGATATCTCTAAAACTATACAACCGATTGACTTGAAATTTGGTACAGTTACTCATTTTGCGATTAGACGCTCACTAAGAACGGATTTTACGGAATTCTAATCCAAAATGCGATTTTTATCCGTTAATCTTTTCTTATCCATTGGTTATGTCATTTTTGGCGACTTTATCGCTAAAAATGACATGACCGACGCCAAACGGAATATATTTTTTTTATTTGTATACTGTGTATTGCTACCAATTAAGTTTAATTGGCGAGATTTGCGCGTGCGAAATGGAAAATACCAAATAATTTAATATTGATGCGCTGATGGAGGATGGATTTATCACCAAATATCTTCCACCGCCAAGTCGAAGCATTTCAATGACCTTGCATTGTGAATTTTAAAAAGCTATACTATGGTAACCCCAGCTGACTTCCGCCCGCTTTGCTCAGCAAACGATAATTTTTTATTGTTGTGGAACCTAGACGTAAGTTTTAAATTCATGAGAAAAGTATTTTATTATTAATAATGATTGATAAATTACATTTGTAAATCTAAACACAATCTTACGAAGATATTGAAGTTGACTTTTAGCAAATGAATAATAATGGTATGTTATTCATGTCATTGATAAAAAAAAATAAGTAGCTGTCAAAATATTTATTTTGATGTACGCATTAACTGTAACCTAATGAAAACATTATGCAAAAGTTTTGTTTTGTTTTAGTATCGGAAAACGTTTGTCCTGTTTATGGTACCATGCTTTAAAATTGATAGAAGAACCTCCAGGAATGTGCTGCAGCGGCGATCAAGTCCAAATTCCTGCTATTAGATCCTACCCTGAACCTTTGAATAGTCTTCTTAACCATACAGCTTTCAGAACATTTTCTTTCCATAATTATTTTGAACCACGGTCAAGTGACGAGGACGACATCTGAGCCGACACCCCCTTCTCCTAACATCCACACCACACCAACGGGAGGACTTGGGGCCCCGACAGATTTAACGTGCATCAGCCCCGGCTACACGGCGGGTCTTTGGCGGCCAAGGATCGAACCCGCGACTGAACGAAAACCGCCAGCCACGATTCCGAAACCTTGCCCACTAGGCTACCTAAAGATTGGTACGTCAATAATGTTGTTGCGTAATTTAAATCCTCCTAAATTATGTAACAGCACCAGACTCAAAGTGAAAACTCTAAAAAAAAAACCGTTATAGAAGCGACTATTTTTACAGGAAAGTATGAGGGTGAAAATATATTCATTCCAAGTATACCATTAATTCCATCAGATTATCATTTTGAATTTAAGCTTTTGCAGTTTCCAGTTAGACTTTGCTTTGCGATGACTATAAATAAAGCACAAGGGCAGAGTTTAAAATTAGCTGGTGTAGATTTACAAAGTGTCTGTTTTTCACATGGTCAATTTTACATGGCATGTTAAAGAGTTAGTTCACGTGAAAATCTAATCAACAGTCAACCAGAAAAACGAACGAAGAATGTTGTCTACAGAGATGTTTTGGAAATGTAGGCATATTATTTCAGATTTTTTTAATATTTAACTATTTCTAAAATTAGAATAAGATAAAATAATAATGAATGTAATAATTAAGATAAATAAATTGATATAATAAAAAATAAAAATGTAGTTGTCACTCTCAAAAATTGCCATGCATTCAAAATAAAGACAATAGAAATGTAATACAAAAAAAAAAAATTGTTTCAACAGGTTTAAAAAATAAAAAATATATAAAAAAATGTATTTTTATTTTTATGTTGGCAATTTTTACATCGTTTTGGCCTACTGGGGACCCACCATGTAGAATAATGGGAACACATCGCACTACACAGTACCTCATCGGTGATGGGGAATTCTGTTCAACGACAGATTTACGGACTAAATTACATTTTCATTGATGAACTATTAACACTTAAATACTTTTCTCATATTTTTGAAAGTCGTGGATAACCATTATTACAGACAATCAATTTCTAAAATTTTTAAATTCAGATTATAATTAAATTGAAAACTTGAAAAATTTCTTGATATTTTACGTATAGGTTCCAAAATATAATATTATCGTCTGCCCAGCGAAGCGGGCGGGTATCAGCTAGTTTTTCAATATTCGCTTGTTATTCCTTGAGATCTCTGTAAATGTGTCATGTAGGATCTTAGCCGTCTTACTTTGGGCATAGCAGAAAGTGATTAGAAGATTCGCTTAAAGAGTACAGCCAAAATGTTTTAAATTTTTTTTTAAATTAATTGCCTCTGCGAAATAATCCAGTTCTTGGCTATCAATTTGATTTTTCCGAATATCTCTAAAGCATATGATATACAGAATTTGAAAGAAACTCGCAATATTGTCTGCTTCAACCATTGCTAATTAATCTCTGTTATGAGTAATAAAACAGATTTTTGATGTTATTAATAATCATACAGATTGAATTAAAACTTCAAATGAGGTTCCTATTTATTATCATCATGTTGATACATTTGTTGACAAGCCATCGACTTGCAGATGGTAAAATTTTCTGCCCAATCAATGTCAAGAAGAACATTTTTTGAAAAGCATTAGGATTTATACATTGGATAAATATAAATTATTTTTCTCGAATATCTCTGCATTAGACAAACAATCAATTGATGAACTTCTACAACAAATAAATGAACTGTAATTACCTTCGTAAATAAATATTTAGAACACAAAGTACGAAAACTTACAAGTTTTTCTTTTTTAACAAACCGAATATTTACAAGGCACTATTTTTGTGATTGCTGCTTATTGCATTACCTATGCAATTCCTAGGTCCGGCACCAAATGGGACATATCCATACTCAGGAATCTTGGCAGCATTTTCTGGTAAAAATCTGTCAGGGTCAAACTTTTCAGGGTCAGGGAATACATCTTTGTCTCTGTGCAAGTAGTAGTTTAATACAGCGCAAGCTGATCCCTTTGGTATTGTGTAACCACCTAAAAAGAACACGTTTAGTAAAAGTTCTTGTTAAAAACTATGTGTTTTCCTTTTATAATTATAGGTATTATTACAAATGTAATTATTATTAAAAGGTGTGTTGTTTACATACCATGTATGATATGAATTAGTGAAGGTTTGGTTTGGTTTTTTAACGCCACACTAGAAGCTACAGGAGGGCTATTGGTGACGGACATCGTAATTTTTAACCTCGGTCAAGTGACGAAATTTAGTAAAGGCAATTAATTTTTTTGGACCGAAACTAGAGTACGCAGAAAAAAGAAAAGGCATCATCATTGATCCAGTCGAGTACTCAATTCAGTTTGGGTATTTTTTATTGAACTGTCTTAAGCTGGCCTGTCTGACGGTCTCAGATAAACAGTTCAAATAGATTTCCTGAAAGAAAACATCTACCACCGAAAGTTTCTCGATACAAAAGTCCGATAATATTAGGATACTAATGGGTATAAAAACACGTGCGTGCATCTGGACGAAAAGTGAAGGCAGGCGTGGTCATCCTAACCAACTGACGTCAAAACTTAAGGTCCCCGTAGACCGAAATTCAGTGGAGAATTGCGAAGCATATCGACAGTGTCAATAGTTGTATTGCAGGTAGTGCAATCCTAAAGTGAGCATCATAGTATCAAAGGGCGCTTAACGACTGTGCTTATCGTATTGCAGCCGAAATGTGCTCTCCCAGTTCCAATATTTCAGAAACTGCCAGCTCAAATGAACAAGGAGTGGTCGCTTATTAAGTTATTACCCGACCGTAAGAATGTCCAAGCGACCACCACACTTGGTTAGTAAGTTTAATAGCATCTTCCTTACTCTCCATTCCATTTGACAGTCACCTGTTTTCGACATTGGTAACTATTTGCGAGATCAACAATTCTGAATCGGTGGAGATGTCAAGCAGGCTTTAGGATAGTTAATTTTGTCTAAAGGACAAGAATTTTCCCAAAAACAAGTTTTAACATAAGAAAAATCTATTTTACTTATATATGTATATATATATATATATATATATATATATATATATATATATACACTCATGGATATATATGTATATACCGGGTATTCGTAATGAAACGATCCTACTTCAAAATTGTGTTCAGACGAAACTAATGTTCAGAAAGTTGTAAAATTCTGTGTACGACATAAAGAAAGGATGGGAATTTGTTTGAGCAAATAAAAAAATTAATTCAAAAATTTTGCCACTAGAGGGCGTTTTTAATGGAGATCATATTTAGCATACATTAATACTTAGCATACATTTATAACAGTTTACAAATTTTGTTACAACAATAAATGCTCAACATGATGACCATCATTTTCAGCTATTATTTGAAATAGTAAGATAGCATGTTCCACCGTTGACCGCAGTGTGTACTGGGAAATGTTAAGAACATGTCGTGAAATACTGTCTTTGAGATCAGGTAAAGTTCTTGGTTGATCACAACTTACCAGCTGTTTTAAATGGCCCCAAAGCCAAAAATCGCATGGATTAAGGTCAGGCGATCGGTCCATTGTTGGAAAGTTGTCCATTAATGTTTGGAGTAGATCTTACAATAATAGGCTGATAAGCCCAAATTTTACCAAAGCATGATGAATTCCTTACGATATTAAGAACTTCTGCATGACGCAATACCAAAAATGTAGAGAGGATATCGTTGCTTCACCATCGGAATATTTGTTTCCAACATGATGACATGCTTTCACAATAGACGTCACAAGTTATGCGGTATCTATGGATACATTTGGAGGGCAAATATTTTGGTATTGTAACTTCGAAGAGTGGCTTACCCGTTTATCAAATATTACTTCAATGCATGTTTCCTATGGAGATATCTCAAACAGCATTTGTATGAGACTTCTGTAATAGCATTGTAGATCTTTCGACGATAGATAACGGATGCTTGTGTAAACATGTTACACGCTATGATGAAACGTGTTCAAAATGAAATTTCAAGAAGACGAACCAGCTCTTTCTAATTTTGATTCGTAACGTCAAAGAGTAAAAAATCTCTAACAAATAGATTAGCATTTAAAGCATTCTGCTTTTACCATTAATTTTCACAAAGTATGTTTTCGTACTAATAATGTTCTACAACATTGTAATCCATTTTCACCCCTATCTCGTACCGTTTTTAACACAAGAACTGTAACTTCGAAGTTTTCTCTCAGGTGACACTGTAAGGGGTTTCATGTAGTAGCACTGAAGTAAATAGGGGCTGGGGAAGGATTTCACATGACAACCTGTATATATCGCAGTTATAAGTTTCACATAATTAAAAAAAATATTTATCCCTTTTTTCGTATTCTATGCTTATATATATAATAACCGAATGATAGAGATGTTTCAAAATGAATATAATGAATGTTGTGTACTTACATATTTTGATATCTTTCTGAACCTGCCTTACAAATATCGGTATAGTTGTATAGATTCTATTTGTTTCCTGTAATGAAATAAAATTACCTTTCTTTGTTATTATATAAAAAAAATTATTTGTGTATTAATTTTAGTACTTTTTTATTATAATAATTATATAAATAATATTTTCCCCTGTTGTCGCAATCTGGATTCCAAATTCTCCACAAGAAAACATAAGATACGATAAAAGATAAGAAATAGGATTAGATGAACTATTTACGCAGTAAAATAAGGCATTCCAAATACATATGAATGATCCTAATTATCATATTTTTAGATCGTTTGATCAATTATGACTTGAACATCACCGGATTGGAACCTGCAAAATTAATGTAACAAAACCGTGTGTATCATTTTGTAATTCGTATTATAATTACATTAATATTTGTTGAAGATAGACTGGTTTATTGGTACAAAATCATTTAAAACTTTCTTTACTTCAACTCGTTATACATAAATTGTAGTAAGAATTTTACTACGCCCTATGAGTTTTCGTCTGCAATATTAAGTTAGGTTTCCTTAATAAGCCCTTATCGAGCTTTAAACTGTCAAACATATAAAATTAAAACACAAATAAATAAGAAGTCAGGATCTGCTTCCCCCCCATAAAGACAGTTATTGAATAGGAAATATTAGCATAAGTTTAAATCATTAGTTTGTTGAGTTTTAAGAGTTAAAATTTTCTGCATCTTCTCATTGTAGTTATTTTATTAAATTTAACTACTTTTCCCATAATTAGCATTTTTTTTTGCATATTATTATTTAGATGGTATGGGATAGTGGAGACACGCATAGGTGAGGGGAGTAGAGTTCGTTTCTTTTCCTGAAACTTGAAAAGAAATCAAAACATTTGCATCAAATCAAAATCATGATTAAAAGTATATATTCTAATGAATCCCCGTAGCTTTAAGATATCATCAGTCCAAAAGAATGAAATTCTTACCTTTAGGACGCAGTCGAGATATTTGAGGTCATTCAAATCTCTTTCTGTGATCTCCCTTTTCTCGTCTGTCCCGAATATCCTGTCCAGTTCTTCATGAATCTTTGTTTGAACATCTGGATAGAGTCCTATGAGGTACAGGGCCCACCCAATGGTTACCGCAACGGTTTCGTGCCCCTAAGCAAATGTGAAGTTATATGTAGTTGCATTACATTACAATATTTAAAAATAAAATTTAGGTTTAAATTGCATGGGCTTCGCAAAAATGTTTTTTTTTTTTTTTTTTTTTTTTATCAGAACGGATTACCATTTTCTGTGTATTATCTTAAGTTTTATTAATTGTAAAATGAATTCGAATATTTTATGTTTCAAATACCTTTTTTATAAATACATACTGTTAAAAAATACCATTTAAAATCTTAAACCGTAGTTTATTACAATTTAATTTAGTTTTGGGTTTATTTTACATTTTCACTGGTGGAATAAATTATTACGAGCAAAATGAATTATACAGTGATTCAACAAGAAATATTGTTTTTTTTCCCAGCTATGAAAAATAGAAATAAATAAATAAAAAAGAAAGAGAGAGAAAAGAAAATCGTGGATATTTTAACATATGACTCATCCTTTATAACCCAAAATCGTCCCATTGGTGTGGATGTCAGGAGAGGGGGGGGGGTGCCAGATCAGGTGTCGTCCTCGTCACTTGAACGTGGTTCAAAATTACGAGGTCCGTCACCAATAGAACTCGTGTTGCTTCTAGTGTGAGGTTAATAAAAACTAAATTTAACTAAACTAAACTAAACATCCTTTATAAGAATAATCCTTAAAAGCTTTAATTTCCTTTCTAAACATGACATTTGAACAAATGATAAAAATGTCTAATCGTATTACATCAATAATAATCTACGATGTGAAAAATTAATGGCGAAAGCTCGTCTTTAAAACAGCACATCTAGCTTTTAATAAACATTAAATTGAAAGTAGAAAAGTCTTTTTCGAACTAGTTTTCCTACAAATAAATTGCAGGTATTGTCTTATTTCATACGAAAATTTTCTTAATAATTGTAAAAGTTATATATAATTTAAATAATAAATTATGATTACTTAAGGAATACATTTTTTAAGGCTCTATTAATGTCGGGATTAAAAATTTAAATAGGAATTTTCTGTTGAAGATTCATTCTCTAATTGTATTTATGATACCGTCTACTTATTATTATAAAAGCATACTGCTTTAATAGGGACAGCAATTTATATACAAATTACATAGATACATAGCATTTGGCATTGAAAATTTGTTTGCTATTCAATTATGTCCACGTTTAGTATAGCTATTTATGAAATAGGCTAAATAGTATATTGAGTATCTATGAGAACTATTGGCTCAACATTTTTAAACAGTATTGTACAAATATGTTTTCATTTACACGTAAAAGGGCAAAATTGTGAGTACATTTTTTACGGTTGTAACGATAAGCTGTTCTTAAGCTGCTCTTTTATTTTATCTTAAAGACTCTCTTTAAATTAAATTGCGGGAGGATGAAACTGGCGTCAATAAATTGAAACGTGATGTATGCAATTTTGTTACACAAAAGGAACATAAAAAAGAGATAATGCAAAAAAAAAATGTGTATGGTATTCCTCATTCAGTGTTATGTAAAAAAGAAAGAAAAGGAATGAAATTTTAAGCAGAATATTTTTGTGTGTAAATTCGAAATTATTTTGATATGGTTTGGATCGAGGATCCGACCCTCCTGTGAAGAAGTTGAAACTGCACCGAAAATACAGAATATTCTACTTCGAAACGAATATCGGAGTAAGTCTGATACTTAATATTTACGTAAAATATGTTAGTAAACTTATTGAGGAACTGTGAACTGATGAAGAGCATTTACCTTTATAGCGTAAATAAATAAGCTCTCAGACTCATAATCGGGGATTGTCTTAATGGATTGAAAATTTATATATTTGTGCTTCGATACAAATTTAGAGACTATAAGATCGTGATTTAAAGTAATGAAAATATAAGGTAACAGAAAGTAGTTGGACAGTTCTATTAATAAATATTTATGACATTAAGAATGAATGCCAAAATGGTATTTTTGCTACACCATTCAATTTATCTTGGATATTATTATTATTGCGATGGTCATACGATATTTATATAAAAAATACCATATTTATTGTATGTATACAGTGTCGTATGAAGACAAAATGATTAAATTTACAAGCAGTTTGGGGGGTTACAAGGGTGCGAAATTATTAGAAACATTTGCCATACCTCGCATATAAAACGGCCCTTATCCGGTTAGGCATGCGATCGAACTAGATTTGGATGACTGAAATGGGCAATTCATACCTTTGTGACTTTTGTCTGTGGCACACTTCATCGACCGTAATAGCTGGTGAGGGGCGTCTGACCAGTCTCTCAGTAAACTACGACTTGATATTTTCAATGAGGGACAGATCTGGAGACCGTGCTGACCAAGGAAACAGTCGAGTATTCTGTGTATTGAGGGAGGTCAGAACACGAAGGGTAACACGTGGTCTTGCATTACCTTGTTGGAAGAGGGCGTTTAACAGGCCTCAACGATTAGTAAATTGTACTAGAAGTAAGATGTCAGAAATATATCAATCTGCTTTCAAATTACCGTTAATCCGAACTGAAGATGTGCTTCCTCTTGTCATGTACCAAACACATCACACCAGAAGCAGGATCTCTATGCCGATATCGAATGTAAATAGGTGACGAGCGGTGTCCTTGGAGCCTCCAGAGACGTATACGGCCATCAGAATATCGCACGCAGTTCCAGGACTCGTCTGTAAATACGACATTTCGTTACTCCTGTATCCAGCTTTGTCCCTTCTTATCAAAAGTGTAGCCTTCTCTCTTTATGTTTCATTGTCAAGGAAATTCGAAGTAATCTTCCTGGTGCCATCAGTTCACGCTGCTGCAAATATCTTCGGACTGCAATATCGGATACTGGGTGAGCTTCAAACATGCCCATTTCCTGAAAAATGGTCCGAGATGTGGTTGTAAGATATTGCAGGGCCAACCTTATAATATGTCTGTCCTCTTGGGCGTTAGGCATGGGAGTTAGAGGGGAGATCCTGCCAGCCGATCAATAGGAACCTTTGAAATCTATAGATTCGATATTGGTATGACAGTGGTTGGATTTCGATCAGTGCGAAGGGCAATATCATGGAAGTATTATTCACAGTCTAGGTAACGATCCTTCCTCAATCGTATTCCGAAACTTGTTGGTAAGCATTTCTTATTCGAGGTATAACACGATATTCGGATCAAACTCCGACCTTAAGAAACGCTTTCCAAATGAAAAATTCACTATACAACTTTTCTTTTATGCAAGGTTTCAAATGTCGTTTTCTCCTCCTGCGTCATCTAAATAAGCTTAAATATCAATAATTTGCTTAACCCAATTTCTTCTTTCGATCATGTGATTTTGTCTCTTGTTAGATCATTCATTTCTGGAATAGCAGTTTTCACGGCCAGCAGTTTAGTTTTCTCTCGTATTTGCGACAGTTGCCGTAACAACCTTCTTAATCATAAAAATTTTCATCTTTCAATCTTTGATACCGCAGACAGGTAAAGGCCATTTTCCTCTTAATATGTATTTTAATTTCGTTGCACAATATTTTGGCATAAATATAATAAATATATTTAAATATAATAAATAAATTAATAATAATATAATAAATATATAATAATAATATAATAAATATATAA
>BMAW01050355.1:0-12520 GCA_019974015.1 Nephila pilipes
ATATTTATAATAATTGTAATTATTTAATAAAAAGTTACTGAAATAAAAATTTTCTTTGTTGACCTAATAGGAATTGACTTTAATTTTTTTTTTTTTATATTACTTGTTTTTTTCTCAGCAGATATCGAAAACCAGCTCAAATAAAGTTTTACAGATCCAAAATGATAGTTTCGAAATGGCATTACTCAATGAAACTTCTGAACATATTATCTGGCATAAAATGCTTGACTTGTAAATTGTTTGCATCGAGAAAAAAAAATGGCGAGAGCATATTTTTATTTGCATCGCAGTGTTCTAATCATGGCCATATTTAGGATGAGTTTTTTGTTTTAAGCTGTACTTATTACATTTCACTCGGCTTTCTTAATGATGCATTTCTCTTTAATTAAGAATTTAATTCAATTTCCCGATTTATTCAGTTTCAAAAAAATATTATTAAAAAGAAGTACCGCATTATAGTTTCAAGAAATTCTCTAATTATGAAAAAGTCGGGAAATGCAATACTCTCAGAACTTAAGAAGTAAATTATGCGGCAAAAGTACACTCAAAAATTTTCGTTTCATTTCGAATGATTTTATATACATCAATGTATTTTTCTTGTACTCAAACATTCAAATAAATTTATAAAAACTTATTTTCTAAAGATTTTATATATTGGGGGAAATATAAGTATTGCTAGTTTGTCTTTTAATTTTTAGATTTCGAAGTTTTAATATTGGTCAATCAATAATTATTACAAAAAATACTTAAAATATTTTCTTATATTTTATAAAAGAAAACAAATAAATATTATACATGGCTAAAAAAATTAACTTCATGTATTTGAATAATTCATCCACTTTTAGAGTTATTAGTACAAATACACTGCTATATTAACTGAACAGTTGATGGTTCGAATATTCGAGTAAATTCATATTCATTCAACAGGAAATGATAAAAAAATATTTTTTCCAGGACTCGTTTCATTCAAGTATAATTTAAATTTTTTTTAAAAAAATTTTTTTTTTATTTTTGAGAGCTGTTATTTAAGTTTTACTTTAAAAAAAAAAAAAAAAGTTCTTGTGCTTACATAAAGGGAATTAAAGAAATTAAGACTTTGATAGATATTTAATGTGTCAGAATTAGAATGTACAGAAATTTCAAAACAAAAATGAGTAGAATACTGTTTCAAAATATATTTCCATGCTTTCAGGATTATTTATCTGCGTCTTAAGAAATTAATATTTACTAGTCAGTTTTGTAAAAAAAAATGTCGTTTGTTAATATAATAAGTTAAGACCAAAGTTTCCCTAAATTTAAATAATAAAATGTAATAAAATTTTTAATGTGATGCACGTTTATATAAAATAATAAAATCTGTGTTAATTCTAGAAAATGGAAAAACTTTTGTTTCATGTATTGCTTATGAGCCATCTCTATGTATTACTTTGAAAAGGGGTGTTAAAATGAAAATGTACGAAACGTCGTAACAACGAAACCGTTAACATGTTTGTCTGTGCTGCTATGAAACGACGTAGCGAGATATTTAAGGATGGGAATGGAGTCTCCGGCATAGATCGGAGCATGCGCGAGCTCCCGCATGCGCAGGAGAGAGTAGATGCTCTTATAAAGAGCACAGTCCAATTTCTCCAGATTTGGGCTAGAAGAGCGCTCAGCGGTCTAGGCGCCCATTGATTCATCAACGACGCGGTAGTGCGTGTGAGGACATAATGGCGTTCACATTACAAAATTCGACGATTGAGGAGCATCGAGGCGTTATCCGATTCATGACAGCGGAAGATGTTAAAGCGGCCGCTATTCATGGTCGGATGCTGACCGTATACGGGGAAGACTGTGTGTCCGTCAAGTCGGTGAGGAAATGGAGTGCTCGTTTCCGTGCAGGCTGCGAGAGTGTGATTGATGACCCGAGACCATCCCAGGCAAACACAGTCATCACGGGTGACCTCATCGACAAGGTTGATGACCTAGTGAGAAGTGATCGACATTACGAATGTTGGCGGTGAAGGAGTATGTCAGCTTTGGAGCAGTGTGGACAATTGTTCACGACTAGTTCCGTTATTCGAAGGTGTGTGCGCAGTGAGTTCTGAAGCAGTTCACTGAGCAGCAAAAGCAACTGCGTATGGGACTAGCACTTCAACCTTGGTTTCGGTATCATGAAGACCCCACTTTCCTGAATCGTCACAGGTGATCAGAGCTGTTGCCATCATTACGAGGCAGAGACAAAGCGGGACAGCATGAAGTGGAAGCATACGTCGTCACCTCCCCTTAAAAAGTTCAAAGCCGTGGCATCAGCAGGCAAGGTGTTGCTCGCCGTCTTTTTCGAAGTCCGCTACTTGTTGAATTCCTCGAGCACAGAAGAACCATTTACTCCAGTGTGTACTGTGAGACACTCCGAAGCCTACGCAGGTCCACACGGAGGGTGTAGCTTTGCTCCATAATAACGCACGTCCACACTTCTCCAGGGTCACACACGCGGAGCTGTCCAAGTTCATGCGAAAGCAGCTTGACCATCCGTCCTACACCCCGGATATGTCGCCCTGCGATTTTCATGCGTTTGATCCCCTGAAAAAGCATCTGAAAAGGAAACGCTTCAACTCGGACGACGAACTCAAAGACGCTGTAAAGGATTGTCACGACCACAGGAATTCTATGAACAAGGAATCCTCCTGCTCGTTAATCAGTGGGTTTAGTTTAGTTTAGTTTTTATTAACGTCGCACTAGAAGCAACTCGAGGGCTATTGGGGACGGACCTCGTAATTTTGAACCACAGTCAAGTGACGAGGACGACACCTGAGCTGGCACCCCCCCTCTCTTAACATCCACACCACGCCAACGATAGGACTTTGGGCCCCGAACGTTAATCAGTGGGATCGTTGTGCTCAGGCCTATGGTGTATGCTTTGAATAAAATTTTAATTGGTACCCACAAAGTGTCGCTTCGTACTTTTTCATTTGAACGCCAACTGTATATCTTTGGTGGTGAAATTTGTATTTACAGAATGCATTACACAGAAGAATATTTTATTACTTTCATCAACTTTTCTGTTCACGTAGATTCAACTGATTCATTTAATTTCAGTTTTGTGTTGTGAAAAAATTATTTTTTTACACATATATAGAGGGAACTATTAATTTCGATTTTCAAAAAATATCGAGAGTCACTGTCGGGGAGAACAATACAGAATATAATTTTTTTTAAATATTAAGAAATGTTGACCGGGTAACATTTATTACAAAACTGCTAAAACTGGATGTAAGTCTATGGGTATTTAGAGGAAAATTTTTGACTCTCTTCCCTCAACTCGAAAACCAAGTGTTGGAGCCTTTTAGAGCTCAGATAAACAACTGTTTAAAAGATGATGTCGAATCAGAATATAATAAGGGATTTCAAAAAAAAAAAAAAAAGAAAAGAAAAATATTGAAAAAAAATGGTGTGATATCCTTTTAAATGCGAGTTGAAATTTTAGTTGGGTGTGTATAAATGCCAATTAATCATGCAGATGATCATACTGAATGAAGTAATTCAGTATTAATTATAGCTTGTTTTGTGGGGTATCGAGCAATAAAGGTTATTATTCCCTATTTCACAGAGAGAGAGAGATTAAAGTTTATTGGCGCAAGAGCCAGATATGGCTATGCTGCGCCAAACAAGATTTAACTGTGGTCTAGACGAGAAGAAATTGAAGAAAACACAAATTGGTTGACAAGAAGGAGGGTCGAAAATAGAGAAGGATCGCTAGGGCAACCCGGGGGTGCGTCACCCGTGTTTACCAAAGGCAGTAAAACCCCATGGGAAAGAAAAAGATCACTAGGGTGCCTCGGGATCATGATGCCCGTACTTACCTAACGAAGGCAAGTCCCTGAGGTCCCCTGATATAATCCCCAGGGGCCCCCGGCTATACCCTCAGACGCTGGGTACCCATTTTAGTCGCCTTTTACGACATGCACGAGCTCCCTTTTTCACAGATTCTTTTAATTCAATAATTAATTATTTATGCTGCCATAATTTACATTAAATATTTACCGTAATTGATACAAAGAAATATTTTAACGCAAGACTTATTCGTATGATGTCGGAAATTTCTTCCGAAAAAGTAAAACCTAATTCATTCAGTTCCTTTAGTCTGTTTCAATAGCTGAAATTTATGAAACAACACGGGAATATAATTTCTTTTGATACGCATAGGTAATGAACAGAAATTGGTTTAAAAAAATCAGGTCGTATAATTTGACTCGAGCATCATTTGCTTTTGATTCAATAGCTACCTAAAAAGAAGTTATACAATGCTCAACAAAAAAAAAAAAAAAAAAAAAAAAAAAGTTACTACTTTTCTTTTCTGACAAAACATGTGCTTTGTATTTTAAGGTATAAATAGATCAGTATAAGTGTAGAAATGTTCAGTGAGATTATATAAATTATTCTTTTTCTTATATTAGCGAAATGCTTTCTTTCCCTTTAAAATATTACACGATTTAGAAAAAAGCATTTTGTTAAGTTCTGTAATTTGTAGATTTCTTGTAGAAAATTATAATTTTAATTTGTAAATATTTCAGCTTTAAAAAAAAAACCTGTTAAACAATAGGTAAAATTCAGTTTTTATTTTAAATAATCAAAAACTATAATATTGGCAATACGTAATTAAATCCATTTATAAATTTTTTTATAATGTATTAAATTAAATTTTGAATTAACATTTAAGAATACATACTGATAAAATGTTACTGATTTGCTTTACAAAAACAAATATGACTCACTTATCGGAAAAAAAGTAAGGATATGCAAGTAAATAACAATGATAATTACATTTAGATAAGTGATATACATTTGAATGCATATATATATTGTTGCTTCGAAAATTAAAGTAGTGTCAATAATAAATTGAGTGGGAAAAAGACGTATAACTGCATTTACAACTAGAAAGTGGCTAAATTCATCATCTGACCCAAGATTCGAGTACAAAATACATTCAATCATACAAATATTTGGAAATTTTATACAAAAAAACAACCAATGCTACCTTTTGTAACACGTATTTTCAATCGATCCATAGAGCATATTTTTTATTAATATTCAAAACTATTCATATTTAACCATAAAATAAAAATAAATTTTTCAAAATGTATCAAAACAACTAAAAACTTATTTTAGATGTTAAAGAAATGGCTAACCTTTCTCAAATCCTGTATTTGACTTATTTCTTTAGAAAGGAAATTTATTAGCTTCATAGCTGTCCTTAAAACACTTTCATTGTGATTTAAATAATAAGATAAGCATTTTAGTGAGATCACGTAACCATTTACTTATGTTTCAACTGTTGTCCTACACAGTAATGATCAAAACAAGGTATAAATTAAAATGAAAGAATATCTTTAAATATTTATAAACAGTAAATTTAAAATTGAGTAATTGTACATCGTGTTTTGAAAGAAACACAAAATTTACTTCAACAAGCAAACGCTTTTGGTTTGTTTGGCTGTGAAATTGGCAGAGAAACGTTTGGCTGTGTAACCCTGTAAACTGCTTTTCCCTTGTTGCTTTCCCCTCTTCTCCTCGCCAGCGATCGAACTCTCTTTAACGAGTTGCATCGATAAGTGGCGTCGTTTCCTGCTTACATTCCTGCGATAGTACATTTGAGCGTCTTTTGAGAAATACTATAGTCATGACAGTAAGATATACCCATTATATTCAACTAATATTGAATGGTGAAAATATTATGAGAATAACTGTCTAACCCTCTTGTTAATGTTGTGTGTGTATTTTTTTGCAATGTTCTGTTGTTATCAAATGTATGTGCAGCATATATTTATAAATTTCGTTTCGGTGGTTGCATTTTGCTCCTATGTATCCCGAGTATTCTTTGTTTATTGTAGACCAGAACATATTTTTTAAATGTCAGAGCAAACTATATTGTGTTTTAACATTTATGAATTTGTTTTTCTCGTATTGAGATTGACGGCTATTTCTTAGTATAAAAAATTAATGATTTTAAAAATGTAGAGTTATGTTTTTATAAAGAGATTCATTATGTCGCCTAGCCCACCAAAAATATGACCCAACCCAATGATCAGTATTATGTTGTGAAATAACAATAATGGGCTTACTGGCTTTTGAAAATGAAAGTGGTGTCTCACTTTAGAAAAACGATGACATTCCATCAATAAAGATTTTAAGATATTAGACATTCATATTCTATTGAGCTGTATTTTTGAAAAGTCTGAATCTCGATAAAATTTTCAAAAACTGTTAGTGAATACTTAAAATTTCTCATACTGTTTTTCCTAAAATAATTTTTTTTAAATTCATAAACGTTATAGTTTTTTAAGAGTATTAAAGAAGGTCAATTAAATGTATCTTGCCAATTTTTCAAGTGGCATACGAGTTGGTGACATTTTAAGGGACTGCTTATAAGTAAAGAATACTGTTTTATTATTGTATTTGTATATTTGTGGAAATGAATTGTATCTTTATTTTGTTGTAGCTTACAACGCCCACAACTTATTTGCGCGGATTGGTAGATCAATGGGTGAATGTGAAACTCCAACGGGGAAAGGATTACGTCGGCAAACTTGTGTCTATTGATGAATACATGAATTTGGAGGTCAATATATTTAGTTTAAAATTCAAACCATTTAGATTTTTATTTATAAAGAAATTAAAGAACGTTGTATGAGACAATGTAATAGGGTATCATTGTCTGTTTAATGATGTATCATAATATAATAACTTCAGAGCTTTCCTTTTAGTTTTCTGTATACATTTTGATAATCATATCAAAACATTTATTGAGAAAACAATTTAAAATTATTTGTGTAGTTTGAATGAATATTTTGTAATGTTTTCAAAATATTGGATATGGTTTGAACCCTAATGTCCTGTTGCAAGATTTGAAATTATACTGTAAGCAGTTTAAAAAAATGTCTGCATTGTGATATTGTAATGAAATCATGATGGGTGATGTTTCAGTCGAATGGAGGGTTTGAGCCCGAGCGCCACTTAAAACCCGCCATGTAATGGAGTGATCCATGTTAAATTAGTCAAAGCTCCAAATCATACTGTTGGCATGGTGTGGAAGTTTGGGGAGAGATATGCTAGCTCATGTGTCATCCTTGTTGCTTGAACAAGGTTTACAGTTACAAGGTCTGTCGTCAATAGCCCATGTTAATAATTCTTAATTAATAAATCTGTTGTCAATAGCCCTTGTTTTATTATTAAAAAGCAATCAAAATGTTTGATATTTTAAATTATTTCCTGTATAATATTATTGACATATCAAATTATATTTAATTAATAAGACTCTGTGATATTTTAATTAAGTCTCTCTTCACAGAATAAAGTTACCAAAATGCATGTTACTTAAATGCATAGTTGAATCAACATTTTTGTCCCAAAATTAAATCATACTATTTGGCTTTTACAGCAAGTGCAACAATTCATTCAGAGAGTGAAGTTTTACTCAATGAGAAAACTTTATCGATGTTTGTTATTCATGCTCAGTGAAAAAATTATTTCTGTGTATTTATGATACATTTACAAATATGTAAATGCATCATAAATACACAGATAGATGATTCATTTACATATCATGATTAAATGTATCAGATGGTAAATATTGCTCTCATTTTGTGGTAAGACATGGTTGATCGTTAACTACTTTGTGC
This sequence comes from Nephila pilipes, assembly GCA_019974015.1. Taxonomy (NCBI): domain Eukaryota; kingdom Metazoa; phylum Arthropoda; class Arachnida; order Araneae; family Nephilidae; genus Nephila; species Nephila pilipes. The sequence continues at coordinate 7,659 of BMAW01050355.1, forward strand.
TGTGGTGTAACAGTGTGTGTGTGGGAGGTTGTAACACTTCTCCCCATAACGATAATTATATTCTAAAATTTTAAAACAAACTTTTTTTATACTGATTTCTTTCTTTTTCCCTCGCTCCCTTCATAAAGAATTTCTCACTCTGCCCCTGATTTTTGTAACTTATAATGGTGATGTATAGAATTATCATTTTTTTAGAAATAGGCGTGTGCCTACTTAGAATGTTACTCCATAAAATTTAATTTTCTTTGTTTAAAAGACAGGATGAATCATTTTTCTGCATCACATCATCAAATTTATCTGTTCATGTCTGTTGATGAAATTTGTTATTATTTGAGGAAATAAATTATGTTTTTCAACATTTCCCCCCACATTTTTGTGCTTTGTTTAAATAAAATAATCTTTTTCTCATATGTGAAGATATGTATACAATAAGATTTATCATTCCCTAAATGTTGTTATATTTCATGACAGGCTGTATCCCATTCATCACAAAGCAACCTATTTTTGAAAGATAAATTGCATTATAAAATTTATTTAAATGTCTTCAAATAGTGTAAATGTATGAAAAATTATATGGTGTTTTGAGTAGTGCTTTATGGAATGGGAAAAAAAGATCTTGCATTTTTTACCAGAAGAAGAGTTTGGAAAAATTAAATAGATAAAAATACAGTTAAGCACAACCACTGGGTAAGATTTGAAAAATCGCCAAATTTGACAATTTTTTGGCGGAACCTTAAGTCCATGAAGCGGAAAAGAAGGAAATTTTTTACTTATCTAATTTTCAGGGCTGTCTTTAGTTTTTGTTGGATACGAGGCAATCAAGGCTTGCAAAAATGAGGATTTTCTCTTTTCTTGCTACACCATTCAAAACTATCTATTTTACTACTTTCACACAACCTCATATTATCACCTAAATTAGGACATTCGTAGGTAGACGAAATTAAACCTAATTTCAAAACCCATTCAAGAACAAGATAGTTTCCTTCCTTTTGCAAATCAGACAAAAATTTTAAAGTACATTCACTTGCCTCTTTCAAACTCAAACTAGCAGCCTTTGAAAGAACTTGTACTTGGTAGAAAATACGAAGAATTATGAAATGCAGAAACATAAATCAATTAGCAGAAGATATCCAATAACAGATGTGGAATTAAAATCCACTGGAGAATTTTAGGCGTGCACAACATAAGCACTAATAATGCACAAACCACTCAAGCATAGGATTAGTGAAATATTATAGAATTCAACTAGTTCAGAAACACAGTAATGAACAATTTAGAATGTTCTAGAAACTTTGAGAAATCTAAGTTTAGAAAGAAAAGCACAAAAAATCATAACCTCTAATTGGTTAAAAAAGTTTTAACGTGATCAATGAAACCCAAAAAGGAACATCGAAAAATACTGCAAAATACAAATTTTTGGTTTTGAAACGGAGGCGCAAAAATCTACTGACTGTTATTGGCTAAACAAATTACATAACAAAAAACTACTTATCTTGATTGGCTAAAAAAATAACATCCAGAGAGAGCTGAGTGTGTGATGCTGGGCTTTAATGGCACAAGAGCCTTAACATCTACAGATCGGTAAATAATGAAAAAAAAAAAAAAAATAGCTGGTGAACTGGAATCCCAATTCATATGGCAAAATCGAAAGGGTTCCCCCACCTTTAGCCACCACAGAGAAGAAAAAAATGGTCAAAGAGAAGTATATATATATATTAAAAAAATAGCTGGTGAACTGGCATCCCAACTTGTATGGCAAAATCAAAAGGGTAGCCACATTTGGCAAAATATCGCCAAATAAATTCCTGTCACCAAGGGTGATTGTGTTAAAATGCGCTTCAACCTATTAAATATTTATAAAATCAAACATGTGTAATCAAAATATATCTTTAATTATACATTAATATATCTGTTCCTTTTAGTATCTTTAAATTTAAAAATAAACATATAACTGAGTAAAACACAAAGGGAAGTTATTGCTATCTTTCATATTGAATTCAATCATATATCTACATCATTGGTGCCTTAGGAAAAAAAAATCAAAACTTAAATAAGAACTGTTTCCCATTGTAATTTAATTTTGATCACGATTTGTATTATTTGCAGCCTTTATCCATAATTTGTTTCATAAACAATTTATTTAATAACCTCGGCTTTTTAAATACTTATTAATATTTATTCTAAATTTTTTTTTGCTCAGTATGTATTTTTTTAGCCATTTGAACAGGCATGTCTGTTAATATCTATAGATGTTGTTATATATATTTTTTACATGTTAAGGAATCTGTTACTTTTGAAGTTTTTATTTCTAAAGAAATTTATGACACTCTGTAAAAGACAAAATGAAATTTTCCGAACAGGATGCTGATATTATGATTTTTTTCCCTTCCTTGTAATGTTATATTTATTTTATTTAATTGGTATTTACATACATTTTTATTTAAATAAAACATTTACCATTTTCAGTTGGATCAAGTTAAGCCATTTGGTGATGAAGAAGGATGTGGAATAATGATCAAACTTAAGATTTTACACAATAATATTTTGTATATCCGTGAGTTGAATGACGAAGAAACAGAGGAAATTGTTGCATATTGGAAATCCATTGCTGAAAAGGAAAATGCGCAGTAAAATAAATGTAAGTATATCATAATTGTACTATATGCATTTTCATGTAGTCATGGTTACTTTTTTATCTTGTATGTTACTTTGATTTGAAATGTCCCCTCAGGGGTTTGCCCGCTTTTGATAAGTATGGACGCCATGACCCAAGACACCCTAGTGGTCTTTTTCTTTCCCATGGGGTTTACCATTCTTTATGAGCACCACTAGCGATTCACTCCCTTGATACCCTAGTGATCCTTCTCTAATTTTGACCCTTCTTGCCTACCAATTTTTACCTATTTTCCATTTTTTTTCAAATGTCTAAACCGCAATTACATCTTTTTTTGGCTCAGCATAGCCACATATGGCTCTTGCACCATTATCTACCATCATCAATCACTTGACTTGAAAAGGTTGAATTGAAAGCTAGACAGTAAACTATCAAATTGTTATCTGAGCATATTGAAAAATATGAATGATTCTAAAAATGATTAGTACATTGATTAGTACATTTATTTTTATTTTGAATATTTTGTTATAATTCTTAATATATCAGGAAATTCTCAGTCAGTATCTGTAAGTCTTGTAAAAGATAACTTCATAACTAAAAAAGATTAAAATTTTAGAATTACAAATATTGACTTCAAACAAATTCTTTGTTCCCCAAGATAATTATATTAGTCATTGGCTTTTTCTTAAAATATATTAAATACAAAATATATACATAAGTAAATAATCTAATGTACAGTCATAAACATGTTGATTTAATATTTAAGTATAACATGTTGATTTTACCAATTTCATCTACTGTATAAATTTGAAAGTATGTTTGTTTGTTCTTTGTAGAAATCCATGCTATTGATTGTAAAACTCCCAATTTTTTTTTAGGAGGCTTTACTGATGTGCAGAAAGAGCAGTATTCCTATTCCCACTTAAAGATCTTTTTTTCATGTGTATTTATGATCATATTTTTTAAACCTCATAACCTTTTTCAGTGTTTTTTAGCATATACATTTTTTCCCTCTCCAAACCTTTACTATTCCAAATATTTGCATTTTAATGGGTGTAACAAAATTTGATTTTTTAAAATGTATTAAAAAAATATCTTGAGTCGTATGCGTTTTTACTCACAAAATCTGATATTTAATTGTTAGTGTGTAATTTCTTTTACATAAATTAACACCCTTGATAAAACAACAAAAAGAATATAAAACAAATGTTATATATATGTTGTGTAACAGTTTTTATTTGAAAGTTCAAAGTCCTTTTTGTTATTTTTTTCAAAAAAAATTCAAAATATTGTTTAAATCTCAGTTTATTTTTGCTGTGTTGAGAGTAACAAATATAACAATATGTTTAATTTTATCTTGATAATGTTTGCCAAATGATATCCTAAATACAAAGAATGAATTGAAAGTGAAATATTGTTCTTTTAACAGAATGGAGTAAACAAGAATTGTACTCTCACTCCTAACAAATAAATATTTTACTTCTTCCCCACTATGCCAATATATGAACAAAAACAAAAGAACACAACCCTTTAAATGGCCATTTCTCCTAAAAAAAACTGAGCGTGTTTAATAATAAAAGAACACAGTAAAACACAACCCTTTAAATGGCCTATTCTCCTAAAAGAACTGAGTGTGTACAATAATAACAAAAGAACACAGTAAAACATAACCCTTTAAACGGCCAAATCTCCTGAAAGAATTGAGCATGTTCAATACATTAACATGCACAAATTTCCCTGGTTCAACAAAACAACTTGGAACTAAAAATTCATATTGAAGGTAAACACTCTGTGTTATACTATTCATAGATATAATAGACTAAAACTGCCATCTATTGTCATTTGAAAAATTTAATAAAATGCTTGGATTTTAAATTATACCGATGTCATCACAGATATCAAGACAATGGAAAAGCTTGCCACATATATGATATGGGCCTTTTAGGGAGTATCATGATGTTGAATAAACCTAAGTTGCTGAAATGAAGTCAAATTTTAAATGAAAAAAATTGAAGCTTGTATTTGAGGGTGTTATCACTTTTTTTTATTGATTATATGAATGTACTATTCATTTTGGAAGTTGCATCAAATTCAACTTCCTATAAATGATTTTATAGTGATGCAGATTTAATCTTCAGGCCATTTTTGTATATATACTGATAGTAATATAAACATCAGAAAATATGTAGGAAGTTCATAAAGTGATGCATCATTTTTAATAATGTATTTCAACATATACGTTTAGTGG
>BMAW01050355.1:17520-56202 GCA_019974015.1 Nephila pilipes
AAATTTCGGATTCATTCTAAAATTTCGAAGAAAAACAAGAAAATCCAATCGATCTTAGACAGCGAAAAATCATCCAATGGAGTATTTTTTCGAAATTGGTTGTTCTTGAAAGTCACCAATCATAAGGAATTCGCGCACAACTGATAACGCTGGCGAAAAATATCCCCACCCAATTACGGACAATAGAAGCAAAGTCGTAAAAAGGGCAAGGGAAAGTTGTAAAAGGATCTGCTGGAAAAAAAGGGGGAAAGAACAGTCTATAGATAGCTTGGTACAGACGTTGTACCAGAGCCGAAGCGAGAGAAAAAAATTTTTGGTACGACATATGTACCGCCGATGTTTAAAGGTTAAAATTCATGCAGACAAAACAAGGTCCTATCCTTTTTGTAAGAACTGCCCTGAAGTCCAGCTTATGCCAAGACATCTCTTGGAATGCCCATCTGTTGCGCTAAAAATACTTAAACTTGGTTTGATTCCACTCTATCACCCCCTACAGGATACTTTATATGGCTCTGAGGAACCAGAGCTGGCAGCAGCTGTTTTGGGGGCATTTGATATTAATATTGCTCCATAGTGCTTAATGTTTTTTGTGATGTCCATGGACTTGAAAACAACAACAGCATATATGTTAGATATTCAGCACAAATACATAGATTTAAAACTGGATAAATTACTTGCAATAAAATCACAGCTTGAAGACATTTAAATATTAATATTCTATTATTTTTAAAGTAAAATTGAATAAAGTGATTTTCGAGTTTTTTATTATTCTGTAATTTTTACTAGTGACTAACTAAAATTTATATAATTTTCACATTGTAAATGGATTAAAAATTTACTTTGTATTTTCATAGTAAAAAAAAAAAACATTTATGGAAATTTCAATTGCCATCTCCAATCAAAGAAATAAATATTTATTTTTATTTCATTTTAAAGATTTTGCAGATTATCTTTCTTGGTAATTCTATGTATTGTACTCTTATTTTGGACAAGAAATATAAGGATGTGTTTTATACATTTCACAATGATTATTATAAATAATCTTTCACTTGATACTACTGAGCTTTCAAAAAGTCTGAAACATTGAGTGATTCAGTTTAGTAACTTGAAATGTAAGCATTTTTTTGGTCATGTGTGAGGTAAAAAGAATGGAATTTCATTGGAGCAATCTCTGAAAGGTGTGGTTGTTGGATTAAGGTACTGTTAATTGTATGAATGGCACCTGTAGATTTATTTATAAGGAAGATTTGTGTTAAAGAAGTAATTAAAGACATTATTTGTGCAGTAAAATATGGCATTGGGAAAAAAGTATTTAGGCATGTTTCATTTTATTTATTTATTTTTTACCAACCACAACCAATATGCCATGTAATTTTGAAACCATGGTCAGGTGGAAAGGTATGCACCCAAGATTTACACACCACTTTATTGTAAGGACTGCAAAATATGCATTACTATAATTTTGACAGGCAGCAGCCTTTTCCATGAAAGTTCCTTTGAAGAAATAAAGCTATCTAATTTTTATTTCTGTATTATAACTCTTTGAATTGAAAATTGATACACGGACCACCATCTATACGAAGTATTTCCGAAAATGGCTGCAAAAAATTCTGGAAGTAGTTACATCTATTTTTCTTAATTTTATGAATTTCTGGTGTATTTTTAATTCCGGCCCCCCCCCCTTTTTTTAAGATTGTTTTATATGGTTAAATTATTGTCATTGAAAATTTCAAAGTCATATTTAGGTTTTATTCTGGCAATATGCTTTAATGTTTTGAATTAGACTTGTTAGTCATCCTTTAATTTATGAAATATTACACAACATAAATCTTGTATCCAACATATAATTCTTATTAAGACATTAACATCTATAACAGTTTAAACAATAAGATAAGAGACACAGAAATACAGTTAACATTAAAAAGTAGGTGTTAATGTTAATAATGGAAAATATTAATCTTTTTTCTATGCCAATGTATATATCAAAGAATTTAATGCAACTGTAATTATGATATATATGTATATAAAGTGCATTGCATGTTCTAAATAATTTTGTATACTAGTTAAACATTTTCTTGAATTTTGACAAATCTTTTGTGCCTATTGTAAAGAAAAAGTTATAATATTCCCTTTGCGAGACTACAAAAATATGTAATAACACGATGAGATGAGACCATTATGTTCCAAAGCCTGGTGTCTGATCATTTTCCCATCCTGGAATACCACAATTTGGAGTGGACTTGCTGTTGAACATCTTTTTATGGACATGGTTTACTGCCTGAAGTCATTCGAGAATTTTCTGACATTTGCTGCTGTGTTTCTTAGCTCATACTGAAAGAGTGGATAACATTCATGGAAAACGGAGACTGAAGGCAGTATTTATTTCTCATCTATTAGCAGGTACTATCAAGGTATTGTAGCTATGTAAAGAAATCATCTGCAAAGCATAGATTGGACAATTTAAAAAAATAATTTTGGGAGATTTCCGTTCGAATACAAATAGTTTGTTACAAACAAATGCAAGAGAAGTTGGAAAATATTGGATAAAAGCATTTTAACAGAGTATAAATGAGTTCGTTCAACTGATGCCAAGTTCTGGACACAAAGATAGCCTTGATCCAAAAATAACACTATTTTAAATGAAATAAATTCACATGTTAAGTAAATCATTTCAAAGGGACTGTGGAACCAAATACACATTCTAATTGCGAAAATTCCAATCCAAAACAAGAACAACTTCGTCTTCCATCTACCAGAATCTACGTCGTCAGCTCAATTTCATCTTTCTCCTGTTCGTTTTACTCCAAACGATTTCAGCACTTCCGTTGTAATTTTATTAGGCGGTCGCCTCGACTGCACAATGATTAGCGAGCTTTAGGTTTTTTTTTTTTCCTCGGATCCTTACTCCCTCCCCCAAAGAAAGTGCCTCAGGGACGATTATGCTATATAAAGTTCAGGGAGAAAAACATACACGCAAAACAAATACCAACAGAGTATAGAATATTATAGGCAAGTGCTCGGAATTTCTATGCAACTCTATCACACACACAAAAATAGTAATTTACAGTAATATGATGCAAGCTAAGTAATCATTCATATTTAAAAATGTAAATGTTTGGTTTCATGGTGTGAGAGCTCCATTATAAAAAAAAAATTCGCAACACAATTATTAATAACAAGAAGAGAAACCATTCATAAGGGAACATAGGATTCGATCCACGTGCTCTGAATTTAGTCCAACACAGTCTACGATTAGCTTTGATAAGGCATCTGCATTATCATACTGGGTGCCTTTCCGATATGATATGGTTAGATTATACCGTTGCAATGCCGATTCCTACCTTGATAATTTTGCTCCATGAGGAGTACTATTGGTTATAGAGTTGTTGACTGGAATGACCTGGGTCCAAATTCCAAGTATCGAACTTCTTCAGTGCTTCTAGGATATAAATTAGTATTTCACCTCTTTTTCTAGTTCTAGTTTTTCTACCATCAGCCGTTTTAACACCCTATTGAAAAACAGCTTTTGGGAGAGCTTCTTTGTTACATATTCTTCTGGAGCACTCGGGATTTCAGGCATATCTCTTTCCAGTTCGATGGTTAATTTTACCTCAAATCTACTATCATCCTCTTTATGTACACCTAGCAAGAGTTTATCCTTGGATCACCCTTTTCACCATAATGGGACGATAAAATATCGCACTCATTAGCACGTTTTCTTTGTGTTTTTCATCATCCATTCTTAGTTTTTAAAAATATGATTTCTCATCTTCAGGATCTGTATTCTTATCTTGTATCGTTTCCCCTCTCTTTTCTAAGGTAGGTACATAATCTCCAAATATATTATCATCGGCAAGTTTAGGTCTTATAGTTTTCCTTTGCCTTTCTTCTTAGCCTTTTTATCATGCAAACCTGTACGTCATTCTGTTTGGAAGAAAAAATTTGCTTTTTCCTGGATAGTGATTTTCGAAAACTTGTCGATAAATGTTTCTTCCCAATTTTGTTTTAAATTAAATTTCTTTATCCTTACGGTTTAAAAGTAGACTCAGTAACTCTTACTCCTCTTTTTCTCTGTAGTTGTTTTCATAACGCATTTTTTTTTTGTGAGAGAGCATAATCTAAGCAGGGGCGTCTTAAGACTTCTTGAGGCCCAGGGCCATTATGAAAAAATAGGCCCCACCTGCGACCCTTTAATCTAATTTGGTGTGTATACATATACAGTTCAATAAAAGCAATCCATGGTAAAATGAGGTTTTATGTGAATATTTGTTTTCTATAGATTTTTAAATTCGCAAAATCATTATTCAAATCTTCAAAACCAATTGTTAATAATATTTCATTTTCAATATTCATCAGGCTTAAATTATTCAAACGTGATTGAGTCATATGATTTCTCAATTCATTTTTGACCAATTTGAGTTTTGAAAATGAACGCTCACCACTCGCGTGAGTAATTATATTGATAAGAAAATTCCCATTATTATTTCAATATTGGGAAACTTGTGAATAGTCTTTCATCATATATGTATGTATAGAGTATGTTCATCCCAATTCCAGTTCCCTCATCCAACAATTGTTCTTAATCTTCATCTGCATTTGTAGTAATATATTTTTTATTAATCTTTCTTTTTTTTCCCCCCATTTGTTCTCTTTGCTTTTTCTTCGGTTTTTCGCCATCGATGATCATATATGACTTGAAATGTTGACATTCCAAGTTCAGTTCATCTCCATTAATGTCTTTAACGTAAAATTTTGATATTTTCTAGCACGCTCTTTTAATTTCTGTCTCGTCCAAATTAGAAATATTTTCAAAAAATCTAAACATTTCAAAAAGCTCCTCATATTTTTTACTACGCGTTTGTATATTGCAAATTAGAGTCGATTATTGGTGAAAAGGTTTCTATTTTAATTTTCTGGCTGTGGCTGTTTTCAAATGTTGTGTGGGTGTTTCTATTTCCTTCAAGGCAAGTTACTGCATTGTCTTACACGCTTGTGAACACTTTGATTCTCCTTTATAAAGGATACTTCCTCGGCTTTTGACTCATAATAGTCAAAAGAATATCTTTTGGTTTATATATATATCATTAACGATTTTAATAATTTTATACCTTTTGACTAATCTATATTTTTACTCTGGAGAAATAAATTTACTTTATCAATACGTGTCAAAATGTCATTCCAAAGGATAGTTAAAAAAGTAGTTTTTAATTTTTTAGCTGAGAGTCGAGTATCCGCTGCCTGTAATTCATCATTAATTAAGTCATCCAGGCTCATGACAATTTCTGAATATCCGGAGCTTAAAGCTCTGATTGTATCTGCTCGTGCTGACCAACGAGTTTTTTGATAGGTTTTTCAGTACATTTTGATTTCTTACACAGCTCAAATTTAATGTTAGTATATTCCAATGATGGTTTGACGATGAGAAAAAATTATAAAGATTTTTAACAAATCAAAGTAAATTGTTACATTACAGTTACATTCTACTGCTTGAACGCCAATTAAATTCAAAGAATATCCTGCACATGGTACATATATAGCGTATTTTTTCCCCTCTTGAAGTCGGGTTTGCAATCGTGAATATTTCCTTGACATATTCGAGGCATTGTCACATGACTGACCTTTACGGTTACTCAGGGAAATGCTGTTATTTTCCAATAATGAAACCACACCATCCATCAGATATTCTGCAGTATGTCCTATAATATTATTAAATTGCAAAAATCTCTCAATGGGTGAAACCATTTTGGATATATTGTAAAATGAAAGTTATTTGGTCAGCATGAGTCACATCTTGGGTAGAATCGAAGCAAATAGAATAATATTTAGCTATCTGTATTTCAGTGATGATAGCTTCCAAGATTTTTGACGCCATGACTTCAATGAATTCATCACAAATTGTAGCAGGTAGATAAGAAAGATTATCTTTTCCAGAATTGCCATACTTTTTAATATGTTCTTTTAAAAATTTATCAAACTTACTTAGAAGTTCTAAATTTCTTAAATAATTTTCGTTATTCACTGAAACTCTAGTTTCGTTTTCCCCTCCAAAAGGCAGTCCTCTTGATGGTAAGAATTTTATAACAGCCACTATGTATAGCCAGTAAATAGTTTCTTCTTAAAAAGATAAATTAGATGGTTTCTTTTTCTTAATTTTTATTATTTTCTTGACTTTGAAAACAAACACTTTTTTATGGTTTTATTTTTCTAGGTTTGCGTTTATTTTATTCCATTTTCTGATGATTTTTGTTGATGATTTGCAAATACCTCTCAATACCTTGCTATTTTTGTTCAAAATTAAAAATAAAATGCTTCTACCGAGACCTTCACAATTGGAAGGGTCCAGTTTGATGTTCACTTTAAGGGGAAAAAATTGTAACACCGTTTCTATGCCCTCTCTTTTATTGCCCTTCCCTGTCGTTCAAGCCCATAAAAATTGCCCATTACGTACAAGTTTTACAAAGAAACTGCTTTTCTCGCTGTTTCAATATGTAGTCCACTTTCCTGTTTGAGGACTATCAGTGTTGGCTTCTTCATTTTTAAAATCAAATCATTTCATTTATTAAAAATCTACAGTGTTAATTAAATATATTTTCAATGAGTACGAAAAAAGAAACATTTTGAATTTTGTACAGTGATTATTATAAAAATATAAATTTTAATAAAGGTGGAAACTGACTCAGAACAGTTTGCGGTGATATATATCAATACGAAATTGCATCAAAACCTTATTTTTTTAAAAAATTTAATAAGAATACTCAAATTACAAAATTTAAACTTCAATGCATCATGTGTTTCTTAATACTATAAAGTATTTCTTAGTACTATAAAGAAAAAAGGTATATAAATGTTTTGCATAAAGTCATTTTTGTTCCTTTCTATTTTATTGAAGGAAAAAAAAATATGTTACATTATTCTGAATTATTGTTATATTTTAAGTTTAAATCTAAAGCGATAATTAAGTGGTTATGATTTCGAACTTGTGGCCACTGTATTTTCTGCAGTATCGTGGGTTCGAATCCTCTTGGCACCTAAGACCCATCATGTAGAAGTACTGATACACGTTAAATCTGTAGAATACATGTTTATAACTATACAAAATATTTTTATCCATATTATTATGCTTATCAAACGAAACAAAGAATTATGATAAAAAGAAGTCATAGGTTCCAAAAATTAAAGAACATTATTACATAAATTATTAATGAGGAGAATTATATTCATGTAAATAATTTTCATTAAAAATATTTTATACGAATATGTTATAAAGTATTAGTAAGTAATAAAGTATTGATAAATGATAAAGTATAAATATATTATTAAGTTTTAAAGTATATGAGCTAAAATTATATACATAATTTCAATTTCCTACAGAAAAATCTGATTAAACATACACACGCAAATAGAAAATTTCTAGTGAGAGTCTTATACATTCAAAATCTCTTATTTTGTACTGTGTTGGATAAGAATTTCTGCACTTTTTGTTTACTCTTAAAACATTAAATTATTGTACAGGCATTTATTTATCTAATTATCAAATCGTACTGTAGGATTCCTATTATATGATTGTTTCTCTACATTTATACAACATTGCAAAAATCTGTAGTAATGTAATATCTTCATTTTATAAATGTTCCTTTTTATTTGGGTTTCAATAATAATAAAAAGGACAGTCATTTGAATTTTTAAACGAATAAAAGAACACTTTTCGTATTAGAAGCAAATAAAAATATTTCTCTGAATTACAATACACATTGGAAACTCTTTTGGAAGACCATAGTGCATAGAAAAGGAAGGGAGCGCGCACTTATCCATATTAATCATTATAAAAGTATTCTAAAGAGTTCATTGATATATTTATATACAATTTTATAAACAGTTAAGAGATTATCTTATGTTGTTCAGAGGGAGAGAGAGAAAATTTACACAAAAAAAAAGAGCAGAATTTTTTAAAACTGGTTATTATTTTTATAATTCTCTCTATAAAAAAGCAAATACAAAGAAAAATTTTTATTTGTAAATTATTTTACTTTTTTGACGCGATATAAATATTTGTATATTATCTTAAATCTCGAAGAAATACAATTCAAAAATGAAAACATAATTACCTTTTGCTGTTTCAAACAAATTAAATTTAAAGAAAGGAATTGTCGATTTAGAACTGTAGGCCACTAATTTCTTCGAAAAAGTATGATTCCCTTCAGGGTCGTTTCAACCCTCTTTTTTATTAGCCCTGATCTCTGTCATAAAATAGGGAATGTGTTTTTGTCACTTCTGTTGGGGGGTTAAGTGTATCTCTTGTCCATTCGTGGGCGATGCTTAACTCCTGTGTGCAAATAAATAAAAGATCGCTGGACGGAGTGTCTATGACTGTCCTTCCCACAGCAGTATTTTTATCAATAGATTGGACATATCTCGCTATAGAAATAAAATTATTATTTTCCTTGATTCTCAGCAAACATCATAAATAGAAATATTTAATATAGAAGTAACTGTCTTCAACCAGTCATGTCCGCGAATAACATTTGACGATTGAAATTATTGTGATCATGATCTTATTGAGGCCGAGTAGAGAACGATTCGATGCCCCCCTCAAAGGCGAGGCCCTGGCCCATGCCTTAAGACGTCCCTTAATCTAAGCTTTTCACCAAGTACTTATGTTCCATACCATCACCCAAGAATTTAGACTCTTGAATCATTTGACGTCTTCGTCCCGCCGTATCCAATCCAGATTTAGCATCTGGAGCAACTGCACGATAGTCTGCAGCAGAAGTAATTGGATCTTCATTTTGATATTCAGGATTTACTCTCTCTTCTTTTCTGGTTCTATCTCTGTATCTTTGGGTAAGTTCTTATTACCAGACTCGGTCGACAAAAATTCCACCAAAGCTTCTGTGTTTACAGAAGGAGCTTCCGTTTTCGTTCGAGGGTGATTCCTGACCACACACCTGCACATTTTCCCTTAATACTTCTTAAGTAGTGGCGCTCAACAGTAAGTTATTTGTTAGTTTCTTCGATACTGTACTCGGCACTAGTGCATACCCATGTACTCCGTCGTCAGTACTCATTTCAAGAATTTGTAAAGCAGCCACTTCCTTCTCTCCAAACGCCGAGACATTTTCAAAGTGTCTGTGAGGACAGCATTAGTTGAGTTTTCCCTCACTAGATGGCTGCACTTGGTTGTCGGCAGTTAAAAAAGAGTCATCGAAAATATCTCAAAATAATTATAATTATAAATTGTATTATAATAAATATAATGGATACACAACAGAAATGTAAATAATCATTGTTAATTCCTAAGCTTCAGTCAATTTTATTTCTGTATTTTTATACATTAATATTTTTGGTTAAGTTGTGATTATGCTTTTTAACTGTAAAACGAACTGTACATATTTGGATAAAACCTGGTGATTGAACCACTTCGCTTGAAGACTTCTGGCATGTTGCCGGGTATCGGATCTCGGAAAAATATAAATCCAATGATGATGCTGAACTGGTCATCGTGTAATCTCTTTCACATCACGCAACTTAATTAAATTAATCCTAAGCTATATTCACTATCGGAAGTCACAAAAATCGTGACCGATAGGAAAGAATATGTCCATCTCCCTTTTATTGTACTCCACGGGTAAACTCTTCACGTATTACCGAAATCTGAGATCCAGAATCTGTAATTCCTCTAATCTTCTGATGGTCAATCATCACCGAAGTGATCAAAAGTTCTGCTACATTAGTTGTAGCCTCTGTGGGAACACTCATTTTAGCTGATAGAAGGGGGAAATCCTGACTTTAGCAGCGGTGACTGTAATGCCCTGGACTGTTCGACTTGGTTATCTTTGTTTGAGGAACCCTAGAAGGTCAAAATCGTGCTGTATGTCCTCCTCTTTCACAAGAATAAATAAGTGATCTTTGGGGATGTTCTTACGCTCCTAGTCCTAGAATATTGTGCTGGATGTCTTGAATTCCAATTGCTGTCAAAAGGTCAATGTTTTTCAAGATTCTGCATACCTTATTTCCTTAGGGAGAGGCTATTAAACTCGCTTGTCATCCCGTTTCTCCTGCTGATTCATGAAATTAGACGTGCGTTCGGTTCGAACGCTTTCATATTCATCCAGCCTCTGTGCCACTTCCGAAGGGGATATCAATTATGCCCATTCATCCAAGAAACGTTCCCTGATCTCATGGGGAACTCGCTTCTTGATGACCAAATCCCTCGACTTCTCAAAAGTATTCACTTCAAATACGTCAATCCACTCCTGAAAGTAATTAGTTATTTCATAAACGAAATTCCTCCATGTTATCTCAGGGTTCTTCTGATGCTGATCGAATTACTCTCTAAATTCTTCTGAATTTAATTTCAATAGTATATACTCTTAATAAATGTGTAGTTGTCAAAATTATCTTCCGATTCCCGAGCCATTGGTTGTGATAAATCAGAATGTAGTAACATGAGTAATCCGAAAATCCATCCTTAGGGTCGGTATCAATCCTTTTCGCTTGTCTTTCCAACAAGGATAAATAAAGGGATATATTTTCTTTCTATCGAACCTCAGCATCATCTTGGGCAACCCATCGCATGGAGTGCCAAGTTTTTCAGATTTCTAGCCGAAGAACTGTCAAAATATGCTTTTCCCAGTTGTTCTATTCTCAATTTTTTGACTCTAATTCCATTTTCCAATCCTTCTGACCTTTCCCCCTTTTGTAGGCCGGGATAGCCTAGTGGCATGGTTTCGGATTCGTGACCGGTGGCTTTCCTTCAGTCACGGGTTCGATCCTTGGTTACCAAAAACCCTATATGTAGCCGGGGCTGATGCACGTAAAATCCTTTGGAGTCCAAAGTCCTCCCGTTGGCGTGGTGTGGAAGTTAGGAGAGGGGGTGCCAGTTCAGGTAACGTCCTCGTCACTTGACCGAGGTTCAAAATTATGAGGTCTGTCGCCAATAGCCCTCGTGTTGCTTCTAGTGCGACGTTAATAAAAACTAAACTAAACTCCTCCTTTTGTCTCAGTCTTTCTTTTTCTACTCCCTTTTGTTTTTCCTCTTCTAGTCTGACACCCACTATCGTTTCCAGTAAAGCTTTGGCATCTTCCTCATTGTAATGCTTGTTATTCTGCATTAAGTTGACTAAATCGATTATCTTGAGATTGGGGCTCGGATCCTCTCCTAACTCCGATACCAGAGACTATAGATCTAACTTTCGATTTCTCATCAAAAACGCCATGTCTATTATTATGCTCAATAGAGAAAACGAACAAATTCTAAATTTAATAAGACGAACCTTTAAATCCAGAATAGAAAAAAAAAAAAAAAAAAAAAACTTTAATTATTCCTGTTAATTTTAGCCAAAAGTTCCACAAAATAATATCTAATTAAATACATTCAGCAATTAAGCGAAAAAGTAATGTTATCAGGAATACAGATTAGCAGACGATTTCATTTCTTATCAGAACAAATCGAGTAAAACGAACAAATAATACTACGAGGAATACAGAATAGCGAACGATTTTATTTCTTATCACTGCTTCGAAATGGTGCAATAACACATTCTTTATCATTTATTTTATGTAGCATTCCATAAAATATATTATATATTTTATGGAATAAAATTTCATAGAATGTTATTTATTTTATAAAGCATTCCAAAACTATTTTTAAAAAAAATAACTTTGTTTCCGAGCATATTTTTACTATTGGAATTCCAAATGTAAGAATAATCAGAAATGCAATCACAAATTCACTTAGAGGGGGAAACTTACTTAAAAAAAAGGAAAACTTACTTAAAAAAGGGAAAAACTTACTTCAAAAGGGGGAAACTTACTTAAAAAAGGGGAAACTTACTTAAAAAAAGGGGAAACTTAGTTTTTCCCTTTTTTTATTACAACGTTTTTCTGAATTTCACTTGGTGTGTGAGTGTGTGTGTGTGTCATCAAATTTTCGATCGTTAATTTAACCAACTTCCCATAAAGCTAGAGCTTTGAAATTTTGGGAATCGTTCGTACTCGCCTAACAATGCAATATTTAAACGTTTGCGACAAGTTTTGACTAATATTTCAATAATTTTAATAAGTCAAAATATTCTTTCCTCTCGGCGCTTTTAGGATTGAGGAAAAAATTTCTTTCCCCCTCTGGGAACACCGGGCACTCCCCACACCACATGAGGCCTCGTAAAACTATTGTACTCACAAAGGGGAGATACTATCTCCCATTTACTATCTCCGAGATAGTAAGGGTTGCTGACTTTTAGACAGTAATCATTCGCAAGAAAGAAAGTTTCCAATATTTGGCACCATGTCTTATCACAATAATTTTTTCTGAATTCTGGTTCCCATTTTTTTTTTTTAATAGAATGACTTACAAATTTTCAATTGCATGTTTTGATTTTATGAGTATTATGAATTTTTTAATACGCTCACAAATATCTCTTTTTTAGTAAATTTTAAAGTTAAAAATAACCAACAGTTTTAACTAATATTTCAATAATTTTCTTTAATAAACTTTGCCACCATATAAAAACGTTGTTTTTAAAAACGTTGGTTTTTATATCGAATTATTTTCATTTAAAACACACATTCAAACATAAGATTAAGAGGCTAACTGAATCTCATAGGTATACGCTTTTAGTTGATTCACCTCACGGCTCTGGCGTACAAAATAAAAATCTTAATTTCGGCTTGATATCATAAATTTGTACAGATATACAATGGAAACTGGAGTTTCACTATCACACCAAAAAAAAAAAAAAAAAATTACCAGAAAATACTAGAGATTGCATTTACAGTAATAAACGAGCTCTTACCTTTACAATATCGAGCCCTTTCGGCACCAATTCGATTCTACCGACTGTTCCAGTAAAAATGTGTTCGTTCTACAGATGGTAAATTCTGGACACAAAGATGGCCACTATCCAAAAATAACGTAATTTATTTTGAGTGAAATAATTAGAAACCGTGGTAGCCTAGTGGGTAAGACAGCGGACTCGTGGCTTGCGGTTTTCGTCAAGTCGTGGTTTCGAGCCTTGATGCCACTAAAGACCCGTCGTGTAGCAGGGTTGATGCGCGATGAATCTGTCGGGGCTCAAAGTCCTCCTATTGGTGAGGTGGGGAAAGAAGTGCCAGTTCAGGTGTGATCCCTGATACTAAGATCTATCCTGACCTATGCTAGCCCAGTCTGGTCGCATTGTGCTGACACAACACTAGATTTATTAGAAAAATCCCAAAATTCCACAATTAGAATGATAGTAAGAGCACACTGGTACATGAGAAACACAGACATCAGAATGCTCAATTAAACTTCCAACACTTAAAAACTTCATTAAAAAATTATCAGACAATTTCTACCAAAAAATTGATGTCTCAAGCAATAGAACCATTCAAGAAATAGAAAAATACACCCCACTCAGAAACAACCCACAACTACACAGACCACGAAAAATTTTAATTCTTTAATTTCACTTGCATTACAAAAACACTGGTAACACAAGCACACTCCTCACAAAATCTCACCCCTACGCACCCACCTATATATACAGAATTAACACACCACACCATCGACCCATCACAGAGCGCGCTCTCACTGCGACCAGACTGAACAAGCAAGCAGGAATCCAATAGACTATTGCTGCAATATCCTAAGCCTAAACTCATGAATTTCAACCCTCTTCTCTTTTGGATAATTTTAACAACACTAGTACTTCAACTAGTGATATTCTAATATTAATAATATATATTCAGCATATTTTTCAAAATTAATTTAATATTGTCTAAAAAGCTATTGCACTGTAATTTTATTTTACTATCTTAATATCTAAATCTTAACTTCTGGGCAAGTGTAAAACCAAAATTCAGTCTCACCACAAATAATAGTCATTTCACAGGGGATTAAAGCCCAAGAGGGTTATGTTCCCCCACAAAAATAGTTGGTTTGGTTTGGTTCAGATGTGATCCTCGTCACTTGACCGAGGTTTAAAATTAAGAGGTCCGTCGCCAACAGCCCGTGTTGCTCCTAGTGCGACAACCAAACCAAAATGAAATAATTCGCATGTTAAGTAAATCATTTTAAAGGGGCTGCGGCAAATACACATTCTAACTGCGAAAATTCCAATCCAAAACAAGAACTAGTTCGTCCTTCATCTGCCAGAACCTACATCGTCAGCTCAATTCCATCTTTCTCCTGTTCGATCTTTCCTAGTTCCTTTTTCTCCAAGCGATTTCAGCACTTCTGTTATAGTTTCATTAGGCGGTGACCTCGGCAGCTGACTGGTTAGCGAGCTTTAGATTTTTTTCCCTCGGAAACTTACCATCAGATATTTACATTTTTTTTTTTAAATTGGTCTCTGCAGTTTTAATTTGAAGAAAAGCATAACAGGCTCAGTGGGAAATTAAAAACTGAATATAGTGACGTTGATTATATATAGAGCTGATGGGGAAGAGCTTTGATCAGTTTCCTTTGAAAAATATTCAGAAATAATTGGAAATGTTTGTTTTCATGATATTAAAGCATGTTTTCAGCACATCTTACTAAGTCCATTGGACAATGCTGAGGAAAATCGCATTTTTCTCTTTTCATTGTAAGGATTAGATTATCAACTCTGTGAATTCATTGTAAGGAAAAAATTGTATTAATTAATATATATTTCTCATTATATGAATAGATTTAAATTTAAAAAAATTAAATCTTACATTACCATAATTTCTGGAAGAAAAGCTATTTACATATTTCCTTTCATTGCTTTCTATGTATATAGTGCTTACGTGCACGTAGAATAAACCATTCCATTAAATGTCATTGTAAATAGCTGGGATCATCTTAGTGCTGTACCCACATAGAAAACCATCCAGTTGCTTTCTGTAAATATTACTGTGTTTACATTCTTTCCCTTGAACAGACCCACTACCCATGGGGTGACCGGATGAGAAAGAATAGTCCCACTGTAGCTCCTGCATGTCGTAAAAGGCGACTAAAATGGTTCTCTGGCGTCTAGGGGTATAGCTGGGCACCCTGCCCCTGGGGATTATATCAGGGGACCTCAGGGAGTTGCCTTTTTAAGGTGCATCCTGACCCCGAGCACCTTAGTAATCTTTTTCCTTCATACGGGGTTTATTGTCTTTGGTATACACGGGTGACGCCTTCCCCGGGTTGCCCCAGCGATCCTTCTCTATTTTCGACCCTCCTTGTCAACCAATTTTTGTCTTTTCTTCAATTTCTTCCCGTCTAGACCACAGTTAAATCTTGTTTGGCGCAGCATAGCCATATCTGGCTCTTGCGTCAATAAACTTTCACTCACTCACTCAGGTCACTGTTGATGTGTTCGGAACATCAAATCTGAAGCCGAAAATTTCTGCTATTTTGGCATCACGAGAAACAATTTCACAATTCCTACTAATATAGATATTCGTGTGTAATGTATCAATATGTTATTATATAATAACTCAATAAAATAATAATGAATAAATAATAGAAAACAACATCTATGTCTTGATTATTATTTTTATTTTAACCTCGAATGTGTAGTCGGCTCACAAATTGCTGTTTCATAAATTAATGCGGCCCTCTGGCTGAAAACTTTCGCGACCCCTGTTTCACCAATGAATTCCTGATATATAATTATGTCTATAATTTCATTTGTGCGAAGGAAACTTTTATCTTTTCCCTTAACAATCTGTATTTTTACCGATTTACATTTTTCTAAATTGTGTTTAGTCAATAAAGATTCAATAATTTCAGTCTGTGATAAGCTGATATTTTCTTCTCTTATAATTTCCAAACTCAAAAATGTATTATTCCTATTTTCATGCAATTCAAATACACTTTAAATTTTAGAAACAATATTTCCCCACATTTCACAATTACAAAAAATTTGCTAAGTCATCAACATGCACGCAGAGTATAAAAATATGTTTGTCATATACCTTCATGAATATTCAATGATCAGAAACGAGTAGAACTAATCATGTATTTAACTAGCTGATACCCGCCCGCTTCGCTGGGAAGACGATAATATAATATTTTGGAACCTATACGTAAAATATCAAGAAATTTTCAATTTTTAAACGATAATGATAATCTAAATTTAAAATTTTTAGAAATTGATTGTCTTTTATAATGGTTAAATTCGACATTCAAATATATGAGAAAAATAAAAAAAATTAGTAAAAAGTCACCTCATATATATATAATATGGATAAAATTCATTCCGCCGTATACGTACTACACCTAGTATTGCCAAAGATGCAACCTTTTGTCAGAAAATTCATCATGTGCTTAGCTTTCAAATGAAATACCCTCGCAATGACATAGTGTTTATCATAAAATTTTCGTCCCTGCCTCAAGACATTTTGATTTCTGACCATTTAGGATTAACAAGTGACTGCAATCATTAAAAAAAAAGTCGGGACGTCCAAAATGTCTTACGTATGTCAGAGCGTCTTGAGTTCGTTCATGCGTGTAGCGAGGTTCTCCAGAAAACGAAGATTGTTTTGCGTGTGTGCTACTCCGTAAGAAGTCACCGTTTTAGTATTTTTCAAAATCCTGATAAGTTTTGGAGCTAAACTACACTTTCACCAACCGCGGGATTCCAAACTGATTTATTTCTATCGCTAAATATGTAAGTTTCCTATTTTCGACAAGCACGAAATTTCACATAAAGAGTCCCTTCGCCAAAATCTTGCCAATCCTCCATCAGCTCTCCGATAAAAAATTATTTGGTATTTTTCCATTTCGTACGCGAAATTGAAAATTTTTCCATTTCGCAAATCTTATCGAGTAAACTTAATTCGTGATAATACACAGTACACATAGAAATATATATATATAATTTCCGTTTGGCTTAGTCATATCATTTTTGGCGATAACGTCGCTAAAAATGACATAACCGACGGATAAGAGTAGATTATCGAATGAAAATTACATTTTGGATAAGAGTTCCGTAAAATCCGTTCTTAGTGAGCGTCTACAACGCAAAATGAGTAACTATACTAAATTTCAAGTCAATCGGTTGTATAGTCTTTGAGATCTCGTGATGAGTCAGTCAGTGGTATTTCGCATATATATATATATAGATATAGATAGATAGATTATTCACTTTATATCTTCAAGTACCAATTTCTGCCAGTTATTCTTTCATACCGAGATAGAGGTGACAGATATACAGATTCCACCAAATCACTAAATAAATATGCAGTTTTTAGATCGAAAAATTTAACAATTGATTTTAATTCAGGTGCGAGTGCAATTAATAATTTGAAAGATTTTATATTTACAACTGGCGAATATGACTTTGAAAAGTCTATAATTTTACTTTGATTAAAACTAGGTACTACAAGCCTCGCTTTATATCTTCTTTTAATAGAATCATTTTCTTTTAATGAATAAATAGATCCTAAATAAATGCTACACTTTATATATTCTTACTATTTATATCATAAATGCCACTTTCATATAACAACGACCTTTACTAGAAGTATTCTATTACGACGGTCATCTTTCCCGTTACTTTCGCAAAAGAAAGCACAGTTTTTTCATGGAATGTACCTGAATTACAAATTGTTCATGAACAAATTCAGTTCAGTACCAAGTTTTAATCCAAGAAATTCAGTTCTACATTTTTTAATTCGTTTCCCAGTCAAATTTTAGTTCTTTGATTTAAATTGGGGAAATATGTCTTATACTTCCAGAAAGATTTAAATCATTATCCACCCACGTACAACGAAAACGAGCCAAGGTCGATTGTTCCCCTTCTGCTGCATTTGTCTGTAAAATTCGTTTATTTTGCAATTCCGGAAAGCGTGAATCATCGGAGTGTTTCGATGCGATTATTTCTGCGAAGAAAGAAAAATTAAAAAAAAAAAAAAAAATCAGGGTAGATGTTTTATTTGTTTTAGCAGAAAGCACTTTGCAAAGGATTGTAAAAATAAACTGAATTGCGAAATATGCCATAGTGGAAATCATAATATATTTTTATATACTTTAGAAAAAAAGAACCCGGAAATTGATGAACAGAATAATAAAAACGAAATTCATTCGCTGACAGCTGATATATATGAACAGATGTTTTATGCGGTTTAGCGAAAATGCCGGATTAAAATAAAACTTTTTTTTTTTTTTTTTTTTTTTGATTCTTTAATCACTATTCAAGTAGAATGTGATAACAAAATCTCAACTGCTGTTGTGGATACTGCAACCCAATTATCTACAATAAAACCAATATGGTACCTGACCACTATCAGAATCCGTGCGGAAAGGGTATTTTAAAATCTGCTTTTTGGCCACAAGGTCACTGCCCCTTTGATAAATGTGAGTTTTAGTAATTATAAGTTCTGAGTCTAATGTTGCATATACACCTGTTACAATCATGTGGGCAGTGGTAGATAATTTAGTGCGTGATATTTTACTAAGTTTGAGTGCTTATAATGATTTGATTGCAACCAAAAATAATTTTGAAAGTTATGTAAGTAATCTTAGTGTCGATGAAATCCTATTATCTCATGAGTACATTTGTGTCAGTCCTGTAGAGAATACATTATTTAAATATGAATCCTAATTCTCTTCAAGAGAGTACGATACCTTGCACAGTGCCATTGATTTGCAAATATTTTAACTAGTGCTGATATGAATAGCGGTAATGTCAACAATGATTTAGTTTCGGATTCAAATAAATTTCAATTTGAACAAGAAAATGATGAATCTATACAAATGTTGGTAAAATGCCAAAAATTCTTCAAATGGATTTATGATTGAGAATACGTTCCTGAATCATAAAGATAAGATTTTAGATGAACTCGTCATCCAGTTAGTTGTTCCTCGTGAGCGCAGAGAACAGAACTCGCACATTCCTGTGTATGGGGTGGGCACCTGCGGAAAAAGAAAACTTTAGAACAGTTAAGGTATTCTTTTTTTTAGCCCAGCATGAAAGAGGATGTGCAAAATTTTTGAGACACTTATGTTTCATGCCAGTAACAAGCCAAAAAGAAACCATCTGATGTAATTCCCATAGCTTCTATAACCCGACCTAATGAACCTTTCCAAATTATAAATATTGATATAATAGGCCCTATCAAACCTAGTAGTAGGGGATACAAGTTTACACTGTGCGCAAGAGATCAGTGCACTCGATGGCCTGAAGCCCTCTGTCTGAATGTCATAGCAAAATCGACTTACGATGCATTGTTACAAATATTTTTAAGAACTGATATATCAAAAATAATTGCTATCGATCAAGGAACTAACTTTATATCCAGTCTCACAAAAGAATTTATTAAAAGAATAGAATCTTCCCCTAGATTTTTTGTTCCGGGACACCCACAAGCCAATGGTCTCATCGAAAGACAGAATGGCGTATTGAAAAATATGATACATCATGTTATGAGGGAAAACACTAATGATTGGGATAAGCATATACTTTTTTTTTATTATTATGGGCTTATCGCGAAGTACCTAATCAAACAACAGGTGTTAGTCCTCTTCAGGTACTATACGGACGACGTCCTACAATTCTAAAAGAACTTTTGGACTGATGACTTTCCTGTACCCATTGGACAATTAAAATCTGTTTCGATTTACCTGAATGATCTGAAGATCAAACTTCAACTTGCTGCCGAGCAAGCTGGTATTGCTTCTTCTACTAACCAAGCGAACTATGCCTATTACCATAATCGTCGCAAAAAGTATAAAAGTTTCGAAATAGGTGATAAAATTATTGTTCTTGCACCTGATAGTACACATAAAATGTACGCGAGATGGACATCTCCTTGCACCATCGTAGTAGAGTGAAGTGCACACAGTTATTTAGTTCAGATATCTGACAATAGTGTAAAACACATCCATTAGAAAAAATTAGACACAATTAGAAAACTAAATATTCAAACTAACAACATCGGAGTCATTTATGAGACCGTTCTTGACTATGGCGATATCGAAAACACACCTGGAACAAAATGTACTTCAAATGACGAAACTTATATTAAGGAACACTTGATTTCTTCTTTTCTCAATTATGATCAAAAACAAGCTGTTATTGATTTATTAATTAAGAACCAAGCTATAATATCTGAAACCCCCAAAATAGCTAGAATTGGTGAACATTCAATCAAATTGATAGCAAATAGTAAACCTAAACTGCAACGACCCTATCGAATTCCTGAAATTTTAAAAGAAGAAGTAGACAGACAAATAGATGATCTATTAACTTTAGGTTTAATTGAACTCTCTGAAATTGAATATAGTCACCCAGTAGTATGTGTGTCAAAGAAAGACGGTAAAATAAGATTATGTGTGGGGATTTCCGTTATTTGAATTCTCAGACAGAGCCAGATGCTTTTCCAATGCGGAACTCTACTGATTTGTCGAGTAGCAAGCACCAAATTCATAACCTTTCTCGATCTTTTGAAGGAATAAGGGCAAATCAGAATGAGTTCTGAATCAAAACAACTTACTTCATTCGTCACTCATAGAGGACAATACTCTTTCAGAGTTATGCCTTTTGGTCGGAAGAACGCAGCCGCATATTCCAATTTACCACTAATCAACTTTTAACACAACATAGAGCGTATGCCGAAGTGTACATTGACGACATAGTAATATTTTCAAGTAGCTGGAAAGATCATTTAAGACATCTTGAAGCTGTTTTATGTAGCTTAAATGAAGCTAATTTTACCATCAAACTTCAAAAGTGCAGTTTCGGTGAACCTCAAGTGAAACTTCTCGGGCATGTTGTAGGTTCTGGCAACCATTCACCTGATCCTGAAAAAGTACTTGCAATCAAGAATCCTTTACCTCCCTAACCTAAAAAAAAACGTAAGAAATCTCCTAGGTCTTCTGTCATATTACCGATCCTATGTGCCGAAATTTGCTAAAATAGCGCTTCCTTTGATAGAACTTACAAGAAATAAAGCTGCGTGTGACATCAACTGGACTAAGAAGCATGAGGACTTCTTTGGGAAACTTAAGAAAGCTATTTGTGAAACTCCCGATTGCATTGCACCAAATTTTCAAGCCTCATTTACCACCTTCACAGACGCTTCTACATATGCAGTAGGTGCCTGTCTTACTCAAGTTGATGAAAACGGAAATGAAAGGCCTGTTGCTTTCGCAAGTAAAAAGTTATCGAAGTCCCAAGAAAAATATGCTACCATAGAGAAAGAAGCTTACGACGTCATCTTTGCGTTGAGAAAATTTGAAACTTATATTTACGGTTCACAAGTTCGAATAGTTATTGATCACAACCCCTTAACATAACTGAAGCAATGTTTACTCCCAAAGTGTTCGTCTCTAGAGATGGTCTCTAGCTTTGGAAATATTTAATGTCAGTGTCTGTTATCAGCGTGGTAAAATTCACTTAAACGCTGATGTACTGAGTCGACTACCAGCAACTCATTGTACAGATACCTGAACTACATTGAACTCTTTTCCTGAACATTTAAGAAATCCTCAATATTTCTTTGTGCTTGAATTTATGTATTATTAAAGAATTCTTTTTTTAGACGCAGTTTTTGTGAATTCCTTTGTACATGTAATTTCTTTCTTTTGTGAGGTACCCTCTTGAAAGGGGAGGTGTGAGGCACTGGCACCCTCTAATTTGTAGAGTTCGTTAGCGCCTGAGTCAGAAACGACGTAACCCCTGAAGGCGAAACACGCCATGATGAGCGTTAAGCTCTCTGAAGAACTAAAGTCTCATCTATGTTGAATTTCTGTGTTTTGTGTGTGTTTCATGTTTGTAAAGTGTCGTCCGGTAATAAAAATGATTAGAAATTAATGCTCGTAATTAAATGACGTCTTAAAAGAACGGGTGCGAATAGCTTCCCAATTTTATCGTATATTAGGGATGGGCATTGGAACGAACTGGCGTTGGAGTTCAATTACATCGGGAGTAGAGAGAAGGCGGGGAAGAGCAGAGGACTACACGCTTCTCGGTTTTGTTCAGGAATAGGGAACGTTGAGTGAGCTATCACAGGACGCTGATTCTTTGTGCCATCTATCTTGCAATTAATTAACTGGTTTTACAATATCTTTGAAAATGCAGTTACTACTTTGATAATTAGCTGAAAATCCTACATAAATTAATAAAAAAATCTTTATCACTAAAATGGTTTAGAAAATATTAAACAGACTGAAGATCGAAGTAATTATTACATGAGGCGTTAATACTGTTGTTAACAAATGCCAGAGCTAGATCAGTTCTCATGAACTTAAAGTACAACTAATTGTGTTCTTGGACAAATGCTTTTTTGAAAACCATTTCTAGACAGATTTACGAACCATAATGTTCCCCATATTATCAGCAGATGGCAGGATAAGATCTTGTGCATCGATATTTATGAAGTAATTTTATAGGGCACTTTGTAAAATGCTAAATTTCCATTAAGAAGTTCTTAAACGACCTGAAATTTTCTTCTTAGCTACTGTTTTTGTATTTTTTTATATTATATTATTTAAATGGTTAAAAAAATTTCACAACTCTTTTAAAGCCTCAAAGAAAGAAAATGAATTTAAAAATTTATAAAATAACTTTTCAAAAATAATGTGGGATCACATGGGGGAATATTTAGAATTTTTATATATTTTAAATTAAAGATTATATAGAACTATTTTTCAACTTAAGTCATACTACCTGGTTTAATTTTAAATGGAAGAAGGTTTATATACGCAAGGAAACTATTTTTAACAATGCAAGTGGACCTTAATTTACTGGGCTTTTGAAAATTTAAAATTTAAAAATTGCCAAGCGAAACGATTAACATAATTCACTGTAACTTCGACTGGTGTTTTTACCGGCATTCGTTCGTTCGTTTTGTTCGCACGGTGTAATTGACAGTTATTTGAAAGAAGTATTTGGGATTATTTTGATTCATTTTATTTAAAAACTGATTATAGAACGTATTTAACCGTAGGTTTTTGCGGAAATTTACTTCATTTGAATTATACTCGTCTCATCAGGAAGTGAAAAATGTCTGTTCAAGTAAGTTCTATTCATTACCGAACATGTTCAGCCATGTTGTTTTTAAAGAAGTTAATTTTAAACATTATGAGAGGATAATTATTTGATCCTCCTCCTGTCATGAAATTATGTTCTGTTGTGTTGCGCTATTCTTATAAATGTGTATTGTACATACTTTGATAAGTTTCGTTTCAATGGGTGCATTTTGTTCATCTTGATTCCGAGTATTCTCTGTTTGATTATTGTAAATGAGTGCATTTTTTTTAATATAAAAACAAACTTATAATGTATGACTTGTCAGCCCGGTATCCTTCAATCCTGATTAATAGTTCCATCAATGCCGTACATCATCCATTTGAAAATCAGAAAAGTTTTATTTTTGTTTGAATTTCTTTATATTTAGGAAAGATATTGCAATTTGAAGATATGATTAATGAAAGTTAATGTAATCTAAAATGTAGTAGTAGGAATATTTAAACACTACACAAATAATTTAAATAAATGAAATAATAAGAGTATTAAATTTGAACAGTCATGCTATATATTTTATTAACAATCTAAGTACCTTCATAAGTAATCTAATTAATTTGTATTTACAAGAAATTTAAACAGTTATGATAAATAATAGAAAAAATCAAGTAATCTAATCATTGCATAAATAATATAAATAAATCATATAAGATAATAATCAAAGTTCTTCAGATAGTTCAAAGTAGCTGTATATAATTTATAAGAAATTCAAGTAGTAATGCTAACAATGATCAGAAGTTAAAATATTCACAATTAATAATTTATGCAAACTTTGAAGTTTAAATAATGAGAAAAAGTGCTGTCAAATCCTGAATTTCTCTAAAGAGAGATCTGCATTGAAAATGTGGTTTTTACAGAACAAAAGTCTCATCAAGGAAGAAGAATAAAATAATTGAAACAAAATTCCCCAGCCCCCCGGGGGCCCCCCCTTTTTTTCCCCCCCCCCCTCCCCGGGGGGGGGGGGGGCATTTTCTTCTATGCCACCAGAGATGGCTGGGGACAAAGTGCCTTAATTTGGCGACCTATTGCCTGAAAAGATTACATCAAATCCATTAGTCTTTAGACTGAAGCTTAGCCCAATTTTTCGAATGGATTATTTTTTTAGCAAAAAGATAAATGTTTATTTTTATTCACCTACGTAGGAAATAAATGCATAATTTAAAACACTTACCCAAAAGTATAAAACTAATTTTGCTGAGGCTACTGTTAAAAAGTAAACTGTTTTTGAAATAGTCCTTGCATAAGGCTTCATTAAGTAAATTAACCTTTTTAATCCATTAGTAATTATTAATGTGTCATTTCACGACAAATTTTGGTGGTTTATCAATGACTAAAACATGTTCTCATTTAAAAAATGTTAAGTATTTAAGAAATTAAAAAAAAAAAAAAAAGTTGCTTTATCTATATAAAATTTATATTTTAAGGGTTGACATGATTGGGTACTTTGTATAACTTGTGTCAGGTTCACAATATGATTTTCTTTTACATTTTAAATTCAAATTTCAATATTGAATTAAAAAACAACATATATTTTTCAATTATCCAGTCCACTTCTATGCTTGTTTGAACCAAGATGGGAATATATCTTACTTAACAATTAATTTGTCGATAAGTATTTTACATATTGTGTAGTGTAAAAAGGACCAAAGTCAGCCAGCTTTTGAGATATTATTAGATACTACTATTCTTCAGAATAATGGTGTTATTCACAAAATAAAAATAATTTTTTTTAATTAGCTCTCTATAAACAAATTTCTTATAAGATTAAATTTTAAAAAATAGATATTCAGATATTGTAAATTAAAAAATTTTCTCCTACAACTTTCTTTCTTATAAAAACCTTTTTTGGTTATATTTGAACAATATTGCTTCTTTGAGTATTAAAGGTCATTGGAATGCTTTGTACCTATTCTTAAAGTAGCACGAGTTTACATTTTTAGGGACTGTGTATAATCAAAGAGTACTGTTTTATTATTGTTTGTGTATATTTGTGGAAACAAATTATATCTTTATTTTATTGTAGATTACGAATCCTGCGCCTTTTTTGGGTGGATTGATAGGCAAGTGGATAAATGTGAGGCTGAAATACGGATTGGACATCTGTGGCAAGCTTGTGTCTACTGATGCCTACATGAATGTGTCGGTCAGTATATTTTTTTAAAATGCAAATAATTTTGAGGCAAAAATGCAGTTTAGCTCAATCACTTAGCATGATTTCAAAAATCGCCAAATTTGGTGATTTCTTTATGACAGAATGACACAAAGTTGGAAAAGGGAAAATGAAGAAAAACCAGCAACATCAATTATTCCTCTTTCAGGCACCATTGATTTACAACCGGATATTCATTTTACTAAAACTTATTCATAAGCACACTCTAAACCAAAATCTTGTTTCTCAGTGAACAGAAACACATAAAAACAAATCTCTATTTCTGTTGACAAAACAAATAACAAAATGTTCTTTCGTTCTGCAATGACATTAATATTCTCACAATAGTTCCTTTCCTTTAAAATGATCCTTTAGTCATGCAACATCATGTACATTAAAACATATCTCTCAAGAGAATATTCCAATCAACAAACTCATTCAAACATCTACCAAACAAATTCTAGTTACTCAAAGAGCATCAAATAGTTATTATTCACATAAAAACAAATATATCTCTATTTCGTCAAAACATAAGGGTACACAACCGGTTTTTCATTTCACGCTTAACCCTTCAAAACACAATCCCATTACTTGAACAAAACCACATCTAATATTTAAGGGAAAACAATGAACCTCTCCTAACACTCTTGCAAAAAATCATATTATTTTATCCTTTCGTCCTGTAATACCATTCAAATCCATCCTAGGAAAAATTAGCATGCTCTTATATTTCGAAAATTCATTAACAGAAAAAATTCCTTTCACTTTTAAATTCATTAAAATCTATTGGACATTGACTAATTTCTTTCATATTCATACTAGCAACCATCGTCAATACTAAGATTTGGGTGAAAATATGCAGAAATATTCCAGATATAAATACACATTAATCCAGAGAGTCGCACCAAGAAACTTTTGGTCCAGAATAATCTCTCGAGTAAAAGTTCGTTTTCAAATGAAGGACAAACGAACAAATCAACGAACCTTTAAAAATATTATGAAAACTCTCAAAAAGCTAAAGTTACAGTTTTGAAACGGAGGCAGGAAAAATCCCGTATTCTAATTGGCTAAAAATATCTATAACATAACCAACGTACCAGCAAAAAAAAAAAAATGATGAACCTAAACTGTTAAATAAACAAATAAAGAACCTAAACTGTTAACTGAAAAATCACAAGGGGTACCATGCCTAAAGCCATCATAGAGCAGAGAAAACAGGTAGTCTTATTCAAAATATCATCAAAAATTCCAGTCGTCGAGGGTGGTTGGGAGGCTCCAAATAATTCCTATGATGTAAAAGTTCGCAAATGACTGTTTCTATGTCATCTTTGGTCACTTGATGAAGGTTCAAAATAATTAGCTCTTATTGTGTATTTATCTCTAGTATTGCATCTAAGTGAACGTTAATAAACAATGAAATATTTTTGATATTTTAAATAATTTCTTGTTTATATTGGATTATTAAATTTCATATAATTGTTTAAGCTCTATGGTTGTATTTCGGTTAAGCTTTCTTTCTCTGGATTATCAAAGCTGTTAAATGCATAGCTGAGCCAACATTGTCCCTCCCCCAATATTAAATCACTCTTTGGTAGTAAGTGCAGCAATTCATTCCAAAGATTGAAATTTTCCTCAGTGAGAAAAGTTTAGCATCAGCTTCATGCTTATTATTCAATGCCAAAATCATTTCCATATATATGCCACTCATTTACAAATTTGTTGAACTTGAATAAATGTATGTGATAATAAATATTGCTCTCATTTTGTGGTTAGGCATGATGATCCGCTAATTGCTTTGTGCAGTTGATTAGCAAAAGGGAATACAACCACTTCCTGCTAAGGATTGCTGAAAACTGAAACTTTTTATACTGATGTTTTATAATTTTTTTGAAAAAATTAATATTCAAAATTCTGTACTCCTCATAAACATTTTTTAACCTTGAGATATGAGTTGCAATTCACACCTTCCCTATAAAAAATTTATTGCTATGTGTCTTAAATGATGATTTATGGAATTGCCAATAGGTCGCAAATAGGTCAATTGTCTAATTAGAATGTTACTCCATAAAATTTAATGTTCTCTATAAAAGCGTTGACAAGAATCATTTTCTTACAACATATCAAATTAACATGTTTATGTCTGTTAAATAATTTGCTGTTAATTGATAAAATAAATTTTGTTTGTTCCACATTTTTTGTCTGTACAGGTAGACTTATATTATTTATTTATCTCATGTAATTTTAAATCTTGACAAGTTGCCTCTCATATTAACCTCAAAGTAATAAACTTTTGTAAGATAATTTACATAAGAAAAATATAATTAAATGTTTTTTTGATAGTGTCGTTAATATACGTTAAATGATATTTTGGTGTTTCTGTCAGTATTTTGAGTGCTGCTGTATGAAATGAAAAAAAGACCTTGCATTTCTTTTGGAGAGGAAGAGTTTGGAGGAAATTGAATATTTATGAAATATCAAATGTATAATCAAAATAAATCTTAAATTATCTATTAATGTCTTGTGCTTTTAGTATCTTTTTTTCTTTGAAATTTAAACATAAACAAAAAACTGTGTAAAATACAAAGGGAAATTATTGCTATCTTTCAAATAGACCTGAATCATATGGCCACACTTGGTTCTTTAGGAGGAAAAAAAGGACTTAAGGAAATTGTATCCCATTATAATTGTTTTTAATCATTATTTTAATGTAGTGTATGATTTGCAGCCTTTATTCATAATTTGTTCAATTAATTAAAACGTTTTTCTGAATTTCACTTGGTGTGAGTGTGTGTGTGTGTCATCAAATTTTCGATCGTTAATTTAACCAACTTCCCATCAAGCTAGAGCTTTGAAATTTTGAGAATCGTTCGTACTCGCCTAACAATGCAATATTTAGACGTTTGCGACAAGTTTTAACTCATATTTTCTTTAATAATGCAGTTTAGCCCAAACACTTGGCGCGATTTCAAAAATTGGCACCAAACTTGGCGATTTTTTTTTTTTTTTTGGCTGAGCGTTAAATCAGTGAAACTGAACAGGGTAGCCACATTTGGCAAAATACTGCCAAATAATTCTTGTCGCCAAGGGTAAACCTTTTCTGAATTCTGGTTCCCATTTTTTTTAATAAAATGACTTACAAACTTTCAAATGCATGTTTTGATTTTATGAGTATTATGAATTTCTTAATATGCTCACAAATGTATCTTTTTAAGTAAATTTTAAAGTTAAAAATAACTAACAGTTTTAACTAATATTTCAATAATTTTCTTTAATATACTTTGCTACCATATAAAAACGTTATTTTTAAAAACGTTGGTTTTTATATCGAATTATTTATTATTGTTTTTTAAATAATTAGAAATGTTTATTATTATTTTGTGCACTATGTACTATTTGAGTCATCTTGTCATAGTCGTTTAAATTTCCACGGTGTTAATAGCTACCGGAGAAATTGGTACATTTTTATGTAAGGTTTTTTTTTGTATGTTTTAGGAATCCTTTTTACTTTTTCTGGTGCTTTTGTTTTTGAGCATATTATGGTGCTCTGCAAAAGACGGTAAAAATTTCCTGGACTGGATGCTAATATTATAAACTTGCATGGGTTTTTTTTTTTTCATTAGATTTCATTTAAGAAACAATTGGTTTTCGCTAGCATTTTTTATTCAAACGTATTTTAATATTTTCAGTTGGAGTGTGTTAAGCAAAAGAAGGAGATTGAACTTTGTGATGACGAAAGTGGACGCATATCGAAGCTGATGATTCGCTGCAATAATATTTTGCATGTACGCGAGTTAAACGACGAAGAATCCGAAGGTATGGTTTCTTATTGGAAGTCCAGAAACGAAAAGGAGGAAGAATAAATGTAAGCATATATCCCCCATTATGTCACTTTATTTATTTTAATAGCCATGGTTACTTTTTCTTGTTTGTTACCTTGATTTGAAATGCTTTGGAGCTGACTCAAAAGGTCGAACTCTTGACAGTAAGCTACCAAACTGTTATCACAAACTGAAACACAAAAATAGTTCTCATCTTAACACAAACTGAAAATATTTTTTGTGTTGTTTTTCAGTTAATTTATACTTATTTCAGTTAAGACACAAATTTTGGTCAAAAAGTTTTTCTAACTCTTTCTTTATCTGCCATTCAAATATAGTAAAGAATAGCTGATTACATACATTTTCAATAACAATTTATTGTATTGTAAGCAAACTTTGCAGAGTCCTCCAACTTGCATAAAATATTGACAATTCTTTCTTTCGATACATCCCCAGTAAGAATTCAAAACGGATTGTGAACTTTATTTTCAATTTATTGAAAAAGTATTATGTATGAAATTTACATAAAATGATTAATTGGGTTATGTGCAAGTATTTTTTGCTATAGATTAATTGCTTGGTAAAAAAAAAATCTAATGTAACTGGGGATTTTTATAAATTTCATTCATGATAATTTATTTCACAGATTAAATTTTTAAAATATATTTTTTTAAAACACTTTAATAACCCTACTTACCCTAGATGACAGTATAATGTAAATTGAATTGTTATTGGAGAAAATAAAAAATAGTTTAAATATACACAAACCGGAACAAACTGAATTCCAAAAATTTTTATTAATAGGACAAAAACTCGAAGAAACAAAATATATGGTTAGAAAGCTGTAGTTTTTGTGTAATTATAATACATAATTGGAAAACAATAATAAATTTACTTTTTAAAAATACAATTTTTTACTCTCTATTATGCCAATATTCTCCTTAACATTTTCTTTAATTCTTTTTTTGTTCCATATAAATTTTGAATTAAAAAAAAAAAAGCTGTTGATGTAAACATGTTTAATGATTGTCGGGGAAAAGATTATTTTTTCTAAATTGCAAAATCAATATGCTTCGTTTGTGACAGATGGTTGCTGTATTTAAGGAGCATAACTTCAAAAGGCATCATGAGACAAAACATGTTGAGTATGTAAATTTAGGTAAAGAAGTAAAAAAATTTAAGTAAACTGTGTTTAAATCACATCTGGAAGATCAGAAATAATGGTTGATTCATTATTATAACTGTTGCATTTGCATCGGCACTTAGTAAAACAATATTAAAATTTAGAACTTCCTTTAAATGCCTCTATATTTTATTTATGCTCAGATTCTTTGACCCATAAAATATGATCTATGGTTTTTAGGCAAATAAACTAACTCAAAAGAAGGATTATTCTCATTAAAATACAAATAACAATAAACTTTATTCGCTTGTCTTCACAAATTCTAACTACAAATACAGCGCGCCGGCGATTCTACCAAAATTCTATTTTAACAAGTTGAGTAGTTTGCAGCAGCTTCTTGCGGATGCAACAACAGCAATCATCTACCATTATCAAAGCTAGTTTTATTCTGTTGCCATGTTGATTGCTAAGAAAATGATTCAGTTTTTGGATGTTGAGCTGATAAAGGATTGTTTGAAGCAATTGTAAAAGATGTTTTGTCTGATAAAAGTAAATTATTTTCTAGTATTAGTTTTTCAAGTATGAGTTATTAATATTTTGAAATGTAATCATTGTATGATCATGCAGTTTGCGACGTGTGTAAGCACAGAGTAATGGTGGGCTGCTCCATTGTAAAATCTTAGAATTGTTTGTCCCTTTATGATAAAAATAGAAATTTGTGATTCGAAAATATGCTGAGTTTTTTAAAAGTTAGCCGAGAGTAATTTAAATGATATATGGAGAAGCTCCAAGCAATTGTATATCACCTGATTCTATGAAAATGTTGAGAACTTTGGAATCTCTACACCCAGTAAAGGAATTACTACTGATGAAGGATCCTGATCTTCCTTACCTATGCCCTGAATCCACTCAAGTATTGATCGTGTTCTTGTTCTTTATAGCTGAAATATGAATCCACAACTGAAAAGCTAAATTTTGAAGAAAATATTCCCTCCTTATTTTGTTGTCCAACGATGGCAGTCATCAACAAAAGAGTGAAAAGCCGATAACGAAATCCAAAAGCTCCTTGAATGTGTTCAGTGTTTTGATCGGAAAAGTGGATTGCATTATGTATGAATTTAAACCAGCATGAAAGTGTTCTAAATTCTCATTAAGAATTTGAATTTTTTTTTTTTTTTTTTACCTCTAACGGTCAAAATTAGTGATTTCAAGAGGTAAATGATAGAAGACTGGAGGAAAAGCAATAATTTGTGTTTAAAAAAAACAACTGAAAAGTACTGCTTCCTAGATAGAATATAAGTACTGTGTATATATTTCATCGGAAAATCTTAATGTTTTCATGTTAAAATCATAATTCCATATTATGATAGGAAATGACAAATATCTCAATTTGAATTAGTATTTGTACTTTTGTTGATACCTGAAAATACAAGAACTTAGTTGTATTTAGACTAATAATAAATAATGATTATTTTACTCTTTTCATCAATTTTATCATGGTCATAAAAATTTAGAGAGAAATTGTGTTTGCTTGAAATAAGTGAATAATAATTATAAATAAAAAATTTTTTTATCTTAGTTAACTTTCAAACTAAGGAAATGATGTGAGATCTTGCATACAACAAGGTTAAATTTATTGCTAGAAATTTTGTTAATTTTTACAACACTCACCAATCATGGCATAGGACTGAAATTTGTAAGATTTATCAATTTTTTGTGTGAAGAATTGCTGCAAACTATAAAGACTTAAATATTTTTTTTTTCCAGTTATTATTTCTTCTTGGAATCTGGACCACATAAGTGATCATTTCATGGAGAAGTAGTCATCAAATTATGGGAAAAGAACAAGGACTCTGTTTGGAGCAAGAATTCTTTTATTTAAATAAGAGAATTTCATCAAGATCGCATTTTAAATTTCCTATACATTAATCATTTTGTATTATATTAGCATATTAGATTCATTAGAATGTGATATAGTGTTGTCTCTGAATATATCTTTTAAAAATTCTGATTTTTTTTTTACGAGACCTTGGTACCAGGGTTTTTAAAATTAAAAATTTTATTAGATATTTTAACAATTTTCAAATGTGAATTCTTTTGATGTCCTTGTACTTACGTATATTGTTTTTACTGAAATTTAGGCATTTTTTTTTTTTAAATTTTGATACATATGTGAAGAATGTAATTGGAAATAGAAAATTTAATGTGTTTCTAATTAAATTTATCCAATGCAAACATTTTGTTTCCTTAAAAAATTTTGTTTACAAATAACGCTAAATATAAATTTTGAATTTATTTTTAACCCATATATTTTCAGAGCATAAATATATGTTAGTGATCTAAATTGGCAATAAAACTCATCAAGATTCTGAAAGACGAATTCTTTAAAATCTTAAAAATAACTAAAGAATAAAACTTACTAATGAATAAATATCAATTATGTGTTTATGAATTTTGGATACACACTGCAAGATTTAACAACTTTAAACATTTTGTTAACTTTGCTTAAGCTATTGTATCAAATAATTAACAAAAATAACATGGAAAACTTGCTAGCTACTGAACATTTTCAAGAAATACAATGAATCACATCAAATAAGATATAAATGTGTAAAATAAGCATCTTGTAATTTATGTAATGATTTTTTTCCACAAATTTAAAATTATTGACCAATTTGGCAATAAAATATAGAAAAATAGTTTCTCTATATTTAGCAGAATTGGTATTCATTATTTAATTATTAGTTAATTTAAAACAAATAAAATTGTTCATCTTGATTTTAACAAACTACATAATCTTAAAATCAAAGACCATTTACACACCTACAAAGACTCAGTAGGGAATTAATATACTCAGTTTATTGGAAGCTACAGGAATGAGAAAAGGGGAATATTGGGCATTCAGCATTTATATGTTTTTTGTTCTTGAAAAATAAATTTCTTATAATCACAAGGAAGAATTTTTAAAAAAATCATCAGTTTCTTAAATTATGAATCAAATGGTGCATATCCATTGCAATTTTACCTTAATGTTGATTACTTCTGTAATACAAAATGATTATTTAAAAAAAAAACTTCAAGATAATGCACAAGTGTTGCTTGTTAAGAATAAAATTTTCCTCAGACATTTTAAAAAAACATCAAACTTTGATGTTTAATACTAAACACTTGTAAATTAGAAATAAATTTGAATATTTTCATTTAAAATAATCTTGAAATAATTTGTTGCTCAAAGTATTAGAACAAAATTAAGAAACTAATAACTAGATAAAATATTATTACAAAACTTGCG
Organism: Nephila pilipes; assembly: GCA_019974015.1. Taxonomy (NCBI): domain Eukaryota; kingdom Metazoa; phylum Arthropoda; class Arachnida; order Araneae; family Nephilidae; genus Nephila; species Nephila pilipes. The sequence goes on from BMAW01050355.1 coordinate 50,858, forward strand.
ATTACTTTATTATATTTTTGTCATTTCTACAATAGTGATCTTTTGTGATATTGTTAAGCAATAAATTTTTTTTTATTATGTTGCTGAACTTTTTTAACAGCTACAAATTCCAAAAAGTTTATTTACCCTGTGTTTCTTTCTCATACAAGTTCTGTAAAATTTTTAATAAAATATTTTATGTCTGAAGAGTTGACGTTTTTTAAAGTTCCAATCATTAAAATATCACTCGTTCATTCAGGATGCAGACACGCTTTAACATTCTTTCATTAATCTTTTTATGATGTGATTAAAATTCATAATAAAACTTTTGAAAAGCAACAATAAACCTGGACATGTCTTTAAAAATGAAATTTTAAAGTAAAAATAGTATGATTAAAATTTGAATCATAAATTGCTTTATATGGTATTGAAGCGAATCAGATTTATTTCCTAAACAATATAATTATATTTTAAATTTGTAAAAATGTTTATACATGTCAATTTATTTTACTGAATTAAAATTTTTAATGATGCTTCCACAAAAAACTATTTTTTTTTTTAAAGTATGGAAAGTGTTTGTCTAATTAGGCAAATACGCTCAAACTCATTTTTTTGTACGAGGGATAAAAAAATTATTCTGAAGCTTCATAAGTAGCTATAAAATGTTTTGTTTGCAACACATTGAAAAATGTTATGTAGTAAATAGAGACTAAAAACCTCACAATATAGCTAGAAATTGGTTTCTCAAACAAGGGAAAATTAATTTGAGCATTTTTCAATATTTTGTTTGCTTGTACATTAAATATTATACATATGAAGATTTTTAAATATTTGTGTGAAAATTGAAAATTTCAGGACACCACTAGCGAATTCTACCAAGGAGCATACGCCATGTATAAGTCTGCTGAGCAAGCAAGAACCAAGGCGGAGGGTGAGTTCGACTTATTTCCTTACTGTCCTATTCCTGGCTGCCCCTACCACACTAAATTACCTAAATCACCTAACAAAAACAACAAACAAAAGCGCACAGACGAAGAAGGATACATTACCCCTCCTAGTCGCAAACAAGCTAAAAAATCATTTGTAGAACAACACATCCCCCAAATTACAGAAACTAATAATAAATTTAAAAAACTTCAAATTAATACACAAGAGATCTCAGAGAATTCTCAGCATGAGGAAATAACGGAGGAACCCGTCCCTCAACTCAAAGAAAAATTACCACCAACAGTAATGCTTAAAATTACTAAAAATTACAGAACCCAACTTAATGAACTCACTGATTTTTGAAAATTTAAGAACTAAACTGTCGGGTGAATACATAAAGCTATACGTAAACACCCCGGAGGAATACAGACAACTTACCAAATACCTACGAGACTCTTCGAAACTCGAACACGAATATTACGTGATTAAACCCCTTCAGGAACGCCCATTGAAAATTTGTATAAAAGGCCTACCAAGGGACACGCCAACGGATGAAATTAAAGAGGAACTCAACAGCATAGGTTTCTTCCCTATAAAAATATGCCAGTTACAAAACAGGAGATCCAAAATGCCACTCCCAATTTTCTTGGTCACGCTACCCAGAACAGAGGAAGCCCAAGAAATATTCAACATAAATAGACTATGTTACATGACCATAAGAGTCGAAGGATATAGAGGACGAGGAGTTACACAATGCTTCCGATGTAACTACTTCCATCACTCGGCAGAAAATTGCTATATGTCTCCCAGATGTTTAAAGTGTGGTAATCCTCACTTAACCCGAGATTGCAATATCAAAGAGAAAATTCGCAACCCGAACTGCATAAACTGTGAAGAAATTGGACACATCGCGTCCTACAGAGGCTGCGCAGCTTTCCCGAAACTCCCAAAAAAGAAAACAAATACATTTAGCAGCAACAGAGTACGAAAGGACTTTACTTACGCAAATGCTGCCAACAACACCCAACAGATGGAGCCACACAACTCTGAGATCTCTGAACAAACTGAGGCCAATAAACACTACTACAATCAGCACAAAAAGAATAAAACCAGACATCCAAATACAGAAAACTTCTATGATGCCATCGAGCTAATAGGAAACCTTGGAGAAATTTTCAACAAGCTACCAGGACTGTTAAAACACCTACCAAAAATCAAAGCAGCCAAAGGCTCAATTAATAAGCGCTATGCACTGATAGACGCTTTGATGGATGACGATAATGATATCGAAGTCACAGTATAAACTAATTGGTCTCAGTTTGTGTTCTTGGAACGCAAATGGGGTCCTATCTCACACTGTTGAGCTTAGGGAATTTGTACAGAAGCACAGTCCCGATTTTCTTTTAATTCAAGAAACTCACTTAAGGCCACAACACAAATTCCATATACCTAACTACATCATTTATAGGGACGACAGATTAAATCAAACTATACAACATGCTTCCGGGGGAACCATGATTTTAGTTAAAAATACCCTAACACACCACAGACTGACTACCCCACCACTCCAAAACATTGAAGCAACCATAGTTATTTTTGAACCACCTAATCACAAACCTTTGTCTATAGCCTCAATTTATGTTCCACCATCATCAGATCAAATCCTTTTCATGAAAGACCTGGAAATTATCATGAAAACAAACAAAAGCTGTGTTATTTTTGGCGACTTTAATGCTAAACACAGTGACTGGAATTGCGCAGTAAATTCAACTAGAGGAATACAATTAAAAAATTTTACAGACAAAAATGATATTCAAATAGCTTTCCCACCAACACACACTAGATTTGGAAACAACTCAGCAAATACATTAGATATTGCATTAATTAATGATTTTAATTATAAACACTCAACCATTTCTATGCCAGAACTATCCTCCGACCACAATCCAGTCTTTCTAGAATTTAACTTCAAAACAACATTCGAAATCAATATACGTGCAAGGACTACATGCTGGTCAAAGTTCAGACAAGAAATCAATAATAATATTAATATTCAAAATTTTGAAAAAATTAACACTACAACTGACATAGAAAACAAAATTATCTATCTCACAGAGGAAATAAACAATGCATATAATAATGCCTCATCACCTATCATCAATAAAAATACTAGATATACACCCCAAGATATTAAAACACATATTAAAAACAAAATTTATCTTAGAAAACAATATCAGAAAAATCTTGACCCAGCAATTAAAACTGAAATGAACAGAATACAAAATAAAATCAAAAAAGAAATTCAAAAATTCACTAACGACAGCTGGAACCAAAAATTAAAATCCTTAAATACACAAGATAACTCAATTTGGAATCACACTAAATTTTACAGAAAAAAGAGATGTAATATTCCTACCCTAAAAAATAACAGCAGCACAGCTAACACAGACACACAAAAAGCTGAACTATTGGCAAACACACTAATACAAAATTCCAAGAAAACTCTAGACCAGCAAACTCAAGTACTAACATTGATACAGTAGTTCACAACACATTACAGCATTTCTTCACTTCCACACCAACGTCACACTCCATTGAACCAGTTTGGCCCAGCGAAATAATTAACTACATTAAAAAAGTAAACATTAAAAAAGCTCCTGGTAAGGATGGAATTACCAACAAGATCCTAAAAAACTTCCCATTAAAAATTATCATACTCCTCACTTTTTTAATCAACAAAATTCTAAAAACGCAGTACTTCCCTAAATGCTGGAAAACTGCAATTATTTTTCCTATCCTCAAACCTGGGAAAAATCCCCACCTACCAGATAGCTATAGACCCATCTCCTTACTCTCTTCACTCAATAAACTTACAGAATTTATAATACTTCAAAAAATAAAAGAACACATCACACAAAATAATATAATAACTCCCAACCAATATGGTTTCACCAGAAAACTCTCAACAGTACACCCACTACTTCGACTAACTGAAATAGTTTCATCAGGTTTTCAACGACACAAAACAACAGGTGCAGTCTTTCTAGATATATAGAAAGCATTTGACAGAGTTTGGTTAGAAGGGCTCACCTACAAACTCATTAAATACTCATTTCCACACACACTTATACACCTAATCCACTCTTACATTACAGGGAGAGAATTTCAAGTTAAAGTAAATAACACACTCTCTACCCCAAGAAAAATTAGTAATGGAGTGGTCCAAGGCTCGTTAATCGGGCCCTATTTATTTAATTTATTTATTAATGACATTCCCACATACTCATTAACAACACTTAACATGTATGCTGATGACACAGCTGTGCTTGCTTCCTACAGAAATCCAAAATCTGTCACCTTCGCACTCAACAAGCATCTTGCGCTACTAGAAAAATATTTTAATGATTGGAAAATTAAAATAAACGTGGACAAAACTGCAGCGATACTTTTTACAAGAAAAAAGAAAAATGTTCCCCCTCCCACTTTCTACCAAACAAAAATCCCGTGGTCTAACACTGCTAAATATTTAGGTATAACTCTAGATAAATCCCTAACCTGGAATAAACATATTACACTCACGCGTGAGAAGTTCCGAAAAATGAAATGTGCAATTTACCCCTTAATATGCCGGAACTCAAAAATGACGTTAGGAAATAAACTGCTTCTGTACACCTCCATTCTACGTCCAATCATGTCATATGGATGCCCGGTTTGGGCTTATGCGGCCAAATCTAATATTGATATACTAGAACGATCTCAAAATTCCACACTAAGATTAATCACAAAAGCAAACTGGTACACTAGAAATGATGATATTAGAAAAGCCCTTAGAATCTCCACCTTCAAAGAATACATTAAAAAACTATCCATAAATTTTTTCAACAACCTCCATTCCACTGAAAATGAAAATATGATAAATTTAGAAGAATATATCCCTCTACCAAGTACCAAAAGACCCAGAAGAATCCTTTTAGACTCACACCAACCACCCTAGTTTTATTAAACAATAAAAAAGTCACTCAACTACATTACATTTAAATCAGATCTTAACTATTAACTTATTTCTCCACGGCCTCATAGCCTTTACCGATCGTCCACACCCACTCTCCTCCTTAGTATTCGCAGCCAACACGGGCAGCCAATAGGACACCTCCCCTCCGCCCTCCTGCATCCAATGAGAAAAAGGACTATCATATCCTGCCGCCTCAGACAAGCAAAGGCCCTTCACCAAAATCCAGCAATAAGAACATTAACAGCCTATAGGAACTCTTCATTTTACCCTTCAACCAATAGCAGCTAATCTACTCAATACTACCCAACAGAAAGTGTAAAAGCCATCAATAGTCAAGTGTTCACTATTAGAATTATGATACGAACTTGAAGGCCGCGAGAGCGGCCTAGACGCTCGATGAAAGCGCAACTTGCGTGCGTGACTACTT
>BMAW01050357.1:1571-13212 GCA_019974015.1 Nephila pilipes
ATATATATATATATATATATATATATATATATATATATATATACATAAATAATTAAGATTAATTTTAAATTCTATATATATACAAAGGTTCCCAATAATATTACACAATGAAAAATATGTTTATTGGCTTTAAATAATACCTTGTTGGAAATTGTTGGAAAGCTTAGAATTTCCCCTATTTCTAGAAATAATTATCTCTGGTATCAATGCAGTTTTGCATGAGGTGTACCATCTTCTTTATGCCTAAATCATAGAACTCTTCCGCCGCGAAGGAAGTTTAAAATTTACTTTTTCAGCTCCTTTCCGGTTCTGAAATGTATCTCACTCAGGTGTTTCTTTAATTCAGGAAAGAGATGTTAGTCACTTAGGTCTAAGCCTGGGTTATAGGGTGGTTGAGTGACTGTATCCCATCTAAATTTGTTGATGAGATTGGTTGTTAAAAGAGTGATATGCAGAAAATCGTTGTACTGATGGAGACGCACTCCCTTCAAAAGCATGCCTCTCCTCTTATTTTGAATCGCGTGGCGAAGTATCTCCTACATCTCACAGTAGCGGTCCAAATTGAATGTTGTACCGTCAGGAAAGAAATCGCACAACAACAACTCCTTCCAGTCCCAAAAGAAGATCTCCATCACTTTGCGGCAAACAATATTTGTTTGAAGATCCGTGGCTTGGGCTACCCTAGATGTTTCTAAAGAGAGGGATTGTTCTTTCGTTTCCGGTGCTGAATAGTGGACTCAAATGTCATCCTCAGTGACAGTAGAGCCCAAGAATTCCTGGCCATAGGTTTCTTAGGTCAGCAGAAATTCACAGGCCTCTTCAACACGTTTCCGTTTGTTGTCTTCCGTAAGCATTTTCTGGACCCAGCTTGTTCAAATCTTGTTATACCCTAAATGGTCTGTTAAACATTTGTGAATGCTGGACGTGCTGACATTAGGGATCATCTCGCAGAGTTCCCGAATAATCACCTTTCCAATTTTCAGTGATACTTCTTACACTTTAGCAATTTTTTCGACCGAAACCGGTAGCCGCCCTAAAAGATGTTCGTCATGGACGTCTGTACGTCTGTCTTTCAAATCTCTGCACCATTTGCGCATGTGTTGTACACTCATACACTTTTTTCCCGAGACTTCTCACAGTTGGGAATGAATGTCCACCAGTGCCGTGTCTTTTGCACACAAAAAACGAAACACAGAGCGTAATTCGCATCTAGCAGGAGAAGCGAGTGAGAGTTCTATCTTTAGTGGCTACGAAGCCAAACCTGAGCATCGCAGATAGCTCGCTGGGGAGGGGAATGGGAGAAAAGAAGCCAAGCTACACTGTTGGGATTTATATTAAGTTTCTTCAAAATACAATACAACCATTGTACAAACTATTAAACTGTGTAACAGCATCCAATGCACCAGATTTTAAAGTTTTAAGGAACAAAAACTATACTATTGGTACCCGCTGACATATAATTCTATTAAAGTATTCACTAGTATTCTGCTTCTTGCCAAGAAGGTACTTTGAGAGAAGTTCTTTAGATCATAGTTCTATATATATGTGAGTTTAACCCTGTATATTTCTTCAGTTGATAAGCCTTGATATTTTTCTTTGGGTTTTTTACCACCTTATAGTGCTTGCTAATAATAATGCCGTTATTGTTTCCGGTAGGGATTGTCAATGCATGGATTTATTGCCATTCGATGATCAATGGTACAAGACTGTAATATTACTTTATTTGAATTAATTACTAACATTACTACAAACAGTAATCCCATAGTAGTTTTGTGATCTCCAAATACAATAATCGGTTAGTTTACCAGATAAACATTTATTTTCAGACTTTAGCTTACAAAATATAGCATTTACTCTTCTTTTAACATGTTCAATACATTCTAATTTCGTGGCACTATCTTTTCCATACGTGTCTTTCACTCTGTTGTATCCTTTGGAATCTCAGTTGCCATAATAGTGTTGAAATTCAAGAACCAGTTTGATACTATATCGTTGTAAGACTCTATTAGCACCAACAGCATCCATCTTCAACGCAGAACTTTTAAAATTGCCTTGGCACATATAATCTGTTACAAATGCTTCAGATTCAATGTTTTTAGACATTTGTAAAATCTTTTTGAGGATTTTCTCAATATGATGACATTATTTCAATGTCCACTATTTTACCATTGTCAGTTAATAAAGCAGGGACACACCCATTTACAGCAGTGTAACTTCTGCGCTGTCATATTCCACTGAATGAAACAACAAATTCTAGGCAGAAAAGTTTGTACAAGAGTCACAATGTTTACACTTAAAACGATCTGGAGCTCAATTCATACCTAGAGTCTTCTTTTAACAACAAGCTTTCTTGAGAACATTATACGCAGCAAATTGTAACAATAAGCTTAAGAGGTATTCTACATCAAATATTTGGTTATTCGTTATTGGTTGAATTTCCTACTCTGCCATTTCTTCATCGAAAATAGCAGAAATGTTCGTCTTCAAAGCACTGGCGTTAGATGTTGCTTTGCTAATCCTAAAATGATTTTTTGTGTAACCATTAAGACGAAAGTAACGATTTTTTTTTATCTACACTAATTCTATGTCAGGCAATACCCATTTTAATCGAAGGAAATCAATGTTTTCAGCAATAAAAAAATGCTTAAACAGGAACTTATATCAATAAGCTAAGGAAATGAAATTAATGAAAATATTCAATACTGCTTTCTCATTGGTTTCAAGATTTAAGATAAAAATATGTTTCAAGTTCAATTACTTTTTATATTTTCAAAGATTCTGAGAACACAAAATTATACTTAATGCTTATTTAATCTGTACTAATATATATTTAAATGATAATTTATAAAATAAAAAGTTAAACAAACTTTCTTCTAACTTCCGGATCTGAAACACGCTCTTCCGGTTTCAGAAACTGGCTATAGAGAGAAAATTCAAATCCCTGTAACTTAAATTCGAAATAAGGCACAAACAAAAGTAAACACTATTGGAAAAAATGATTAAGTTTAAAATAACATTAGAATTGGAGAATCAAAATTTTTGACCAAAAATTAGATTTCAAAGGTGTATAAATACCGTTGAAGAATAATTAATTTTCACAATGTAATTCAAAATATTTCTAGTTTCATTAGCAATTTCAGTCTCATTGATTACCTACAGTTGCTTTTTCACTTCATTAATTATAGGAAAAATAATAAAAATAAACTTTTCAACAATTTTCTCTAACATTAAAAAGAATTACGATAACTTATGCTTAAACATCGTAAAATTAAATTAATGAAAGCAGGAAATAGAAATCAATAATATTTATATATATATATATTAAAGTTAAATATGTAATGAAGCTACACGGTTTGACTTTCTTTAACTATTGTAAGTTATTCTCTACTTATAATGTTTTCATTTTTACATTTGAAGTGAAAATATACTTCAACGTTAATTATATTTCCGATAAAGTATAATTACATATTTCGTGAAAAACATTTTGTAACTTACAAAAATGTATCTCATTTGCGAAATAACTTTACCTATAATTATGGTATTTAAATTTACAGTAAAATATTAAAAATATGTTATTAAAATTCTCTTAATGAAACCTGGTAATCCTGGAATTATTTCAATAATATTTTATTATATGTGCCTCCTTCAGTGCCAATGTACATCTCAGTTTGATTTATATATTAAAATTACAGAAACCGAGAATCTATTTTTTAAGGAGTACAATAACATATTAAGAGAGAAATTTGATGATTTATCTTTTAAAATGTTTCAGAAATATTCAATTTTTATTTATACAGACTGTTTAATATACATCAATCTACTTCTTACAAAGAAAAATCGGATTTTTTTTATCGAAGGAAAATATCAGTTATACATTCTCCGAAGATAATTTTAAATTATTGCTGTCCGCTTCCTAAAATTAATTTTAAATATTTCCTAGAAATATCAATTATTATGGCTAATAATAGGTTTTAACCATTGAAATGTAGACAGTGCTTTAAAATAATTAAAAACTTTTTATTTGATCTTAAGCAATAATTAATTTATTAAAGAAGTTTTGTGTCAGAAAGATTAATCAACAGATTCACAAAACATAAATGAATAATGTAAAGAAACAGGATCACTAAAATTAAAAAAAAAAAAAAAAAAACTTTTTCGATTCAATCACAATACAATATAAATTGATTAATAATTTGGTTTCTATTATTATTAATATTTTTCACATACTTAAAAAGCTATTTTTATATACATTCAAATAATATGTTGCTAATACTCATAAAATAACAATGAATGGCGATTGTGTGATTGTCGATGAAATGTGTTTTATCATTTAAAAATTTATTTTTAGAACAAAGACTTTAAAATGCAATTATTAGATAGTTAATTTTAAATAAAATATTTCTTTCACGTTTTAATATTTTAGAGTTAGCTTATGTATATGGGAAAAAAATCTACTATTATACGAAATTCATTATTAAAGGAAAATAATTTATAAGATTAATGATCAATACAAGATAGGAATCTCTCTTTTTAACACAAGCTGTATTAATTGTCAATTTATTTATAATTCGCTTATTAATACAATAAAACGTTACATGTTTGATTTAATATTTATAACATTTTGTTTTATTTTATTACATAATACACTTCAAAATTAACATTGTGAAAAAAGTGTGCTTGCTTCAATACTTTAAAAATAGTTAATGTAGCATATTGATCTCTTACCTACATTTTATTAATAATTCATGTTAAGTACATGAAATATTAAAGTATGTCGAAAAATTTCGTTTGCACTTTTAGAAGTTCAATTTCATCAATAATGGCTTTAGAGAAGCATTAATGTTATTCTTTTAGTAATATTGCTATTACGTATTAATTCAAACGAATAATATATCGTTATATAATTTCAAACAAAATATGATTACATCATAATTGTATATATTTAAAATAAATTTTTTCCTGAAAGGAATGAATCAGGAAAAAAGTTTTCGAATAATTGTTATGAATTACTGACGAATAATTAGATAGATTTATAACTATGCATATATACCTTATTTACCTGATTTCGTCGGACGAAGGTTAAGAAATTCAAACAGAAAGTAAAAAATTAAGAATATACGTCTGTTGAAGAAGAACCGATTAAACTTGAAATAAATTACTTACCAAGAAGGAGTTGTCCGATGAAGAAAAATATTGGCGGATATACGAATTTTGTACAGAATAGAAAATGATCAAAATTCAGAATAATTGAATGATTTAATTCACAGTTACATAAATCCAAAGTAACTAGCTCAATAAGGTGTTGACCTTATTGAGCTAGTTACTTTGGAGGCAAGCAGCCATTCGACGTGGCATAAAGTGATAAAGCTCCCTGATGGTCTCCTGCGGTATTTCTTGCCACGTTTGCTCCAATTGTCGGGCGAGGTCATCAACATTCCCTGGCAGATGCAGTCAGCTTCCCATCCTATCCCAGACAGGCTTGATTGGAGAGAGATCTGGCTGGCCAAGAAATCTTTGACAAGCTATAAGATAGTTCATAGCAACGCGTGCGTAGTTGGTCTGGCATTATCTTCCTGAAAAATAAGGCCAGGGTACTAAAAAAGGAACGGTAGCAAAACAGGTCTCAGAATATCTTCGACATACAGCTGTGCTATAAGTATGTCTCTAATGACGACCAAAGGGGTTCTATTTTCAAGGCAAATGGCACTCCAGACCATAACTCCAGACTGAACGCTTGTGTGGAGTGCAGTACTGAATTCAGGATCGGCACACTGCCCTGCGCGTCTCCAGACTCGTCTTCAATGATCGTCAGTACACAGTTGGAAGTGGGATTCGTCGCTAAACACTATACATCCAAAGTCAGCATCAATCCAACTGGATAGAGGGAAGCACCACTGTAATCTGGCTGGACAGTGTGCAGGCGTGAGAGCCAGGTGACGTAGCAGTTGGTATGAGAGTAAATTTCGCTCTATCAGCCGTCTGTGAAAGGTCATGGTGGACACTCTTGTGCGGGTCGCACGTCTGATCGTTGATAACGATAAATCATGAGCTGTGACAGCTCATCTGACAATCACTCTCTCCTCTCGATCTGCTGTGGCCTTTGGTCCACCGCTATCATAAAGACGCTGAAATCTGACATTGTCCACCCAATCTTGCCAGCTTATTCTAATCGCCGCGTCGTTTCGACCCATATGACGAGCGATTCTAAGATTTGCACAACCTACCTCTTTCAATCCAATGATACGACCTCTTTCAGATTCTCAGAGTTGGTCGTAATGAGCTCGAATCCTGCGGTGAACCACTTTTTCAGTCATTGAAAGGTATCCCAAATAGCAATGCAACTGAAAATTTGACCATCAGAATGAGAATCGCTTCATATATACACATGCTGAGTGCGCTGGTTCGATGCGCTGTGGCTTCCAATTTTCATTAATTGGACACCAACTTTTAATCATTTGCATGTTCGGTCCAAATGTCTTTGCATATGAAATCAGGTAACTCGTTCTTGGTGAGTCTGTTTTTTTTTTTTTTTTATAAAATGCATATTTATTATATATATATATATATTTGTGTGTGTGTGGGGGTGTGTGTGTGTGTGTGTGTGTGTGATCCCAACAATATGAATCTTGATGCCTGTGCCTGATTTCTTTGCCCGACTTTAAAATAATTTAAGCACGTTTGGACGTATCTTGGAAAAAATCAAGCATATATATATATATTATGCTTGATTTTTTCAAGCATACACAAAAGCAAACAAAGAAAAATCAAGCATAACACACACACACACACACACACATATATATATATATATATATATATATATATATATATATATATTATGCTTGATTTTTTCCAAGATACGTCCAAACGTGCTTAAATTACTTAAAAGTTAGGGCAAAGAAATGTATATATATATATATATATATATATATACATATATAGATAGATAAGCAAAATTTTCTGCTCGAACTGTGGCCAATTTTTTTGTGTACCTTTATTGAATATTATGATTTTTAATGAAAGTTTTTATCGAAATATCTATTCAAAATATTTAGTGGTTAAAATATACACTAAGACTTATTATTTTCAAAATTTTCCCATGAATCTCTTCATATAAGTCTGTTTTTACTAATAACTAATCAAACTTTTTACGAAATAAACTGTCATTAAAATGATAATAATAATACAATAAATGCATGCACAAAAATTGGTGTCTGTGTGAACAGTTGATTTCTTAAAAAGTTTCCTTTAACTTGTTCAACTTTTACATTATGGAAATGGCGAAATGGCTGAGGAAATCGACGCCATTAATATTATAAAATATTTGTAAAAAATTAAAAGTATTATTGGAGGAAGAGATAATACTAAATAGATATTCCTCAAATATTTCAATGAAAAATTACATAAAATTACTTTTAGTTTATTAAAAGTGAACGAAATATGATTTTTCCTTTATTGCAAATACCTAGAAAATGAAGAAAATTATCATACTGTAAATCAGAAAAGAAAATAATTACATTAAAGAACACACGAGAATAATAGCAAGAACATAAATTTCAAAATATGCAAAATTTCGATGTTAGGCATGAAAAGTTATAAAAAGACAGGATAGAAATAAACGAAAAAAGTGAATGAAATGTAGCATTAATAAATTCTAAATCAAACTTTGGACAGATTGCTAGATTTTTACATTTGACATTTGATTTTACTTTTGATAGGTTACTAAACGTGTTTTACCTGCCCAACAGGCTGCATGGTAAATGTTATAAAAATATGGATTTTCTCTAAATCCATAGGAACAAAATGCAAAAAGCCCACATTGTAATATAAAAAAACAAGTAAAAAATATATACTTTATGGCAAAGGAAAATACCCAAACATTAAACAAGAAAAAAGGAGAAAAAACAATTCAAAAAATTGATGAGTCATATTAAAAATATTAAAAAATTTAAGTGAGTCAAATACCTTGCAAGAATAGTCTATGCATTTGCCTTGTAACATATAAAGGTTTTTCCGCTAGTTAAAATATTAATGTACCAATTCCCTTCATCAAATAGATGAAAAACAAAAGAAAAATAATTTTTAAGACTTTAAGAAATAGAAAAATGAGAAAAAATAGAAAAAAAAAAAGTTTAAAATTTTAAAACAGAAGAGATAGTGAAAAACATTTTTAAGAACATTATAAGTACAAAAATTTTAAACACATTTAAGCCAAACCGAAGGAAAACTAAACATTACAATAACTATTTTTAAGTTACTCTTAATAAAATTCAAATGAAATTCTGCATAAAAAAAAACTTTTTTGAATTTATCCAGGTTATTTTTGTACTATTAATTGTTCTCAAACCTGATATTATGTAATATTTGGCTATAAATTAAATATCTGCAATTAATCACAACATAAAAAAATCTCAAATAAGGGAATTTTATGAATTCCTAAAGATAAAAAGGCGTTTTTATCATGCACAGTACAAGAATTTTTAATACGTGATAAATTAAAAAATATTAAAACATTCCCTTCATACATAATAATAATATTTCACAATAAATTTAAATATTTTGGATAAAAAGATAAGAAAGGCTTAAAATCTCTATTACTAATTTGGAAAAAAATATCATCATCAAAATATCTAAATATTCTCAAACTGTTATAATTAAAATACATTCTTCATACAAGTGTAAATATTGGCTGAACCATTCTGAGTCACCTTGTGGTACACCTTTAATACTCCTTATTATGAAGACATGAATGCATTCATATATATATATATATATATATATATAATCCGAAAATAAAGATAAGGAAAGCGTTATCGCAACACGAGCCAGCCTCGAGGCCATTTAAACCACCGATAAAACCTGGGGGATTTCTTACAGTGGTGGCGGCGCATCTCGCACAGTAATTTATGACGACCCTGACAGTCTGAACATCGCAAGGTGCCTGTTCCTGATTGTATAGCAAAGCAGAAAGCAAGATCATTTTTCTGAGGCAGATATTTTTCTCAGCTGGATAAGTGTGCTAACATATGTTCGTAAAGAAGATTGTAAAACACATGTGATTTAGTTCGCTATTAATAATACGCTACGGTAGCTTTGATTAGTGAAGTTCGTCTCGTGTAAATAACTTTTAACACTTATTAAACTGTAATTTTATTATGGATCGACGGTTAAAAACGGATTTACTTTAGTTTGATAAAATGTCGTGCATGTAGTCCACTTTTATTCTTCAACTTCAGCGCCTCAGTTCGAAACAACATATCACGCAGCTTAAACAGCAGCTTAAAACCGCCACTTGATCGAAGATACCTTGAAATAAAACATTCGACACACAAAGATAAACCTTCCGAAAATCTTAGAAGGCAATTAGTTGATTACATAATGTTTACTTCTTTCTTTTCAGCTTGAAACGAGGATTGCAAAATTGTCTTTGATGCTTCATTTCAAGTAAATTACGGTATTGCACTATTTGCAAAAGCGCATTCAATAGCAGAAAATAATTGGACTACATAACTACAACGGATATCGCAAAGTGTATTCTTGGAAATAAGGTAGCAAAGAAATTTAACCTGGTTCTTTTGTCAAACAATACAGTGTTGAAAAGAATTATTAATTAGGCAAATGATGTGGAAAGTGAACTTTTGAAAATAATAAAACTGAATTATTTTGCGATCTATGCTGACAAATTTGAACGATGTAACAAATGATTGCTTTGTAATATTGCTTTTCCACGTTAGATATATCTAGCATTACATAGAAAAATTAATTTTTACAAAATCTCTGAGAAATTTAATTGAGGAAGCAAATTCTGATATGATCAATGGCTATTTTGAAAAATCTGATCTTGTTATGTGGAAGTATACATAGATGGTGCAAAATCAATGACATAAATATATTTTGGTCTTGTGGCGTGGGTAAAGATCAACAAGAAAATTGAATAGACATTTTGGTACTTCACAGATAAGCAATGCATGTAAACGTATTCCTTAAAAGTTATCCGCTACTTTAAGTGAAGTTATAATATTTGTAAATTTTATAAAATCAGGTACTACATATTGCCATTTATTCTGTATGATATGTGACGATTTTTTAAAGCTTTTGTTACTATTTCTCACAGAAATTAGAGGCTTTCTCATGCAAAAGTTTGACACGCGTGTTTGAATTGAAGTTCAAGCCTTTTGTGTTAAACCTCCACCTAATTTATAATCGATATTCTTTGACTACAAATGCTTGTATACTTAGTTGATATCTTTTTTAAACTATAGGAATGAAATTTATCATTACAGGACATAAGTGTCATCATTTTAAATGTGCATGATGAAATTGAAACCATATTTAAAAAACTTCAGCTTTCTGATTTAATGTCTGCAGATGAATGAGAACAAATGTTTTGGTCCCCTCAACAGCTTTTTGTTAGAAGAATTGAATTAAACTTTACAAAATCATTGAAAGTAATATGCATATACATCAGAAAAACATCCTCAATTTCGATGACTTCTTTAATAATAGACACAATGTATTCCTATTAGACAATTGAACTTGAAATATTTTTAAAGGAGTAATAAATTTAGTGATCTGACTAACTTTACTGAAAAAAGAAAACTTATTGTGGCAGTTCTCTAAAAGTTATTTTTAAATATTATTATCAACTTATAGATCAAAGTTATAAAAGAATACACATTTTTGTCAAAAAAATCCCGTTAAAGTTTTGTTACTCTTTTGCACAATATATATATATATATATATATATATATATATATATATATATATATATATATATATATATATATATATATATATATATATATATATATATATATATATATGTGTGATATATAGATTAGATATATATATATATGTGATATATAGATTAGATATCAATATAGATTTAGATGTTATATATAGGTATCAATATAGATTTTCAATATATGCTTACCTGAATGATAAGTGCAGAAACATTAAGTGCAGAACATGATATAAAACTAAATCTACCAGACATTTAGTCCAAATTTTGAGAATCGTTGTTCCATCAAAATCACAAATACTTATAATCTATAAGGAGGGTTTATTGCTTCAAATTTAAAGTATGCTTAATTAAGATCAAATTGGTTTGTTGAATTAATTTTGCATTTACAAATTTTTCTGTAGCTATCGTTTTCTTTTTTTGGTTTCATTGATGCCTACATTAGGTTGTTTTAAGATTATGGTTTCATTTCTTGTTGTAAACTATTGTGTAACATAGAAATAAATGTTAACAAATTTTATACTTTTCTTACCTGTTACTAACTTCCACACAAGAGGTTCGCCAATTTCTCTTAGATTGCAGAAGGACTTTGCAAGGAGAAAAAGTTTGGGAACAAATGCTTAAAGTCAACGGAATTAAAAAGGTATTCAAAGTCATAGTAGTGAAAGTATGAATGTGTTTATCATTCATATATTTGGTTGTATCTATACTATTTTTACTAATGGCAAAACTTTCTATCTCTTATCTATAATATTTTGTAAATTTTTATCAGCAAGAATGTTATAGATGTATTTGAACAACTTGTGTGGGAGTTATTCTGTTGAAAAATTATAGCGTATTTACGAATTTTTGTCTTAAAATTTTTAGGTAATTTAACATTAATAATATTGGTAAAATATT
>BMAW01050358.1:0-15621 GCA_019974015.1 Nephila pilipes
TAGTATTTAAGAATAATTAATTAATATAATTATAAAGAAATTTATGATAACTATGAAAGTCTAGTAAATAAATTTCTTAAATTAAAAGTTTCTGTACTCACATAGATAACCTGCCCCGAAAGTACAGCAAACAGAGCCAAAACTTTGAAATAATTTCATATAAATTCGAATAAAAATAATTTATAATATTTTTTGCAGTGATAAAAATATTTTTCTGAATTTTATTCTTAAGAAAAAAACATGAATTTATGTTTTAATTTTAGAAGAATTTTTGCCCCAAAGCTTAACTGAAATCTTAAATTTTAAAAAAAAAAAAGAAAAAAAGAAAAATTTATTATAAGCATTGCTTTTTTTTAAATATGTAAAAAAATAAGTTCTTCTTT
This sequence comes from Nephila pilipes, assembly GCA_019974015.1. Classification (NCBI taxonomy): domain Eukaryota; kingdom Metazoa; phylum Arthropoda; class Arachnida; order Araneae; family Nephilidae; genus Nephila; species Nephila pilipes. The sequence continues at coordinate 384 of BMAW01050358.1, forward strand.
TAAAAATTTTTGGCTCTTAAAAGAGGCCCTTTTTTGTTTGTTTGTTTGTTCTCCATTTAACTTCCCTGCCCATTGAAATTCCATCGGTTCAATTTATTATTTTTATTATTATCTTTTCTTTTCAGTTATTTCTGTGTTGTGTCATTTTTAAATAAACTGTGTGATATTCTTCAAAAACAGTTCTGGTTAGTGTAAAGAGCCATGTTGCATACCTTACAAATTATAGTGGTTCTTCTTTGTAAATTCTTTTTAGCACAACATACGCTTCGTCTTTTTTTCTTTTCATCAATTGACCAATGAGAAAATTTTGTATTCTTTGTTTTCAATTTTTGTGTCACTGAAGGCTCTGTAATTTCATGAGTTATATTTCCTATCAAAGATGTTATTAAATTCATTCTAAATTCTTTTAAACTGAAATTTGACGAAGTTTGATTTGACTTAAATATCAGAAACGCATTTAAAACAGCAATATTAATGCTGGCATTTATAATTGCTGGTATGAACTTTTAACCCGACTTTTCACAAAAATGGTAATACATTTTACGTTTCCGATCCATTGACCTATTTCCATGAAAATAAGTTCTTACTGCTTTTTCAACAAAATTCCCTGATGTATCCAAATCAACCAAATTATCTCCCAAAATGGTATTTTCTAATTTTTCGCATTCTGAATCACTATCATCAAAATTTTCTTCATCTAAATTCTTCATAACAATTTCAATCTCCATTTGCGTGAGATATTTCTGAGGCATTCTTAAAAATTTAAGAAACAAACCCGAGAAAAGAAAAATTCTTCTATTATGGACAGCGTAAAATTATCGAATGGAGAATATCTTTAGCCTTGTAAGTTGTTGTTCCGAAACATCGCCAACCATTTGAAATGCTCACGCAAATGATAATATTGGCGAAAAAGCTCCCCACCCAATTACGGACAAAGCGACACCGAGTGACAAAGGCATCGGAGAACTTCTTCTGAGAAAAGGGGGGGGATGAATATTTTCTCAATGGCATGGTACAGCATCTGTACCGAAGCCGAAGTCAAGGGACAAAATTTTTATGGTACAGCATATGTACCGCCGAAGGGAAAAGGTTAAAAGGGTATAAAACTTAAAAATTTTTATACGAAGAACGTTAACCAAACATAATTCAGTAAGATAATTAATAATAAATATCGTTAGTGGTAGGAAAGTGTTTATTTAACTTTGTGTTGTAAAATAGTGACAACAATGACATACGAGTGAATGTGATGTATCACGCGCAAATGCAAATAACACATGCGCATGAGTCTTCAACGACGCGCATAACGGTCATTTTGCTTTATCTATGATTAATTTGGTGGGCCTTGGTGTTTACACAACACACTGTGCAGTTTTCAACTGTTCTCAACAGGGGACCATTGAATAATTATTTAGTTATAATAATTATTCTATAGTATATATAGAAAAATAGACATTATTATGAAAAAAAAAATGTCATTGTGTATTAAATACATGATGAAAAATTGTAAAATGTCAAATGTATTTGACTGCGGCACACCTGTATCTGGCTCATGACACACCAGTGTGCCGCAGCACACCGGTTGCGGAGCACTGATGTAAATAAAAAGCATATTTATCATCTCTTCAAGATTTCGTTTTTTGCTTCTTTTGCCAGAACTTTTTTATTTACAGCACCACATTAATGAAAAAAAAGGTTTTTATATTTATTATTTGTCCTTTAATACTTAGCTCATGATTTCAGGGTAACCCTGTTAAGTATTCTGAACAACATTCTTGTCATTGAAACTTTTGTTCGGAAAGTTAACTTAGTACTGTTTACAAGTTGCATAGATATTCTCTAATTTGATTATTTTGACTCTTTAGTAAAACTTTAAAAAACAAAAATGAAATAAAGAGGGGGGCTGAAAAAAATATTTTTACAATTTACTGCAAAAGAAATACATCTTACTCAAATATTTCAACCACTGTAAAAATATATATTTTCTTAGCGAAAAAAAAGTGTAAAAATATATATTTTCTTAGCTAAAAATGTGTGTAAAAATATATACTCTCTAACCAGCATGGTTTTAAAAATAAGAAATCAGATTTAAAAATTGATAATAAACAAAAATTTAAATTGTTTAACATTTTTTTTTTATTTTTCAAACATGTAAAAGATTTAAAATTTGCAAATTTGTATTATAATAACTTTTTGATTTTAATATCTTCAGAAATATTTTTTAAGAAAATTAACATACTAACTCAATGGAAAATACTAATTCTATCTTCTTCAATTTGTTTCATGTAAAATAAAATCAAACGTCTGGAGATCTTCACTAATTTACCTTATGCAGAATAAATTAGGGGATTTAAAATATTATTAAAGTACCTTATATTTAATAATCACATGGGAGTAAAATTCTACATTTGTTTAATTTTGTTTAATGTATTGAATAAAAAATAAAGAGAAAAGAAGAAATGTGTAGTGTGAAACAAGTGTATGAATGTAAAATGCATAAAAAAATTACAAAGTCAACAGCTTTTTTTCAAAAATAAACAAAGGTTATCATTCTAAGTAACAATTATAATATTATTTCATAAAAAAAAAAGATTTTACCATTTTGTGTATATCATTGATTCGTATTATTTGGATAATTATACTAATAATACAAATTACCATTTATTATTAGGATACTCTGAGAGATTCTCCCTGAGAATGATTGAATATATCTGGTCCCTTTAATATTGCCGACTTGCTTTATGCAGTCATTTTTAATTATGTGAAAAACAGAGAAAGTGTACTTTAAATAAAGTATACATGTATGTTAGAACTACGTCAGGAGAATTTAAAAGGATGTATAAATAAAATAGTTATTTAACAGATTGATGCTAAGTGAATTGTCAGGAATGCTAATTTCATTTTATATTCCATTATTGTACAATATCTTAAATCATGGTTACTACTATTTTTAGCAGAATAATTGAGTCGGTGTCTTGCACTCCTTACTATTTGCTTCTCTCTATTTTTCTCTCCCTACACTTAAGGAAGGTCAAACTTTAAATCATATTATTTCTCTGGTATACATTTATTCACCTAAGGATTCTGATTCATCCTGCAGAAACACGCACGCACAAACATACACACACGCACACACACACACACATATATATATAACACATCGATCAATAACTCCCGAGTCTAAAATTGAAAACAACATTTTTTTTGCAAATTTTTTTTTTATTCATCAACATAACACCTTTTGTTAATCACCTTTTAGGGTGATACAATCGTTCCAACGCTTTTCCAAATCTTTTTTTTTTTTTTTTTTTGCAAAAAATTTTTTTTTGCGAGTAAATAGCGATAAACAGCTTTCTGAATCATCGACTCGTTGCTGTTTTTGTTCCATCGAAAGCAATCGCGGCACCCACTTGGAAAAAACCTTTTTACTTCACTTCAAAAAACCTTTTTCCTGGTCCGATCGACTTAAAATTTTGACACGTTTCAAGCAATGGTTAGTACTCTAGAAAGACTTGGTTACTGGTTTACTACGAGCGCCATCTCTGGGTTAGTCTCGGGTGTTATTGATCGATGTGTTATATATATGTGTGTGTGTGTATAATATATATTGATAGTACAAATTTAATAATATCTTAAAGAATCAATGATTGAAATTCAATATTAAGTAGCTATAACAAATGCTGAAATAATGAAAATATAAGCCTAAGAATTTACTGAAGTTTAAAATTAAAAAAAAAATATTTAAAACTTAATTTTTAAGAAAACAGGCTTAGAGATTACAGAATATATTAAAAAAAACACAGAAGAAATACTGATAGACAATTAAAGAAAATTGAAGAAAAGAAAATCCTGTAATAGTAAACAAAACAGATGTAATCAAAAGAGTTTTATACATAATCTAGTACAAAACAGATTTAGTCACTCAAGATGCGCTTTTTTTATATATTTTTTTTATAATTAATCAATTAATTTTTAATAATTAAAGTATAAAATGAAATAACGAAACATGGACAAAAGTACACTTTTCCAATAGTAATTTTAAAGGAAACGATAAATTATTAAATTGAATATATTTGAGATAAACGTAATTAAAATTGAAGCAAACGATAAATTATTGAATTAAATATTATATCAGCTACTTGTAATTAAATTTAAAAGGAATAGTAAATTATTAATTTGATTATATTTAAGCTAAATGTAGTTAAAATCAAAGCAAACTATAAAAAAATGAAAAGTGTTTTAGTACAAGAAAATACCCCACCTGAAACAATAGCTACTTAGGTAGCTAATTGAAATGTAGCTATGTAATATTGCCACTTAATTAGGACAATGGAAATGTTCTTTTTCATTTATTAATGACTACACGTTCGCAATTAGTCCTCGATTGGTAAGAAAAAGTGGTACAACCTGGAATCCCTAGCCAAAGTCTAGGCATTTTAGGCTATACTTAGGTTTTAAAGTCACGTATCATAAAAACAAACCAGAGAAATTTTAAACTTATAAATATAGAATATAAGAAAGTAAATAGGAGTAAGATTATAGTTAAATCAACAAAAAACATTTGTTTTGAAGAAAATAACTTAAATGTGAAAGGGAAATAAATATTTTAAAAAGAAACAAAATAATGGAAAATTAATTCCTTAAGGAAACTAAGAGAATATCTGAATGCGTAAATTATTGCTTTTATTTAATTTTAAAATTTTAAATTGTCTATAATATTCGAAATGCATATTGCCTTTTGTTATCTAAAGGAGTCCATAGAATATTCTTGAAATGTCTGAGTACAATTCAAAGAATTATCCAACAATCCTTTCTAACGCCGAGTAAGAACTCCAAATTCTCCATAAGGTTAAAGAAAAAGAGTGTGTTTGACAATTCCATTACAATAGAAGATTTCGAACACGACTGCACCCTAAGCTATGGCTTTCTATGTACTCAAGAGAATAGGTACTGGATGAGAAAAGGGTTTTGTTGAGTGCAGCTGGGATTTCTGGAGACTTTCTCTAAAACATTTGATGGCACTGGAATTGGATGCTTTACTTACAAGTGGATGTTATTTTGACACAATGCAGATACTCCATGCTTTCTATTATGTGATGTTTGCTCTGTTAATTAGTTTTTTTTTTTTGAATAATTATGTTTGTATAGTTGTTTCTTTTAAATTATCTAGTAGTAGAAAATATTTATTTAACACAGAAAAAAAACGTAGAATATATTTAAGGAATATGCGTGCATGTTAAGCAAAATTTTCCCTGATAAGTTTCTAAGCTATTCATACAAAGCTTGCAATACTCATTCAATTCGTGCAATTAAATACATTACTGTTCTAATTCAAATAAACCCATATATAAATTATAACTCTTTTATACTGCTAAATTATACGGCTATGCTTGAATAAACAAATTATAAAAGATTAATTAATGAAGTTAATAAAATTGTGATATATTTTTTTTTAAGGTCTTAATTCCTTTTTAAAATAAAACGAATTCAAAAAAAATATTATACGAATACTTTTAATGCTTAGTGAAATCTTTTTTTTTTTTCTATTTTGCTGAATTAATAGAAACATAATTTTCTTTTTATCTAAACATTTCTTCAGATTAAATATTTTGTATAATTTTGCGAATACATTTACTATATTTTAATCAAAAATACCAAATAAGAATATAAAATAATTATACTAAGAGTAAGTAATTTTCTAGTTGATCCTAAATACTAGTTTGAATGTTTTCTTAAATTTGAATTTATAGATAGCTTAAATCCTCTAAATATAATTTTCAAAGATATATTTCATAACTTCCAAATATTCGTTCTTCTTTAAAGACTAATTACCTCATTATTTACTCTGCTGCACAATTTTAAAATTGTATGATCTTATAATAACGGATGCTCAAAATTGAATACACTTTCTTGAATTGTTCTCTCCGTATTTTCAATATTGTCCATGACACGCAAATGCTTTTGACATGGAATTCCTAATTTTAATATTACTTCCGGCCATTTTACGATTTCAAATGATTCGTGAATATCTGACAACCAAGTTGTTGAATGTTGGAAGCTGTGACATTGCATTAGAATGATTTTGACATATATAACATTTCATTCACAATTGTTATGGGTGTATAAAGGCCATGTTCATTTTATCCTGTAAAAGAATTTTTTTTAAACATGAAGTAATACTTTGAAGTAGTAAACACTTTTAAATAATATTATTATGGAAATTAAGATTCTGAAATGTTTATAGTTTCTAAATATATTTAAGAAATCTTAAGTTTCTTAAGATTTTATTTATGTCTTCATTTATAAAGATTTAATTTATAAGAAGACATGAAAGCAATTCATTGCCGTTTTAAATTTTGAAAGTTTATTTTATTTAAAGATTAAAATGTATATTTTTATGAATCAGTTAATGTGCCTACTATTATTACTACATTTACATTTATTAAAGGTAATTTACATTTTTTTTATATTACGTCTGTAATTTGAATCTGTTTACATTGAAACACCTACTAATTTGATCTCTAATTTTACTAAATTTTACTATACCAATGTTTTTGGTAAAATTGAATTTTTTTCTCCACATGAAACAAAATCATGAAATCAAATGGTATGCATATCTAATTATAAATTTAATTTCGATATATATATATATATATATATGTGTGTGTGTGTGTGTGTATGTATGTAATATACATACGCAGCATGTCACAATTTTTAATTAATGGTAATCATTCTCATTAATAGACATCGAAATATTTTGAGTTTTTAGTTTTTATTAACGTCGCACTAGAAGCAACACGAGGGCTATTGGCGACGGACCTCGTAATTTTGAACAACGGTCAAGTGACGAGGACGACACCTGAGCTGGCACCCCCCTCTCCTAACATCCACACCACGCCAATGGGAGGACTTTGGGCCCCGAATAGATTTAACGTGCATCATCCCCGGCTACACGGTGGGTCTTTGGTGGTCAAGGATCGAACCCCCGACTGAACGAAAACCGCCAGCCGCTATCCACGACCTTGACCACTAGGCTACCGCGGCCCCGAAATATTTTGAGAACAAACAAGAAAGTTTATTGAACAAAAAATATACCTAAAGTCTAAGTTACAGTAATTATATCTGTAAAAAATACGTTATTTTTCTAAGAAATTACATATTAACAGCATAAAATATATTTCGAAATCAAAGACATGCATAATATGCAATATATAATGTATATTCTTAAGAATCTTCATCGAATATATCATTTATTTTATCACACTTATTCTAGGCTTGATCTTAAGTAAGTATATGGAAGCTGCAGTGTGTCCATTACACACAAATGCACAGAATACCTACATCTGGTGGTTAATCATGGACGACAACATTGAAGCAATTGTAAGCATTTACGTTTGTTTGTGCGCATTTAAGGTGCCTCATACTCTTGACAACGCCACATATTGTATGTTATTCATTTTCTACATGCAAATTGCATAAAAAGGTACCCTAATTCCATCAGAAAATTAACGAAGTGCATGTGTATGTAACTCATGTTGCATCAGAAACAAAACAGCGATAAGGAGATTGGAGGCTTTTAACACCACCCAAAAAAGTCAAGCTCAAACAGACAATTTCGTGCACAAACAAAATCCTGTGCATTGTGTTTTAGGATGGGTAGGGGGTGTTTGAAAAATTTGCCTTGGGTTGACTTAATAAGCTCAGAAACATATTGTGACACCTTATTTAAAGCTCGTTGTGTAATTCAGAAGAAAATATATGACATGCTCTACAAGAAAATTATTTCGCTGCATGACAATGTCAGTCTACATGTGGCATTTCAAACACGATATTTTATTGCATCATATGGTTTGGAGTAACTTGATTATCCTCTGTAAGGTCCTGATCTGGAACTTAGTGACTTCCACTTGTTCTTTCACTTGTAAACGCATTATGTGGTCAGGACCATGCGAGGATAATGATGTCAAATGACCGTGATAAAATGGTTAGTCCATAAAGGGAGCGGATTTTTATGAGGATGGAATACAGAAATAGTAGCTAAATATGAATATGTGTATCAATTGAAGAAGTGATTTTGTAAAAAAATAGATTACGGTAAAGACTTCGTAGTAAAAATAAAATAGTAGGAAAAAAACTGCATTTATCTTAATATATCGAAATGATTTCATACTTAAATTGCATGTCGATATATATTAGCTAGTCCAATATTATTCGGTGACTTGTAAATCTTAAATGATACTATTTTTAAAAGTGGTCATATCTCTTTGCTTACGTAAAATTTGTATTTTAATATGTGTGAGTAAATCAGTGAGGTATGTCTTTTGAAGTGTACATTGTACAATAATCTGCAGGAGTTGCATATTTTCCTTCTCAGAAATTAACTACGTGTATAATTTATATGTCTTCATTATAACTAAATATACAGATAATAAATAATAATAGATTTAAATGATGCAGATAATTAATCTAAAGGGATAATTTTTTAATCAAATATGGGAAACTACTATTTCACGTAATATTTACATAAATATGTATTAGCAAATTGCACAAATAGTAATAAACTGCTCAAAAAGGTTTTAACTGTCACATGTTTGGATTTTTGCTTTCATTTAATATAATTTCATATTACAATCCTTATTTTCTTTTAACTGTCACATTTTAATAACTATTATTAAAATGATAAAAGTATCATCAGTAATTGTTTTTATTACAAAAAAGAATAAAATTTAAGATTACTTAACTAATTAAGATTACTTAACTTTTTTATCAGTTAAATTTTTGACTGATAAAAAAGTTTCATTCGTACAATACGTTGAAACTATGCATTCGAAACAAAAAAAAAACAATAAAAGCACAAAGTCTCATGCCACAGAAAAGTCACAAGGCCACTGGAAAATTGTCAGATATCAATAAATGTTATTACTAAATACAGATAACTGCTTATAATTTTTCTCCAATTGAACTCGGCTTCTTAAATTGGACTTCTGAATCACAACGCGTTTTATTACCAAAGCAACTCAACTTTCTTTGAAAAATATTTTTTCCTTCAATGAAAAATTAATATTCTTTCTACCATACAGTTTAATAAATAGCTAAGAAAATTAATTGTTTCTTTCATGACTTGTATAAAAATGTAAGAAGCATTTATTCTCAATTCATGATAACAAACATCTAATGTATATCGAAGCAAAAGTATAAAAATTTTAAATAAAAATTAAAAACTACAAGTACAAGAATGTTTATTGCAGATTCTTTTTCCCTACTCCCTCTAAATGTTTCTTAATGTGCCACAGAAAAAAATCTCTGTAAAAAAAATTGCCTGATGTAATTTTTAGTAGGAAAAAAGGAATCACTTTAAAGAAATACTTGTTTTTAGAGTCTTATTTTTGTCTGAATCGAAAGTTAAATGCAGCCAATTTAAAAAAAAATAATAAAAGAATTTGATCCAAAGGTTTAAGCGATTGAAACTAAATACTTTTCTAGAGATTCCTTCTTCTTTTTTGAAGAAACGGAAGTATTCAGACTGCAATCAGAAAGACATTAACCGGAAAACAACTAAATTTCTGAGATTTTAACTAATTGGTTCGAGTTACTTGGACAATGTCGTTAAGTTAAAAGACGTACTTTTCATCATTTGGAAAGTTTTGCCTTTATTTTTAACATGCCAGTATCATGTTGATTAATTTATATTTTTATTGTCATTTAAAATTAGTATTTTGCTTAATACAGAAGTATTTTATTCTTCAATGTGTACTAAAACACATTGTTTCAAATGAAGGTAGAAGATCACAAATGCAAAAATTATGCATAACATTTCGTACAACATATTGATATATAAACATATTTTAATAAACTCATATCATTCTTCGTTTTCAAAACGTTTTTGAGATAAAATAAAATGTGAACTATACATTGTGAGTAGTAAAAACAGAGGAAAAGAAAGCATCAACTATCTGCAGTGAATAAATGGAAAATTTAAATTATTTTTTTTCAACATTTGTATTTTAAACATTAATATTGATTTAAGTATTTACGATGACGTTCAAAATTAAAGTTGCAAGCACTCATTTGAAACTGAATAAAATAGTTAGTAATAAATTAAAATTTAGTGGCAAACATGATCAGTCGAATGATAAATGTAAGAAAGAAATTTGTAAATCATTTTTAAGTAAATGAAAAAAAGTTGCCATTTTAGGAGGTTAGGCTATAGTTAACATTTCATAGACCCATGTTTCATATAAGAAAAATAATGCGATTGAACAATTGCAGTTAAATTGAGCTTCAGTAATTGCTTCTATATGGTGCATTCTTAGGATATACCTATGAAAGGCAATGCATGATATTTATTACTACTTTTTTCTCCACCGTCCTACATAGGAAATGCAACTCCATGAAAGAATAGATGAAATGTGATGAAACATGATATACTCGCATGTATGATAATTTACGTGGGGTATCGTAAAATGATTATTTTACTAAGAAGTTACCAAAAGGTATTTGAATATAATTTATTTTGCATATTAATGAATCCTTATGTATATAATGTCTTAAATTACAGCTATTAATGTTGATTTTTTTTTTCAAGAAGTCGTAGATTGAAGTAACTCGCAAAATCGTCAACTTTTAAATATTATACCAGTGTATAGTAAGATATTATCATTAAAGAAAAATCAAGACAGAAATTTCATCTTTATTTATTATTTGTATATAGTCATCATCCATAAAGATACATTTATCCCAGTGTTTAATATCTTTTCATAGCAGTTATTGTAGTACTCAAAATGTGGTATTCTATAATCTCTATACCGTGTGTTGCTTCAATCTACGACTTCCTGAAATGAAATAAACCAACTTGATTAGCGGTAATTTACTGTATTATGTACGTAAGAATCAATTAATATGAAGAATAAATTTTATGCAAATGTTTCAATTATTAGTTAATCGTAATGAAAAGTTTACGATACTTTTCTCTTAAGTAAGAAAGGGATTTTATTTACAAAAAGTATTTTCAAAAAGCGAAGAAAATATAGAAGTATCACTAGAAAATAAGGTAACCTCTTGAGGAAAAAAATAGTAAGCCCACAAGAAACATTCATTTAGAGTGTAGTTAAATAAATTACTAAAAAAAACTATACGTCCTCAAACACTACTCATCTGTTTCAGCTTGTCCTCTGATAGAGGATGTGGAAGATCTTTTAAACGACGGTAAATCATGGCTATTGACGTACTTTATCAATGAGAGATCAGGAGATATTGCAGGTATTGTACATATTGCAATTAAGCAATTATACAAGTTTCAAGGTTTATCTGTTGATGAATGTCGTGTTTGGTCAAGTGTTATGAAGCATTTGGTGAAAGAAAATACTATTTTGAAACCACTTTATATAAAAAAGAACAACCCACTGCAACTGCTCATCAAACGTATTACTGCGCAGTCATTGTATCTTTGATACTTACCAGGTCTGATTTTATCTCGTGTCTAATGGCATCCCAAATTATTATACCGTATTGATGAGCGGTATGACGATTAACAAAAGTTGTCGAATCGAGACTCTCACTCGGTCACTGTTATCAGAAATACAGAACCCATATTAGTCTCTGAGGACTACGCAACGCATTCAGTTGCCAAAGTGTTTCCGTTCAGACACTGTTGCAAACATTCACGTTGATGGGTAAGAGTCAATTTCAGTCTTTGTATAGGGTTGGCTAGTATGCAAATAGTTTACAATCAATTACTGTAAAGTTGTTCTTTCAGATGTTACAACATCAATAGCTTCTTGCACTTATTGAAAGAATGTCAAGGGTAGTTGACTCATCTCTTCGGATGATTTTGCCCTATCTCTTCGGATTCATCAATTTGTATATTTTGTTGTTCGCCTAGGCGGATCTGGGTCTTTCGGATTATTCACATTTCGCTTTTTTGAATCATCTGGCCCAAATTATATTCTACATTCGAAACATTTACGTGTGTTTCAACAGCCATGCGATGTTACAACCTAACAACTGTGCATTATTAACTTTAATTTAAACTCTCTTAAAACGCATAATTATCAGATTTGCTTTCCATGACATCGTCGTGGTTTCTATTATTCCAAACGTAAAGTGTAAATGTTTTTGAAAATCTGGATTTCCTAGATGATAAGTAGCTACAGATGATTCATCCGTTCTAACCTTCCCTTTTATACCTAATTGCAACCATATAACCAATTTGCATTTCATATCATCTTTATTATTGGTTTAGCTGCGTAAGTCAAATTTTGCATATTAATAAGATAGAATAACCATAATGTTGAGTTTTCTATCTTGGACAATGTATTAAAATATTTTACTTTTGTCAAATATCCCCAATCAAGCACTTATTGTTTTATAAAAATTCCTAAAACATAACTTGTTAGCACTATTTTAACTTTAAAATTTGCGCCTCGAAGTAGTGGAACGCCACTCTCTCGCCATAGGCGACTCTTGTGCCATAATACAGTCAAACACAACTAACTCTAAATGTCAATAACCTACGCAAAGACACACCAGTCACAACTATTTATTTATCAATTACTGTATTATAATGCCTATGGAGTTTTGGCTCTCTCTGAGAACCTTTGGAATAATACACCTATCTAACTATTATTGAAATAATACTCTATAACCAAAACCTCTCCAGTTGAGGTTGCCTTGATTTCTCAAATTCTCTGCGACCGTTACCACCCGTTACAACTCCTGATATTATCGATTTCTTGCCAGTAATACACTCCGAGTTACCCACACTAATCCTCTATCCTCTAAATATACCTTTGCTTATATACCCCCATGTATAAATCAATTCACTTTATTCCGACCTTCATAATTCCGTTTCATTTTGGTTGGGGAAAAAATTATTATTTCCAGAAATCAATCTCAACTAAAGTCCCCAAGGTTAGTGAAGAGAAAATAGCGAATAGCTCAACGTCACAACTTGAAAGCAGCTTTCATTATAAATAGTTAAATTAGTAATCCGCATTTATAATTTAATGGATTTTCAATATATATGAATATTTTTATTTTTGTTTGTACTATTTTCTTCTATATATTGAATCTATAAACATTCTAATAACTATATTCAACCGTTATAGTTTTCAGTTTTATTCAATATTTAATAAATTATTCTACAACATAGCTATTATTTCATATTTTCTTTGCAACTACTTCAAAAATTGTACAGTCAGCTTGAAAACTTAAATATTTCATTTGTTTACCTATTTATAAATTAAATAAATAAAAGATTTGTCTCTATCTCTCTTTATCATGCTTAATATCATATATAAAATGACTATTTATAATGTTTACATCGTAAATTCTTTCTCAGTGATTTAAAGACGAATTAAAAACCTCGTCGAAACTCACTCGTTTCTTGAAAGCATACGTATTCATTTTGAATTCCTAACGATTATTTATAAACTTCAATAAAAATTATTTTTATAAAACTTGGAAAATGACCAAGTTATGTCTATTTTAAGACCATCGGTGCAATAATGGTCACCTGAACAAGTAGTATAGACGTGGAGACGTATAACACATGGAATAACTAATATGGAAATATACACGTAGCACTAATAATATTGAAGCAAGTAAGTAGCCTAATAACAAGGAAGTAAACATGATGTACAATAAATACGAAAGAAGACATACAGCTAATTAAAAAATAAAAAAAAAATTAATAGAGCTAATATTAAAAGGAAACATTGCCTTGAAATTTAATATCATTTCGAATCATTTAATATCATTTCATAATCATTCGAATCATTTCATGCATGTAGTGAACGGATAATTATGAGGACAATGTTTTGTACTTCACTAAAAATCAACTCTCAAACGAGCAAAATAATGTTTATTAATGAATAAAACAAAAAAGAAAGTTCTTGAATACTACATCTTGAACTACAAGTACGATATTTTGAATTAGTCATTTTTCTTCCACATAATATTTTAAATAAAAAAGCAATTATGACAAGGAATAATTAACATAGGTGTAAAGATGATTTACTATTTATTTCTGAATTTAAAGACACTGAAGTAAGTCAAATACAATATGCTAATTAATAAAGGTTTTCAGTAAAATCAAAACCTTCAAAATATTAAAAGAATAATACCTTCCTTTTCCCATTAATATTACAATTAAGAATTTTAGAGGCCAAACATCACTTACCATGTAATAGAAAATAAAATATTTTTATAAATAAAAACTAAAAATTTGCTTCAACACCGGGCTGTAAAAAAAAAAAAAAAAATTTCCAGCATATTGAAAGAACTTTACTATAAATATAATTGGAAAGGAATAACTGTCACTGAGTAATTAAAATGTCAAGCTAACATGACATTTTACTCTCTTATAATGCATTGCCTTTCATGAAAAGCTGATTTGATGAAGTCATTTTAGTTTGTTACTGAGAGTTAACTTTAAAGCAGACAGAAAATGTCTAATGAAAGAATTATTTGTAAAATATCAAAATTTACCAACTTAATACTTTTTGTAAACACATCATAATATGAAATTTCAAACAAATCGTTCATGTTTTAACTTTTGGGGTATCAGGTGATAATTTAAATACTCCATCTAAGTTATGGTTTACTTGAACTTCAAAAAATCTGGAAAACTCTGAATAATTAAGGCTTGCTAAGAACTATATAGGTTTCTAAATATTTTGGTAAAATAGGAGAGTCAACAAAAGATGTAAATTTAATGCAATTGAATTAAAATTGTATTGTTTATTGGATAATTATTCTTAAGATAATGTTTATCACATAGCATAAAATTTAGTTTTTATTAAATATTTTATTTTATTTATTAATACTTTAAATAATATGTATTAAATATGTTAAAAATATAAGAATTTACTTCTTGTGAGTTAATGTAAAAAGAACATATTATAGAAATTAATACAGAATAATTTCTCCTAAATATTAAGAATTAAACCTCCATAGACAATCATATTGAATCTAAAATATTGCATGCTAAACTGAAGTAAAATAATTTGCCATTTATAACATCCTAATTTGAACATTCTTACTAATATACAAAGGTCACATTTCTTTTAAATATAATGATTCAATTTATTTTTTGAGAGAAATATATATCTAAAAGCTTCACTTTAAAATAACATATAAACACCAGTAATGCGTGTAATAAGGACATTTTTCAACTTAAGCTATTAATAGCAATCTAAAAAATTGCCTAATAATTTATAACATTTGCTTAACATTTTAAAAA
>BMAW01050359.1:0-45658 GCA_019974015.1 Nephila pilipes
AAAAAAAAAAAAAAAAAAAAACCTAAATGCATTTCCACTCTAAAACCGACAGTTAAATTATCGAACACAGAAAAACATTCTTTTGTTTATAATTAGAAAAGGTAGTGGTTTTAAATGGGGTTTAATGAGCACAACATCGAGAGGAGAAATCTAATCACTGGAGCTCAGTACCAAGCCATTTTCGACTATAATTAAACCCAAGTGCTGCTATTATTTCATTGAACAGAAGAAAGGTTGAATCCATCGCCTTATTTTTATTTCTTAATATTATTTTTTTTTTTAAATTTTTCCTGCACTCCAAATTTTTAAATAGCGTGCGGTGAAAACAGACGATAAAACATTTGTCGTTCCACAGCTTTGAAAATTAATCCTAGCAGTTATTTTGTAGTAGGTTGAAACATTTCTTTTATATTTTTATTCCAATTTTACTCGACTTGTGCTTTGTTAATTTAGATTTCACTTTTTGAGGATATTCTTTACCAGAATTAGTAAAATCATTTACTGAGTAAATAAATTAGGTGTTTTTATTGAAGTGTAAAGTTTTTCGTTCTTATTCTATTTTATTTGCTTTTTTTTATTTGTTTGCTTTTTTCAAATGAAGATTGCTTCCTTATCTGTCTTTAGAAGTGAATGTTATGATTTTATTTAGCAATATATATTTTAAGGTATACTTTTACATATAATAGATGATAAATATTTTTTCTCAAAGTAATACCTAAATTTTAAGAAATATTTTTTACATGAAAAAAGTAAAAAAAAAAATTACATTTTTCAAAATTTTAAAGTTCTATAATATTTTTCAGTAAAATATACAGTGATATTAATGAATTGATTAGACCACTATATATATATATATTCAATGGTTTAGTCATGAGGAGCAAAACATTAAGAATACTTAAGGAATAATATTTTTAAAAATGGTATCTAAAAGTAAATATATTGTTACGGAGAATTAATTTTTTTTCTCTGTGGGTGTGCGGGGAGTGAAAATCAATATGAACTCGTAGGATAATAACAAATGACGGTTTATTCATAAGTCTTCAAGACAACACACAGGTAGCACAATTTGGACAATAACAAATGCAGAGCAAAACTTGTAACGAGATAACAGGAGCAAATATAACACTTGAACAGAAAAGCAACACAAATAGTTACAAAACAGCAGTAGTAATAACAATATCCCTTTAAATAACGTTCAGTTCACCTACGTACCAGTTTACACCAAGGACAAATATCGAAAGTTATATTCTGTATTTCTAAAGACAGACTTCACTTGCCTCCCACAATCCTGAAAGCTTATCCAGGAGATGTAGATAGATTCCCCTTCCCGACAGATTCACCATATTTTGTATCTTTTTAGTTGTTGCTGGCATGTAGAACTCATTGGGGAAAATTAAGGAAATATTTGTTGTTCTCCTAATATAGATATCTACAAAACTCCAGCATTTTGGAGAACCATCGTTTCGTCATGAAAGTGGAAAAGATTGTCACCGAATTCATTGTAAAAATAAGAGGTTTTCATTGTTTGAATACTTCCTGGAAATCTGACGAAATTTTTGAAAATTTCTCTTTTGCTTTATAAGAATAACGTTTCAAGGATACGTCATTTCAGATTCTTTACGCTAGTAAAGGTGTCCGAAAAATAATTCATGAAGCTCAAAACAAAAAGAAAGTAGATTGTGTGCCAGATTTTTCAGAATTTTTTTGTATATCTTACTGAATTTCCATACGGGGCTTTAAAGAGTTTCTTTATGATTTATACCTCCCTCAAAATATTTAAGCAAATTATTAACAGAAAAGAAATTCATGAGTTTTATTTAGAACATTTCTTAAACTTTGTAAATTTTCTAAATAATCATATGCAAAACATTTGTCACTACATTTTTATGTGGGCATACTATCAAAATCTGAATCCGCATACAATCCATTTTTTTTAATTAAGTAACATTATTTTCGTTAATTTTTACTTATGTTGCTTCGCAGAATCCTGTTTGAAAATATTAATTATTGTAATTTTGGAAAAAAATGTACAATTTATATTCATTTTAAAATTACATAAAAATAGGAGATTTGATATAAATGTATATGATTATTATATGTTAAAAGTACCAAGTTTCTCTCTGCTTTGCTTCTATGGTAACTTATATTGGTTTCGGAAATGTCGTTTTTTTTCTTACACAGATAAGTAGCTTAGAGTCCTGAGACCTGTTGAAAGGGAGATGGTAAATATTTTTTCACACGACGTTTGGTGTCGGAAGGCTATACGATAAAAGAGATTGAATCAGGATTCGTTTCTAACACGGACTCATCTTTAATTAGTGATCAGATCAGTAGAATTTTTTGTTACTATATAGTTGAGGACGGGTAAAGCTATCTGCTCCATATTTCTAATAATAATTGTTTTCTTGTTCATTTTAAGGATACAATAAATATCAGCTTCATTTTCCGTTATTAAATTTTATTGTGTAGGAGTTAATGTAAATCAAATTCTTAACAAAATTGTTCTCGTTGCATTAAAAATACTATTTTTTTTATCTTCCCGTTTTTAATATTCATATTCCTTTCTTGAGTACAGTAGTACATAAAATTACAACATTTTTTTTATCGATTCATTTTCAAACTTACATGCAAGACATAACTTACAGACAGTTTAAAGTAACAGAAAATTATTTCATAAACTTTATTTTAGTCTGAAAAGGTTATTAAAAATCGAAAGATTTATTCATTGTTCTAGGATTATATATTAAGAAATATTTTTCAATTATTTTTCTATTTTCAGTTTCACAAATTTAATAATTTTAACCCTCTCACTCATCTGAACCTCATATGAGGCTCCTAGAATAATTTTAAAGGATCAGTGATTTAAAACCATTTTTCTCTCAATGTTTTCGCCTCAGTGACACCTCTTATGTATTTAAGCCTCAAATCGGGCCTCAAATCGTTCTAGTACTTCGTAAAATCTTGAAAAATTCTAGTCTTTGAGTTTGTGTAAGAAAGGAATGTAGGAATAACATCATTTGTTTTTGCTGTAATGCACTTCTAAATGAAGTAAGTAAACTTTCCCCCCTGTTATAAGACAAACACGTGTCATATAATCCTATTAAAATTGCTTACTCCTAAAAAATAAACTCCATATCTATTGGAAACGATAATGCTTCATTTAAGACTTTAAATAACTCGTGGTTTCAAAAGGAAACTTAATTAAAAAAAATAAAAATAAACAAGTTTTAATAAAATTCCTTACAAAATAGTTTTGTATTATTATTTTTAATATAAAATGAATAAATACACCCCAGAAAGTGAAATTGTAACATCAAGAAATAATACACTTAGCATCATGAAAATTTCAGGATAGATAAAGGTGAGATGAATATGCAAGTGTTAAAAAAAAGACAAATAAAATTACTAAAATCAATTTATTTTGTATGTAATGTGCCCATCTCGGGCAGCTATACAAGCCTCAATCCAGCAAGACATTTTATCAATTAATTAATTGATGTTTGCCCGAGGTAACCGTTGCCAAGGCATATCCACTACTGTGTGCAGATCATCCTCAGTTTACGTTAGTAATTCTCGGTTCATGTCACGTCCAGAGGAATCCCACAGATGTTCGGTGGGACTTAGATCTGGAGAGTTTTCTGGCCTGGGAAGGACGTCAAAATCAGTAAAGCTGTTCAGTGTTCGTCGTGCAGTATGCAGCCTAACATTCTCTTTTTGGAATACTATGTTGGATGTGCCCTGTAACAAGGGCAGAACAACAGGATCTACAACTTGTGTGACTCAGCGGTCCACGTTCAAACGGCCATCAATGTGTACCAGAAGCGTCCTGTGATTAAATATTATGCCACTCCAAACCATTATGCCTGATGTCGGACTGGTTCGATGCTCTGCAAAATGATTTGGTTCATAGCGTTCTCCGGGTCGCCACCATACCCATCGATGTCCGTCATTCCTCCACAGACAGAAACGAGATTCATTCGTAAACAATACCTGATGCCATTCGATGGTCCAGGTGTGATGACGCCAGATGTCTAGCCCTGTGTTGAGCGATCAAGGGTTACCATGTTGCTGCTACCCATGCACGTAACAGTACTTTATGCAATCCGTTGCGTATGGTTTTTGTGGACACAGATCCACCTGCTCCTGGTGGCAATCGGCATCGGAAGTCACGTTTTGGCGTAATATTACTTCTACCCTACTCTTGTGTCATAATCTAATCAAAAATAACTAACTCTAAAAGCCAATAACTTATGCAAACACCCGCATTTCAGTTTCAACTCAACTATTTACTTATCAATTACTGTTATATTATATTCAATGAGTTTTAGCTCCCTCTGGACTTTGAGACTAATCCACTTATTTAAAAATAATTGAAATAATAGGCTTTTACCGAAATCTTTCCAGATGAGGTTGCTTTGATTTGTCAAATCCTCTACGGCAGTTATCGCCTGTAACAAATCTTGATATTATCGGTCTCCACTAGCAATATTCTCCGAGTAAATCACACTCTTCTCCATCCACTAAATTTCCCTTTACTTATATACCATCCAATCTGAATCTTTTCATTTTATTTTCATCTGCATATAATTAACATAATCACGTTTAATTTTTGGGGGAGGAAAAATTGCTATTTCATGCAACCAATCTCAATTAAAGTCCCTAAGGTTAGTTAAAAGAAAATCCCAAATGCCCAATGTCACAACGTGCCCTGGAGAAATGGTCTCGGCGAATACGTCGGTGAGTGTCAATAGTGACCTGGTAAATACGCCTATCTGAGCTCTCAGACGTGCACCTATGATCATCACTTTCTCTTCCGAGTGCTCGTAGACCTTCATAAATCCATCGAGTGACACAACGTTGGATGATATTCACGTTGTGCTCAACCCGAGTTGCTATTGTGCGCAGCAACAAACTCGGTTCATGGAGTTAGATAATACTATTAGGTTCCCCGGTTGTTAACTGATAGTATTGAGTTCGCCGATGTCTCGATGTTTCTGAAGGTACAGGCTTCTTCGAAAGTCGCAAATGCTACGGAAAACCACAGATGCTATTTATGAGAAGAGAAAGTTGCTGTCATTTATATCCCGAATATGAGTACCACTTGATCAGTTGCGTGCACAAATTTAATCATTTGCATATCCAACTCAAAACTTTGGCTCCTGAAATTTGCATGACTACATGCAAATTTAGGAATAAATTTTGTTAAGACATACCTTCAGTATTTCCAGATTAAACTTTACTAGGCACCAAAACATGGTACGAGACCAAGCATAATTGCTGATTATATGACGAGGGAAATTTGGTTCTTTGAAACAAGGAAATACCTTCATTTTGTTTCAAGTAATGCGTTTCAAGACAGTAAAAATAAACTGAAAAAATCAGATCAGTATTAGATCACTTTTCCAGAGTGTTTGTTGACAGCTGCGACCCAGAAGAGTATTTGTCAGTTGATAAAATAATGATTCTGTCCAAAGAAAGTCAAACATGGAACAATACATAAGTGGTAAATCCCATCCAAGAGGAATAAAATCCTAGCTATTAGCTGAAATTTTTTCCTATGTTTATGTCTTTGAAAATTATTAAGGTGCAAATGCTGAACCTAAGGAATTTCGTACAGAATTTGGAGTAGTTAGAGGGTTATACTGAGACTTTGGAAACTAATAATGCATGGAAACGATTAAGAATTTTTTGTCAATTTACTCAAAACAAATCCTATTTTGATGAATTTTATTGAATGGAAAAATTGTTTCAATAGGAACAATACGTAGAAATAGATTATAAGAAGCTGGAAGTAAATTGAAGCCTATCATTGAGGTGAAACTTGAATTTACAGTCACATTTTCCATTACCACAAGTAAGGAAAACTTATCAAAAACAAAATGGTTCGGCAATTCAAATATTCATGTAGCCTCAACAGTTCTTGGAAAAGTCCTATAGGATCGGTGAAATGTTGCAACATTCATGGAAACCTTGTTATAGAAATTCCAAGACCTGCTTCTATAGAAAAGTATCATAAAAATGTAGGTGGAGTAAATCTCATGGATCCATTATTAGGTATGTATAGACATAAACGACAAAAAGGTGGTGCTTCCGAATTTTTCGCAATATCCTAAATGTTTGCATCGTAAATTGTTGGATCTTTAGGAAATTAGATTATAAAAAATGAATACATGGATTTATTAGAATTTAAACAATCCATTGCGATTTCTCTTATTTATAAAGGTAGATCGACTCAGAGCAAAAAGAAAGGCACACCAAGTACTTTTGCAGGGTTCTATAACTAGTAGAATGATATAACTAGTAGAAAATTTTAATTCAAAAATGTTTAATATATTAATAGGTACTGTATTAAATTTTTATCAGATAACACAATTTCTCCATCGGTGTTATTCAATAAAAAGATGCAAAGGTTTGACAAAGCAACATTTGATTCCAATTCATTATCTAAAATAATTGAAATTAGATATTTGTTTTAAGAGTATGTATTGCATTTTTATAATTGTCAAGATTTTATGTTTAAATGTACTATTAATTTTTCAGAAATTCGTGATTATTAAGGATAACTGAGAAAGAAACAAATGTATTAAAAGTAATTCAAAAAAATTATAGTGAGAGATTAAAAAGTATCCGATCAGTTATAAAAAGCTATTGGGAATTTTAAGATATTTAATGTATTATATATTATTTGTCATGACATTAATGTTGGAATTTTCTTTTCCAAAGAGAATTTGTAACTGCATTTCACAGTTTAAAAATGTGTTCAAAAGAAAACACTCGACTCTTTTAGCCATATGAAAATCAATTTCTTCATGGTATTTATTGTTATTTTTATATTCGCCTTTTTTCCATGAAATGCTATGAAAGTCTTCCTGGTTTAAAAATCATAAATTTTCTGAAAGTATTCCATAAATGCATCAGTAGAAATCCACAAAAGTCCCTAATGATTAGAAATAAAAATATTTTACCCTGATCAATTTCCCGGCAAGCCTTCTCAAGATGTGTGGAATCAAAAAATAAAAGAAAGCCTCCGCCTGAAATAAAAATTTATCTTTCTTATTCAGAATTTTCTCCCTCCTTTTGCATCGCATCATTTCACGATTCACAAATATATTAAAGAAGTCAGGACTCTCCGTTTTTTCCGCTTTTCTTTCCTTGGAGAAAAAAAATTGTCTATGCGCCTTCAAACAAATTCTGCAGTTTTAAATCGCTCATTTCTTTTCATTTTTAAAACGGAGAAAAAAAATATTATATTAGTAAACTTTGAATCAAAGTAAACACTAAATTATTTCAAGGAGTAGGACGCGTTCCATTCAATGGTACTAAATCCCAAAGTCTGTACTATGAAATACTACTTTAAAATGAAGTAAATATTTCAATAAATAGTTGAAAAGTTGTAACGATGGGCTATTTGCATTTTTTGTTAATTACCTTGGATATTATTTATAAATTTAATAATTAAAAATAAAAACTTTGACTCAATCAAATGAAACGTGATTCAAGCAAGTTTGTTAAACTAAGTGTAATGAAGGGATATTGAAAATCATGTAACTAAGATATGCCGAAGTTAGAAGTTGAGAACCGGGAGTAAGAAGAAATGGAATAGGACTCAGAAAATATTTGTTTGTGTGTGAACCTACTTTGAAATTTCAGAAGTAAATGTCTGATCCTGCCTTGCAGAAGTTGAATATCCATCGTAATTAACTAATTATTATTTACCATCAGAATAATACGATGAGCTTTATACTTAATATTAACGTAAACCCTATACGTAAATGTGTTGAAAGACCAGGAACTTGATGAGAGTCTCTTTACAATAGTGTAAATAAATAAATGTTTAGACTGAGGAACAGAAATGATGTAAATTGATTGAAATTTGATATATCTTTTCTTGGAATTTAAATTAGAGACTTTATATTTGTGGTTTAAAATGTCCGAATAATTAAACAATAGTGGAATATTACAAAGTTCTCATTAAATTGTTCTTTTTTCACAGATTAAAATAAATGTGATATTATTTCACAATTTGTCGAAATTTTTAACTTTATATTAAAATAGGCGTTAAAAAAATTTTAGTCTCCATTCTTATTGTTTTAAATAATTTAATAAGAAACCCGATATAGTATATCTTGTATATAATGTGTAAGAACGACTATTTCATATAATTGTGCAGTTTGCAAACATCAGGATTGCATTGATCCCTAGATTTTCTTTAATTCTGTTACTGAAAAAAACTTCGCTTATGGATCCCAAGTTCTTTAAAAAAAACCATGGTTTTTTCTTTTAAAATGCACGAGAGGGAGGCAATAAAAAAATAACTTTTGAGATATAGAAATATTTCATAATCATTTACGCTAATACAATGCTACATTTCGATGATTTGGACGCAAAAAAAGCTTTAAATGTTCCTCAGCAAAGAGATTTTTTCCGAAATCAATTAAAATTAATTTTATGTGAATACTTGGAAAACTGATGGCAGTTCTTTGCAATATTCTTAGAATTTAAACTTTATATAATTATCTTGGGTACTATTTTCATAACACCAATTACAAAATATGTATAGAAGTGCTATTAAATTTGCATCAATTTAGTTTTAATAACAACAAATTATATAAAAATTTCATTTTATCTTAAATACTTACATTAAACTGATATATATATATATATATATATATATATATATATATATACATATATAAAGGATTAAAATTTCAAATTATTCATAGTTGTCAAGATCGAAATACTGAAAATCGAAATTATATTAAAATATCATTTTTTTTCTTTTATTTAATTTTTATTCTACACATATAATATCACTACAATTCTAAAAGATACAATTAGAATTTTTACTTTTAATGAGGCTAATTCTATTTGCCTTTTATTTCTATAAAATTAATCTTCAAAAAATTTTTACTTTTTTATGTATAAATATTATCATTTCCTATAAATGTCCATTATTCTTCTTTTGTATAGCTGCAGAATATTATTATATTTCCTCTTATGTGCATCTATAATTTAATGAATTCTAGGAAGAAGATGAAATTTAAATTTATATACCTTTTTTTTATATTTTTGAGGTACTTTGCGAAAAATGTTAAGCATGAAGAATGCAAAAACAAAATGTTTCAGCTAAACTTTTAAAATGATAAAGTTTATGAATATGTTAAAATGAATCTTCTGTATGCTTCCAATTTAGTTACTGTGATGTTCGATTCTTTATTGAAAGAATAAGAACAAATTTGTGTGTATAATATTAAATAATATTTTTCAATTCAAGTTTGTAAAATTATTTAAAACTATGTTTTCTGTTTTCAGAATCTGATAATTTTAACACCCCTATTTAAGAATAAATGACAAAAAACAGTTAGAAAATTTATACTAACTTATATTATTGTAGTCAAAAGGTATAATTACATTTGGGTGTTTTTTCCAACTGAAACGAACTAAAGAGATTTTTAAAAAAAATATTAATCGAAATTAAAACTTGAATATCTGCTTATAAGAAGTTAAATGAAAAAAGATAATAAAAATGTTTTATCTACTGGTTTTTGCAAATATAATTTGCTTGCAGCTTCACAAAATATGCAATAATATAAAAGTTTACTGTGGTATCTAACTGCATGTTAAATAAAAAATATTATTATACCAATAAATATAGTTAAAAATATTAACATTAATTATTTTAATCAAGACGTTTGATTGCTTGTGATTACTTTGTCTGGTGAGAGCTAATGACTACAAGAGAGCTAATGACATTTTTAAAAATATTAATGCATTATAAAACATTCTTATGTTCTCATAAGAAGTAACGACAAAAATAAAAAAAAAATGAAGATTTATTATCTACTTTATTTTTCAATTATGATTTCCTTTCATCTTCAAAAAAGATACAATAATAAAAAGTTGTTACTGTACGTTTCTTCAAATTAAAAACTACATATTACTTTTGCGTTTTAAGAATTTTCCTATACAATTACTCTAGTATGCATAGGATTTCTGCGTGATTTAAAAAATGTAACGAATTTGATATAACATTGGAAATAACTCTAGTTATATTAAAATTCTTCGAGAATTCTCATTTGAAATTTGAAAGTAGTTCAAAAAGTATCTGTCTTTGACGACAAATGTTGCTAAGAGTAAGTTTTACGTTCCCTGCTGGCATCTGTTAAATTGTGTAGACACAATTGTGACACTGATTCATATGTTACTTTTGATTTGACAACCTTCTGCTATCGTTTTAAAATGTGATTGGTCCTAGGTAAGTTGCTGTCGTTATTTTGCTTCTACTTTTCTTCATTAATGAGAGCAGAGCTATCATTATTCACCGGAAACCAAACACCACTCAAACCGCAGAAATAGCAATGGCCGATAAATACTACAATGCATTTCCCATTTCCCATTTCTAACGTGGGTACCTCTTTATGGGCTCTTCTGTATTGATCCCGTAATAGGAAAAACTTTTAAAATATTATATGATTGGGCAAAAATAATGAAATGTACCTAATATTCTTTGAAGTATGACTCGTGATCAGTAATACGAGTCCAGCGAGCAGCTATTGTTCGTAACTCTGCTCTAACTCATTTTGCGAGATGCTCTGAAACTATGTGATAACATTTTCTTGAGCATTCTTGACTTTGTCGAAATTGTGTTCATTTAAATTCATCTCAATTTTAAGTTGACAAACGTCGTAGGGTGGCAAAGTTTCTGCTGTATATTGTATGAGAAAGCCCAGGGATGCTTTTATGGGATAGATACTCAGTCACCACCAACGCTCCGCACTGCCTGGAGTTGTCACCGTGGGCTATCCAGCTGATTGTAATCACTGAGCTGATGCGGTTTAATCTTTTCCTTAAGCATTTAAGCATTTCCACATAAAATTGTGAATTAACTTTTAGCCAATATAGAACAAATTCCAGGTGAACCACTCCGTTAAAGTTGAAGAACTCAATTAAGAGAGTTTTAACTCGTGATATGCCTATACGAGTCTTGAACTGAGTTTGGGTACGTTATTCCACTCTCTGTTGTGTTCTCTCAGGATCATACGGAAGCAATCAGCTTTCAACCTAGGTTCTTCTCATTTCAGAAAGCTCGGGTCATTTGTGACACGATCGAACAGTTCCTGTTAAATCGCCACGAGTGTAGTTTTGTTGTCAGGAGTCAGAAATCGTGGCCACAGTTTTCTCCCAGATCTTATGAATTTTCATTTCGTCTGTAAAATTGCAGTAGACGGCTGATTCGAGTAGTCCTACTTTTTCCGCAATTAAACGTACATTTCAGATGCGATAAGTACGAAGACTTCATCTGCTAACCGATGTTGCCTTTTGTATTCAGCGTTGATGCTTGTCCAATTACGTTTCTACGTTCTGTCGACCGTTCTTATACGCATGGTTCCTCTTGCTGACCTGGCATTGCGATAAAACTTCGTCACTATATGCTTCTTTTAACATTTCTATGGATTGACTATCAAATTTATCAAGTTAAATACAAATCTTAATTGCATATTGTTATTTAACACTTTTCTGATTCATACGCTTGACGATGAGTTCTCATAATGACGCTCTGTGAGGTAACTACAAATGCCTAGATAAATCTGACTTTTTTGCTGACCACAGTAATATGTAGCTCAAACTTCATTACAAATGCAGTCGCCAAATGTTTCTTCTGGCATTGTGTGAAGAAAGTACAATAAAATAATTCTTATTATTTTTAGGACAAACCTTTACTATGTAATGAAAATATATATTATAAAGTAATTAATATAAGGACAAAATTTAAAACTTTATATGTAGGATATATACATTTTGAGATGCTTTCCAACATTAGAGTGCACCACGAACTTGATCTCTACTTTGTGACCTCATTCCAAATAGCTCACGCTACTCTCCGTATAGGCAAAGTTCAGGCTGATAGATCCTTTGATAGAAAGATGTTCAATCTAATAGATTCTTAATATTTATGCAAGTAGTTTAATTTTAGCTTTGTAAATACTGTACAAAAATATAGTGTTTAATTAAATATCATCTTCTAAAAAACTGCCTCTTCATTGAATCCCGAAAAAAAACCTAGACAACATAAAAAATGAACCAAGTATACCCACTCAGTAGTTAGGAATCTACAAACCACAAGTATCGCAAAATAGTTGTAGGAAATGAACCATAAGAAGAAATTCAAGGATTATGTGTGTGTGTAAATGATTTCCTTTAAGAGAATAATTTTATTTTCTAATGTCTTCCCATTCTTGAGCTCACGGTAAGAGTTGATTCTTATTTTCTGATATGATTCCAAATTATCTTTTATTTTATGCCATCACGTACTCATTTACACATGCACACAATCTTTGAATTGTTATCTATATTTCATTACCTAAAACTATTTTACGATACTTATAATAAGCAAATAGCAAAATAAATATTTCATACATGATAGAAAAAATTGGAACTATTCTAGATTGCATACTATACATATACTGTTCTAATATATTCCTAGTATTCATTTTTTGTTCTTGAAAACATACTTAAGTTTAAATTTACACTAAAAACCTTCAAAATTGTTTTCATATGTTACATGAAACAAAAACTCACGAACCCATTTAATTTTGGAAGCATTTTATTTTCAATAACATGGAAGTAAATTTAAAAAAAGTCTTAATATTACCTGTACTTAAAAGGTACATTTTGCATCAATATATTCTTTAAAAAAATACTGCAGAAATAAACCCATTTTTGCCCCAACATCGGCAGTCAAATTATCAAAAACAGAATTGGCCTTTTATTTATAATTAGAAAGGGTAGTGGTTTTGAATGAGACTTAATGATTGCAACTTCGAGGAGAGAAATCTAATCAGCGAAGCCAAACCGCAAAGTCGTTTTCGACTATAATGAAACTCAAGTGCTGTTATTATTTTATTGAAAGTAGGTTGTTTGAAACCTGGTTTTATTTCTTATTTACTGTTATTTTTTAAGTTTTTGATGCAGTTCAAATGTTTAAATAGTGTTCGACATAGAACATATTACAAAACATTCGTTGTTCAACAGTTATGAAATTATAGCAAATGTAATTATTTTGTGGGGTGTTTTTTCGATTTCTCTCGTCATTTGTTGTGCATTATATACATATGTGGTATTTTTCTCAAAAAATGCATTAACTAAAGAAGTAACTTACCTGGTTCATTGAAAATAATTTTTTTTCTTGCATTTGATATTATTTAATAAAAAAAAGGTTCCAAAGAGCTGTTTAGATTTCCTCCTTTGTGATAAATACTTTCCTTTATTTTAAAACTCAATAAGTTTTCTTCAAAGGCTTATTGAGATCATTAACAAAGTTTGTAAAAATTAAGTATTTTATTGCGTGTATTGTTTTATTTTTTTATTATAATTACTACAAATACTGGTATTTATATTTATTTCACAAACGTGCATATCGGATCAGAGTTTGTATTCATACTTAAAATAAAACAGAAGACATTTTTCATTTTTTTATATCCAATGAAATTTCTTTGCATTCATTTTGAATAATGACTGAATTCGTAGCAAATTTTGAATAAGTGCGTTTATAAAATTTGTAAACACTTATCATGTATTTACGTTTATTGAGGACTTCTTCTTTGCTGATTTAAAAGCTTTAAAATCAATAAGAATAAACATGCTTTAAAAAACTTTCTGTAGGAACCTAAACTAAAATAAACTAATTAATAATTTTTCAAATAAAACTACATTGTTATTTTAAGTCATTTTCTAGTACAAAAACTAGCTTAAAAATATGTTCCTGAACGGATAAAATAAATTAAGAATATATTTACTGAATAAGATAGGATTATTTTGCAAGATAAATAATAATATACTTTCTAAAAGATCTTTAATAATATTGTAATATTATTAAAGGTAATATATATTGCGATATCGAGATTTCAAAAGAAATCTCCATTTTCAGATACACTAACGTAGCCAATGAAATTAGCGCACCTCAATGAGATTTTGTCATAATCTTAAAACTTTGAAAATAGCAAAATATATAATTGTAGTTCGATAAATTTCGCTTGATCGCGAAACATCCATCATCGAACACTCAAATGTGATTCATAACGACTGCCCTTCATTACCCTTCTCTTGCGCCATAGATTAATAATATATATTACCCAACAAGGATTCTTATTAAAGATCCTTAAGAACAAAATGAAAAGTGTATTAATTATCAATGACTAATATTGCTCTCTCCCGAGTCCCCACTAATATATGAATGTTCTAACTTATAAATTCCTTCTTTACCATTTCACTTGCATGCTTTAATCAATTTTAAATAGTTTCTCCATATCCTAATACATCTAATATAAAATTCGTTTGAAGTCACAAAACTAATAGAAGAGTTTCAAAACAAAAAACAATTCTCATTCAGCAAGTCATTATCTTCTATATCCTTTCTTTTTCCATTAATTCTATTTCATTTATATATCATCATCTCTAAATAAATTCACTTCATTTTAAAGTAATATAATTTTCCTAATAACATTACATTTGGGTTGGGAATAAATAGTAATTTTTTTTAAAAATTTCGAACTGATATAAGGTCCCAGAAGTTAGTGAAGAGAAGTTCACGAATAGTCCATTGTCTTAATGAAATTCTGATCCAGGAGGTATAAATATCCGAGTCTTGAACGCTTCTTATGAACATGGAAGACACTTAACGATGTAATAGTGTGTATAGAAGAGGAAAAGGCCTTTTAAATGCCAGAAATCATTATGTTAACATTCGAGACTTCGTTTAAAACCTCATTGCTTATATTAAAATCACAGGACAGGCGGCGTAGTGTATAACCCGTCAATAAAGACGTTCCTACATGTTGGAGATGTCTTATCCACCAAGTCCAAAATATAGGGAGAGCAGTTATTTCAATACACATTTATTTAAGGACTCCACGTGCCAATCACACCTAATCGAATATTTATACAATTTACAAAACTATACAAGCTTCCAAACAGTCCATATTTTAATTCAATCCGCTTATGCGGTCAGGAGCAATTATATCCAATACAAGAAAAAAACCCGCCTTAAGTGGTCAAGATCCAATAGCATTCTTCGAAATATTACCCATGAACCCGTGCGCTCTCACTCACACGAGACAAGGCGCCTCCTGGCGGGATCCGAGTAATTTATTTCCAACATATTCCCCCCGGATGAACGGAGGTTCATCATATAGAGAGCACACGGCTTCATGAGCAAGAACATATGTATGAACAATTATTGAAAAACATCAAAATAAAATTCATCATAAGTACAAAATAATCAAATAATAATCATATTCAAAATTGATTAAAGTTTTTCACACAATAAAGTTCAAATCAAAGATTCAAAGCTTAACACTACTCGTGTACTAGACTTCAAAAAATAATCAAATGTCAATTTATGATTGAACAAATGTTCTAGTTAAATAATTCAATAGCTCAAATATATTTCATACTCATGTAACATAAATCACCTTAAAGGAAGATTTAAGGAGAGCCAAGCAATTTTATAATTTCAAGATTCTTCTATATCTCTGAATATAATTCAGCTAGGATACCACATTAACCAAATTGTTAAATAGCCTAAATACTTACCACGCTCAGATTCATAAACTAAACAAAATCAAGAAATTTTAAACTCATTCAATGCACTTCAAGAAAAAATCCAATACATGAATCACAAATATTTTAAATCTAAAAAATGTATGCAATACAAAATATTAATTTTGTACTAAGCAAGACAACATTCAAATATGACATAAAAAAATTAATGAAATAAGAATCAATGAAATATATCAAATACATACATAAAAACAATACATGAAAATAATAAACTCAAATGTAGCTACTAAAAGAAAAATAAAATAAGAATCATTTTTTAAAATTCATCATCTTTCTGTTCCAAGTTATATAATAATTGTACTGGTCTTTTTAGAACTGTAGAACCAGTTTTCACCTCACATGATCTAACTTTCCCATCTCTATCAGGAAAGGTTGCAATAATTTTCCCTAATTTCCAAAAACTTCTCGGCAAATATTCATCATTAATTAAAACTATATCATCTACTTCAAAATCCTTAATTTCCCACGTATTTTTAACAGTATGAAAAGAATTCAACTCTAACAAATATTCCTTTTGCCATCTTTTCCAAAACATTTGCATTAATTTCTCACGATAATTAAATTGTTTTATTAGCAACCTCCTTGTAGAGAGGTGGGAATCACAAGGCATTTTCACTGATGGGATGCTGAGAATACTTTTTCCAACTAACAAATGAGCTGGTGTCAAAGGAAAAGGTTCATTTAGTTCATTATACACATAAGTCAGGGGTCTGGAATTGATCACTCCTTCGCTCTCGATAATGGTCGCTTCGAGCTGGTCTCTGTTGAGGGAGGATTTGCCCAAAACTTTCCTGAGAGCAGTTTTCACATTCCTCACAAGTCCCTCGTAAAATCCTCCCCACCATGGGGCTTTCTCAACATTGAACTGCCATTTTATGTTATTCGCGGCGAAATAACGTACAACGGTCGGGTGTTTAATCAAAGACCAGATCGTTTTTAAATCCAAATTAGAACGTTTAAAAGTTTTGGCATTATCCGAGTAAATTACAGCTGGTATTCCTCTACGAGATACAAATTTCCTGAATGCTAGTAAAAAGGTATCAGCAGTCAAATCATTCACAAGTTCCAAATGGATAGCACGCGTAGTTGCACAGGTTAAAAGCAAGATGTAATGTTTATCTTCATTGTTCTTAACATAAAGAGGACCTGCAAAATCAATGCCGGCAACGTGAAAGGATGATGATTGTTCCACCCTTGTGGCTGGAAGAGGCGCAATTGATTGCTTTCCTGGCAAGACATTAAACCTCTTGCAAATAATGCACCTACTTAATGTAGACTTGATAGATTGTCGACCTTTAATGATCCAATATTTTTCTCTTATCTGTGTTAGAGTAGCTGATACCCCAGAATGGAACACCTTTTCATGGGCATCATAAATGATCATTTTTACGAGGAGATGATTTGATGGTAACACAATTGGATGCTTGAGGGTTGAAGAGAGATTCGCATTTTGTAGCCTACCCTTTACCAGTCTCTGAAAGAAAAGGACTCAGCTTGAATATTTTCGAATCCTTAGGAATGGATTTATTTGTCTTTAGAGCTTTGATATCTTCAGGATAATTCTCCTCTTGGATATATTTCATCCAGTAAATTTCTGCACCCTCAAGCTCTTCGGCACTCAATTCTCCAGAATCATGATCTTTAACCTTTCGAGCATTTCTGCAAAATCGTTGGATCCATGCTGACAGTCTTCTAAGTCGTTCCCAGGAACTATAATTTCCGAATTTTAACACAGGCTCTCTTCCATTCTCATTCTTCTCGGTAGCACAATGTAAGGAGATTTCTATTTTGGATCTTCGTTCGCTCTGACCTTCTATGGTTTTTGAAGGAGGTAGTTTGCTTATTGGCCACTTTTCTTCAGGCAACGAAAGAAATGGAGGTCCACAAAACCAGTACGTTGAATATAATAATTCCTAAGCATCACAACCTCTTGTAATCAAGTCGGCTGGATTTAACTTCCCATCACAATGTCTCTAATCTAATGGATCAGTATTTTCCAGAATTTCAGTGACTCTATTCGCCACAAAGGGTTTCCAATTGTGGGCAGATCCTTTGATCCAATGAAGAACAATGGTCGAGTCAGACCAAAGGAACACCCTTTTAATCTTTGGAAAGAGTTTCGTTAAGTATTTCACTAATCTCGGTGCAATCAATGCGGCCAATAACTCAAGTCTAGGCAGAGTCAATTTTTTTAAGGGTGCCACTCTTGATTTGGATATAATGAAAGATGTGTAAATTTCGCGCAAGTTATTCTCAAACCTAAAATATGCTACAGCTCCATATCAGGCTGGATTGGCATCTCCAAATACACGAAGTTGAACGTTATCAAAACTCAACTCCATGTTTGGAAAAGAATATCTGGGAATTTTGAATTCTGAAAATAAAGTTATTTCTTTGCACCATTGTAACCAATTTTGTTGTAATTCATCAGGAAATTCTTCATCCCATCCGAGTCCTTTCGTCCATAGTTTTTGCAGAAGACATTTGATGCGTACGACGAAAGGCGAAATAAATCCAATTGGATCAAAAATATGAGCTGCCGATTTGAGAACCGCCCTTTTAGTGCAGGGAGGTTTCCTTTCAAGATATGATAGCAAGGATTGTAGTTCAAGTCCCAAATTGTCACTATTATTATACCAAATCAATCCAAGAACTTTTGCATTTGAGTCTGAGTATTTGTGTTTTTTAAACATGAATATATTGTTTTCCCATTTTTGCATCAATTCGGGGGAATTCGTTTCAAATTTTCTCAAGTTAAATCCTCCTCTTTTCATGATATTTACAGCTTCCGTAGATAATTTATAGGCTTCTTCGACAGAATGCGACCCATGAAATAAGTCGTCGACGTAAAAAGACTCATTCAACATGTCGCAGGTCAAGGGATTTTTTTCGCAATATTTTGACACGTGATGCTTAATAGTTGCATTTAAAATGAAGGTGCTGCAGGTTAAACCGAATACAACCCGATTTATTCTATAAGGGACCACATCCTGTTCAATGTCGCGGTCTTTATAGAACAAAAATCTCAAATAATCCCAATGATTCTCATGAATTATTATCTGTAAAAATGCCTTTTCACAATCAGCAGAGAATGCAATCTTATGTTTACGGAATTTAAGGATTAAATCCGATACAGAAGGTAATAACGAAGGACCCTGATGAAGACAATCATTTAGAGAAAGACAGTTCATTCCCTTTGATGATGCATTGTATACTATCCTCACTTTAGTTTTCACGTTATTTTCTTTTACCACTGGTCTGTGGGACAAGTAATATGAACTTTCACTAACAGATTTATCCAGGCATTCCTCAATAACACCATCTCGTAATTGTTCCCTCAAAACTTCAATATAACTCTCAAATAATAATTTATTATTCATTAATTTTTTTGACAAGTTATAGAACCGTTTTCTAGCCACTTCATAATTATTGTTTAAATGTGTCTTGGGTAAATTCCAAAGTAATTTTGTTTCATATCGACCATTCGCGGAAGTTAAATTATTTTCAAATTCTTTAATAAATTCAGAATCATGTTTTGTTTCCTGCGCCGTATCACATCCGATCGACTCTATTTCCCATAAAGTTCTCAAATGCTGATTCAAATCATCCTCAACTGAAACGCGAAAACAAGCAGAGGATTTATTCGAGGTCTTATTAGGCAACGCTGCACAAATAATATTACCAAATAAACTTTTTTGAGTGAACAGACTTTTTGTTATTCTTACAGGGGCGCCCCTTATTACTTCGCATAAAAAATCCATACCAAGCAAAAGCTGTATTTTTCCTTTACCAGAGTCTGCCGGTTCAAGGCCACTGACTTCAGTTAACATCTTTATTTTGTTAACTAAAAATCGTGAATCCAAAGATGCACAGGAAATATTCTTATATTTAAGGTTTTATTTTCTGATGACGCTAGAACATTGCAAGTTTGTAAAATATTTGAGTTAGAACATTGAGAATGCGACGTGCCTGCAACTATTTCATTCTCCTGTTGCTCGGATTGTGAATTGGGTTCTCGTTCCTTTGGGCAGAATAATTGTATGTGTGAAGAACTCATACATTTTTCACAATTAACTTTAATTTTGCAATCTTTGGATAAATGAAATTTAAAACATTTATAACATCTACCTTCTTTTCTTAATTTAGCACGTTTTTTATCATCAGATAAATATTTACATCGGGATCCATAATGCTGATTACTTTTACAAAATATACAAAATTTAGACGTTGTTATGTTCAAAGCAGAAGCTGAAGGTGTGTTATGTCTACCATGTGGATTCATTTGTTTATAATTAAAAGTGGTATGTTTCCTGTTGACGATCAATTCATCATTGAAATTCTTTCCAAATACATTTAACACACTTTCTCTACATTCGACCTCTTTTTTTAGAAATGCTATTAATTCAGTTACATCACTTTTGGTCAAATCGTTTTTTCTTTGAAAACCAAGAACTAAATCTGATGGCAGTAACTTCAGAAGAATTGGATTTAAAAGATGCCCATAAGAGTCCGAAGTTACACCCAAAATATTCAGGTTCCTAATATTAATTTCACAAGCATCCAATAATTTTCTTAGACCTTTCAAATTAGAAGAACTTCTTACAGATTCTAAACTTAATAATTTATTCATATGACATGCAATTATATTTTCTTTTTTGCCATAACGATCCCGCAACAATTCCAAACACTGTTCATAATTTTCTTGGGTTAAAGAAAATCCTGAAACCACGTTAGAGGCTTGCCTTGATATTAAAGATTTCAAGTACACAAATTTTTCAATTTTTGACAAAGAAGGATTTTCATGTATAGCACTATTGAAACTATTAAAAAATTCCAAGAACAAACTGGAATCACCATAAAAAGATTTAATTGATAACTTGGGTAATTTTAAACATACAGACTGAGAAGGTCTGTTCTCTCTTTTCCGCAACGCTATTGTCTAGATCATTTATCCTTTTAATTCGATTTTTTAATTGAAATTTTATTCTTGTTATTCTATCAGAATAATCCTCGCTTGTTTTTAATTCATTATCAAATAAAGTAGGGTCGGTTATGGCAATTTCGATTTCGGAATTCACAATGTTCAAATCATTTTCCTTTTTATTTATTTGTTCCAAGAGTTCAAGTATTTCCTCAGAATAAGTATCTTCCACCGAAGAACCCAAAATTAATTTTATTTTCTCTATTAATTTAGTTATACTTCCGCGCAAAGCGGATCTTTTAGCTTTTAATTTTTCAAAAGTATTCATAGTGTTTCCGAAATCGATTTTAAAAATAAATGCAAATATATTCAAAGATTTACCTTTAACTGGCCACGTAGATTCCTCCCGGGTTTCGGCACCAAATGTTGGAGATGTCTTATCCACCAAGTCCAAAAATATAGGGAGAACAGTTATTTCAATATACATTTATTTAAGGACTCCACGTGCCAATCACACCTAATCGAATATTTATACAATTTACAAAACTATACAAGCTTCCAAACAGTCCATATTTTAATTCAACCCGCTTATGCGGTCAGGAGCAATTATATCCAATACAAGAAAAAAACCCGCCTTAAGCGGTCAAGATCCAATAGCATTCGTCGAAATATTACCCATGAACCCGTGCGCTCTCACTCACACGAGACAAGGCGCCTCCTGGCGGGATCCGAGTAATTTATTTCCAACACTACAATACCATACATCATTGTTAGCAGCGGAGAATGAAAGATTTAATATCGCCATATTCTTTCAGAAAGTGCCAGGCAAGTAACCAGTAAAGAGTTCAGTAGAATCATTCT
Source organism: Nephila pilipes (assembly GCA_019974015.1). NCBI lineage: Eukaryota > Metazoa > Arthropoda > Arachnida > Araneae > Nephilidae > Nephila > Nephila pilipes. The sequence continues at coordinate 21,401 of BMAW01050359.1, forward strand.
CACAGCATGCACAAAACCAATGGCGTCCCGATCTTCTGTTCCTGAGGCTGTAGAATCTTGAGTGGGTAAGGTAACCAATGTGAGAAGCCTCCAAAAAGTGAATATCAGCTCTTAAGGCCATTTAGAATTCTATCTTTAACATTGAAACATCAAGTCCCCACCCCACCCCACCCTAACAATTCTGTCAAACCATGATAACAAGGGAAGTTACGGGATGGAACTCCGTTCCATTCAGCAATGAATCAAGCTTTCGTTAAAATTATCATTTAGATTTTAAATTGAATTTTTCTCACACACACATAATATATACTTCCAAAATTAATAAAATTGAATTTTAAATATCTTTACTAATACTATATTTATACTTATTCAATGCCTTTAGGAGAACCATTCTTCTTTGCTTATTTATTAATAAAATTATCTTTATCTTCAATTATTTGTTTTAATATAATTTCTATAGTCAGAAGTAATAAACCTAAACCCAGTACTTTTACTCATGGTTTATCTTTGTGTGCTTGCGTGTATTTGCGTGTGTGAAAGACAACTCATTATTAGGATAAAATAACTTGATTTTTTAATGTAAATTTTGTTTATTTCTTTAGAAAATTTGCATAATTGGCTGATTGGATTTATCAAAGCGCCATGTTTGTTAATTTACGAGAAAACATAAATCATGTACTTGTTAATTTACGAGAAAACATAAATCTGTGATTAAGTCTAAATTCTGTAAAGGCTAATAAAAAATGTTGAAATGACAAAGAAATATAAATTAGGAAAAATTAATTAGGGTATCCCAATTCATGTATGACATACTTCACTACAGAAGATAAACCCTTGTGTAAGAGAGAAAGAGAGAGAAGAATAACATATATATGAAATATATATATGAAAGCTTATTACATATATATGAATAAATATAAATGAAAGTTTATATTTTAAAAAATTGATTTTTATACATATTCGTAAACAATAATTCGAAGAATTAGTTTTTAACTGAGTTTTGTAGGTTTAATATGATTATTATTTTTTTTTTATATAAAATTCTATTTCGATGTTTTCTCTTACTGAATTGATCCAAATAATTGTGTTTAAATATTAGGAAATTTGCACTATCTAAATACAATATTCGATTTAATGTATCTAAGAAAATAATTATATTTTTTAGAATGTAATTTTGTAAGTTTATAATTCATTGCATAACGTTAATTTGTATTGAAAATTTATGTAATTGTAATGATACTGAATATTTTGAAAAAAATTGAAAATTTGCATAAGCACCCAAAAGTCCAGTTTTGTTTCGAAATTTATTGAAAAATTTAGATTAAAAATAAAATAAAAAACGGAATATAGAACTCCATAAGACATCGTAAAAATTTGTAAATTACTGTGCAGAAAAAAGTTTAACAACATTCAAATAATTACGAAGGCATTCTTATTCATATCAGAAATAAATATGCATATTATGAAAATAGAAATTAATTCAAGTATTATTTAACATGTATGTTTTAGTAAATATCTATAATTCAAGAATTCCGCCAAATTATTAACATAATATATATATATATATATATGAGTCACGCTTTAGATGTGCAATAAAACCCTATTGAAAATTACTGCAAAAAATAAATAAATAGGAATAAAAATTATTTATTAAAATATTACTTAATCTTCTTTGAATGATTCTTTATTCTTCTCTTTATTCTTCAGCATATATTTAAGCACAAAAGTATTATTACTTATATTTCGTTTTTTTCTTCTTGTTCGTCACTTGTCTCCCAAGATATTCCAAGCTGTTTAATTTATAAAATGCCGTAAATTTTGTTTTTCGAAGATCTAGTGTATTTCTTTCTTTTTTTTTTTTTTTTTTGGTATCTAATGGTGAATTGGTTTCAGTTCTCAAATTCTAATTTTCCTCTTCATTTTACATTATATCACACAAGATTATTTTCAGCAGTTGATATTTTTTATCAATTTCTCAACTAATTTCCATCAGGGGTAATAGATTCAGATGAGAATCAGTTTACTTTACAGTTTATTATCTGATAAATTTCTTGTGATAATAGGTCCAAGATAAATAAGATATAAGGTTTTCTATATATTAATTTATTAAACTTATCTGTGGATATCATAAAAGTTTCTTCACTAAGGACTTTGACCTGTAAGGACATCTCCTTCAATATATACTAAAATAACACAGAAAATTTCTAATGCTATTTTCGATTACTCTTATTTTTGATACCTTAAAAGTTTGATGTTCCTGTTTCCACTTTCTTGGAGTGTCTTTCGATTTAAAAGAAATTCAGTAAAAAATTGATGCTCAATAATTATAGACTTCAGTTACATACAAAGGTCCTTGTCATACTTTTGAAGGCATGACCCGTCCATAAATAATGTAAGTTGCAGCATTAATTTTAAAAATATGTGTCGAATCTGTATTAGAATAAACCATTTATCATAGTTGATATTTATAATTATAATTACATATTATATCGCCAAAGATAACATATTAGTTATAACTTACATAATATGTGTTATTACATATTATGTTTTAATATACATTACATTAGTTATTATTTCCATATTACAACTTATACATTAGTTATAATTTACATATTATATGGCCAACGATGATATGTAAATTATAGCTAATGTTAGGTCATTATTTTCTGTCTATTTAAAAATCTAAAATAATTAAAAATCCAAAAGTAAATGTATATTAAGTCATAATATTGCTAAATTAATACAATACGTCCTTATTCTTTCTTTTTCCCTAATACTCACAGCCTTACATTTGAATTATGCTAATAAAACTATTCTTTTAATAAGAGTTTATAAGCAATTCTTAAATTTCCTTAGCCTTCATCATTTTGAAGAGGTGAATGCGCACATCTTACATTCCCTCTTGAACTTAAACCTTTTTATACTAGTTGTAATCAATAGGTATTTCAAAAATTTCTTCTCAAATCTACTTTTTTTTTTCTTTTGAAATTTTTCTTCTTTGTACTTTGCATAGATACTGTAAACAAGTAACATTTTAATAAAACTTAAGATTTAGTCACCGATATAACTAAGTGTTAATTCAGTAAGCTTTTGACAGTCTGCTTAAATAGACATGCTTGGATATTTTCTTCCAATTCAAAAATCAGGTCACTAATTATATCTGGAATTTTTATATAAAAACTGAATATATTGTTTTAAAGTTCATATTTTTTTAATAAAATTAATAATTATTCTTGAGATGTTTACTATTAGTCATTTATTTTATATTATCTCTAAGCGTTTCAGTTGTGAATCATTTTTTATTTGCATTCTGTTAAATCCCTTAGGCAAAAATTTTTTTCACAAGAAAAGACACATTTAAAACACATGATATATCAAAAATTACTTTCACAATTCTGTTCTCTCTTTAGCAGCAACATTTATTTTCCACTTCCAATTGGTATAAATTATTCAAGAGGTTATAATAAACTATCTCTTGAAGTATGGGTGGAAAAAAATTCGGCTTGTGATTATAAGTTCAAAGTATTCACAAGTAAAGTAATGCAAATTCGTTAGATGTGTCACGTTAAGATATTGTCACTTTTTAGAAAGCATCAATGTTTAATATTAATAGTTTCGTTGTCATTATTTGGTCACCACAAAATAAACACTTTATTTGATATTCGTGAGTAACTTGTTATACAAAGACAACAAATTTGCTATTTCATCTGAGAGTACATAACATTATCGATTGTAATTTTTTAAAAATGTTCATGCGATTCGACTTAAAAATATTTTTTAATCTGCTTGTAAAAATTTATGTCGGTAGTAAGTCAATAAATAAACAATCATACTCATTTACCGTTCTTCAATATCTGTATTACTTCAAGTTATTCGGCAAAGGAACCAATGTGCATTTAATATCTAAGGCTTCGCATAATTTAAAATAAATTTAAAAAGTTTCACTACCCAAAGCCTCGCAGATTTTGTGTACTGTAATTGATTGCACAATAGGAATTCTTTTCTTCCGTTCAGGTTCTTGTTTGCGTTCTACAACTATGTTGTTTTCTTCAATCATTGGGGCTAGCACTACTTCATCATTGAGAGTCTTAAGAGTTTCACAGAACATTTTGAATTTCTCTTCCGGAATAATGGAGCCTTGAATGTCTGGTGTTCGTACACAGGTCGGTAAAATGTAATGCTTGAAAATTTCGACAATCGCGACAAATCCAAAGAATTCATGACTTGTTTTAGATTTATATAACGTTAAACGGAAAGATAAAAAGAAAACAATTTATTTTATTTCGAATTATTTTTATTTCGAATGTTGCTTTCCATTCACAAGAGCAATTCATTGAAATCGATTAATTTCATACTGTTCGGATCTGGGAAGAATATAACTTTTTTAATGAGTAAGTTATTCAAACTATAGTTTCGAAATGAATTGGATGGTTTATTAGAATATAATTATAAATATTTAATATGCCACAATTCTTTTAACAAATTGAGATTTTAAATCACTAGGAGATATATACATATGTTTAGTTAATATTTTATTATCTTGTTATACGAATCTCTAGTTCGAGTCGGAAAAAATCACATTGGTACAAATAAATTAATTGATTAATTTGTACTTCTTAATTGTTGTACTTCTTAAGAAATATTTTCTTTTTTTTTTCCATTTTCAATAGCCTTATTTTGTACCAAGATAGCACTAAATAATTTAATTTGAATTTTAGATTTTCGAGTATTTTTTTTTTATTTTTAAGGTAACAGATCAGTTGAAAAGTCATCGGCCTGACACATAGATGGCCCACTAGAATTAAATCCATTTGTTTTTTAGTTAGCCCTTACCCTCAAAAGATGCGTCTATAAATTTGACGGCTATCGGATCATTAGTTTGTGAATTACAGCATTTTGAGTGAAGCAAAAAATGGATAAAAAGGAATTTCGCGTGTTGATAAAATATTGCTTTTTGAAGGGAAAAAATACAGTTGAAGCAAACACTTGGCTTGATGCCGAGTTTCCAGACACTGTCCCAGAACAATCAACCATCAAGGATTGGTATGCTAAGTTTAGACGTGGTGAAATGAGCACCGAAGACGGTGAACGCCCAAAAGAGGTTGTTACCGAAGAAAACATTAAAAAAAATCCACAAAATGATTTTGAATGACCCTAAATTGAAATTGAATGAAATAGCAGACACTCTAAAGATATCAACTGAACGTGTACCTCATATTATTCACGAATATTTGGTTATGAGAAAGCTCTGTGCAAACTGGGTGCCGCGCGAGCTTTTGACCAAAAACAACGACGAGTTGATGATTCGGAGCAGTGTTTGAAGATGATCAAGAATAATAAACCCGAGCTTTTGCGTCGATATGTGACAATGGATGTAACATGGCTCCATCATTTTACTCCGAAGTCCAATCGACAATCATCCGAGTGGAATGCACACGATGAACCAGCTCCAAAGCGGAGGAAAACGCAACAGTCGGCTGGCAAGATTATGGCATCTGTATTTTGGGATGCGCATGGAATAATTTTCATTGACTACCTTGAAAAAGGAAGGACCATCAACAGCGACTATTACATAGCGTTATTGGACCGTTTGAAGGACGAAATCACCGAAAAACGGCAGCATTTGAAGAAAAAGAAATTGCTGCTTCACCAAGACAATGCACCGTGTCACAAGTCAGTGAAAACGATGGCAAAAATCCATGAATTGGGCTTCGAATTGCTTCTTCATCCGACGTATTCTCCAGATCTGGCTCCCAGTGACTATTTCATGTTCTCAGATCTCAAAAGAATGCTCGCTGGGAAGAAATTTTCGTCGAATGAAGAGGTGATCGCCGAAACTGAGGCCTATTTTGAAGCAAATAACAAATCGTACTACAAAAAGGGTATCGAAATGTTGGAGGGTCGCTATAATCAGAGTATCACCTTTGAAGGGCATTATGTTGAATAAAAAAAACTAATTTTGCCAAAAAAATGTGTTTTACTATGGTAGGCCGGGGACTTTTCAATTGACCTTTTAATATATCTTGCAATTATGATTGCAATAAAATTGTTCCTCTATATAGATTAGCTATATAAAAAACTATCTAACGAACCCTTTTTTTTACTTTCCAACCTTTTTACGGTAGTATTTTTTGTTCATAAATATAAGTATTTAAATAAAAATTAATCAGTGAATAATTATTTGTGGAAAATGATGTTTAATCTAAAACTGATGCAATAAAATCTACCATTAAGTATTGAGATATTATTAAGTATAATACAAATGGTTTTCCAAACAAATATTTATTAAGCATTTATAATTACAGTAAATTTTCATTTCCCTCTAAAATGAATTGCGATGTGAAATATTGCATTAATATTGATCTTTCTTAATACTAATCTTTCTACAAACATTATTTTTTTGGAAAAATCTAAATTCTGAAACACGTATCAATAAAATGTAATGTTAAATTAATTTCTAATATATTGATTGTGGTCAATAATACAAAGCTTGTAATAAATGTATTCACTTTAACCATTTTGTAGTGTTATATCATTAAATGAAATAAGAGTTATACTATATGAATGACTGTAAATCTTATATGTGTGAGGTTTGGCTATTAAATAACGAAGCTGACACTGCTACAAAGAAAATTACGTATGCTTCAAGCGCCATAGACCGATAGCTGCTTAGTTTATGGCCTTTTTTTCGAAGACAGCACTTCTCGTTTGCAAATCCATATACCCGTAGCCTTCACTCTCATCTAAACATTTTTTTTTTTGTTTTGCGGGAAAAATAGTAAGTAAACAACAATTTGTTGTGAGATCTAACACGAAACTTAGAAAAGCAGCTACGGAAACTTATAATTTACTGAAAGATTTGTTTGACATAGAATGTTTATTGTATGCAATTGTTTTTGAGTGGTGTAAGCTTTTTCAAAATGGACGAAAAGGCGTTGAATATGATTCACGCTTAGTTCTTCCTTCCTCGTCAAAACCCAATGACAAAATCGAAAAAAAAAATCATGATCTGTTTGATCTGAGTGTCGGTTAAGTATTCATACGATAATTGAAACTGTAGATATTGACAGAGAATCCGTACGGCATTTTTTTCCGATAACAAAATACGCCGCGTCATTCCACATTGTCTGTCAAGATGTTTCTTGCCCATTACAGCATCTGAGTGTTAGGCTATCCATCTTATTCACGGTATTTTGAGCCATGAGACTTCTATTTGTTTTTTAATGGTAAAATTTGTATTAAAAGTAATAGGATTTGAGTCCATTGAAGTTGTGAAAAAGAAATTGCACGTGTTATAAAGGAGCTGAATGAAGTAGACTTCCAACTTTGTTGCTGACAATGGGAGATTCGCATGGATCATTGTAAGGATATTGCTGGAGTGTATTAGTTAGGTTTGGTTTAATTAACATCGCACAAGAAGCTACATGAGGTCTATTGGTGACACATTTCGTAATTTTGAACTTCCGTGAGGTGACGAGGATGGGAGTGGTATACATTGAAGGTCATAAAAAGAAAGCATGCAAGATATCAGAATAAAATGTTCTATACGAGACAGTTGATATCTAATAGCCATTCCTCGTATTAAAATTGCAATATCTTTGGGTTTACCTCTTGGATTTTGGTTACGAAATTCTATATTAATTTATTTGTGTTAATGTTTATAATTTTATTAATATCAATTTTTAATCAAAATATAAGTTATAAAGTATTAATGAATGTAATGTACTACAACATTAATTTCTAAATTAATTTTACATTGGAATGTTAAATTTTCAATTAGGATGTCAAAACGTATTTTGCATTCACAGAAAATGTAAGGATTTATATCATTTCCTTTTGAATTATCATCAAACATAATAAAACAATTGTCCAAAAACAATGATGATCTAAGTAGCACATTAAAACAAAAAAATTCATATTAAAATATGTTAATCCAACACTTTCTCTTCACTGGTCCATGTAACACAAAAAAACCAGAAAGAGTTCAGTTACACTTGCGATTGATCAGACGAAGATTACAGATAGACAATATAATACCAAAAGCTAAAAACCAATTCTACTTATTCTAAGAATACCAAAAATAACCATATTCTAAATATTGTATTTTGCCACCAAATACATGAAACCAATTCCCCCAAAGTGAAAGTTTTACTCTTCACCCTATTAATCCCTAATTTGTTGAATCATATATTTCAGCTTTAATAGAGTTTCCTTAAGATAACTCTTAATCACAAACAATTGATATATATATATATATATATATATATATATATATATATATATATATATATATAATATAACGTAATTTGTTTATTATTGTAATATACTTCCATATAAAGAAAGAAATTTTTTTCCCAATTATAAGACATACATGGAACATATGATTCCATTAAAATTGTTTACTTCTGAAAAATAAAACTTCATATCTATTGGAAACCACAGTGCCTCATATAAGGCTTAACTATAGCAACATGCGGTTGTAAGGGACAATTTCATTAAAAATAAAACTAAACAAGTTTTAATAAAATTCCTTACAAAATAGTTTTTTATTATCATTTTTAATATATAACGAATAAATATGAAGTTAAAAATTTTAATTAAAAATTATTTTTGTTCCAATGAATGCATCTCAAGACAGTAAAAATAAACTGAATATAATCAGATCAGTATTAGATCACTCTTTCAGAGTGTTTGTTGACAGCTGTGACCCAGAAATGTATTTGTCAGTTGATTTTGTCCAAAGAAAGTCAAACATGAAACAATACATAAGAGGTAAATCCCAACCAAGGGGAATAAAATCCTAGCTGTTAGCTGGAATTTTTCGCTATGTTTATGCCTTTGAAAATTATTAAGGTGCAAATGCTGCACCTCAGGTATTTTGTACAGAATTTGGAGTAGTTAGAGGATTATATTGAGACTTAGGAAACTTATAATGTATGAAAACCATTAAGAATTCTTTTGACAATTTACTCAAAACAATTCCTCTTTTAATGAAATTTATTCAATGGGAAATTGTTTCAATATGAACGATACGTAAAAATAGCTTACAAGAAGCTGGAAGTAAATTGAAACCTATCAATGAAGGGAAACTTGAATTTAGAGACACATTTGCCATTACCACAAGTAAGGAAAACATATAAAAAACAAGATGGTTCTACAACTCAAATATTCATGTAGCCTCAACAGTTCTTGGAACAAGTCCTATAGGATAGGTGAAATGTTGCAGTATTCATGGAAACCTTGTTATCGAAATTCCAAGATCTGCTGCTATCGAAAAGTATAATAAAAATATAGGTGGAGTAGATCTCATGGATCCATTATTAGGTATGTATAGCCATAAGCTGCGACATAAACGGTGGTACATTTGAATGTTTCACCAAATGCTTAATGTTTGCTTTGTAAATTGTTGGATCTTATGGAAATTAGTTAGAAGGAAATTAGATGGAAATTGGAGCAAAAAGAAAGCACACACGTAAATTGCGAGATTCATCAACAAAAAGCGCTTAAATATGCAAGATTTTACTGAGTAGAGAAGAGATGGTGGTGAGCATTATCCAACTAAAACTGAGGGGAATGCTGCCAAGTATCTTTTATCCGGATATCCCAGGGAAACTAGATACATATGTGCTCCATGTAAGGAAGTACTATGTTCTGAGTGCTTCCTGGTCTTTTACTCAAGATAATTTTTCTTATTATCTATAATTTCATTGTATTAAGTAATATTTGCTAAAATTTAATTAAGAACATTAAAATAAATATGAAAATTACCTTAAATTTGTCACCTGTTGGTGGCCTTTCATTTTTCGGAATAGGTACGTTTGCAAATATTTAACCTTACAAGCCTTATATGAGGCTCCTCGAATTTCCCATAATGGGATTGGGCTAAACAAATAATTTTTTCTACGAAATTTAAAATGAGAATTCATACATATTAATTAATTCATAGAATGGTTTTTTCCTTTGATTTTGTCATAATTCGTAAGCGAGAGCGCTACAGAATTTCAAGGTAATAACAGAAATATTACATATGAAATCATATGGCATCACCTTATCAAAATAGCATATCGCTGTCAACAAATATTTTTTAATATTTAGTTCCCCAGCAGTATTACATTTAGAAATGTTAAAGAATTCAGTAATCATGTCATTATTGATTATAGTGCTCTGTAGAAAGAAATTAAGATAGTTCGTAGAAAACCTCGTCATAATCAAACACAAGTCTAAATGAAAAGGGTTAATCGAAATATATGGAATATGTTAACTTCCTGGATGAACGATAACTACACATGTAAATGATCGGATGGTTTGCCCTTAGCTCAATTTGCCTATAATATTACATATCACGAAGGAATACATCAAACTCTTTATGGTGCCATGTTTTTGTGAAACTAAAAAGAAGTATAGAATCTCTATCTTTGTCTGTGAACAAATCTCCAATATTGAAACTGGAACCCTGCGCAAAGAAATTGTTAATATTTTGGAAGAAAATTTGGAGTAGTGGCCGGAAGGGAAACCTTTATCCAAATTAAAGTATTGAAGATGGGCTGCAATCTACCGCGGCTTCATATCAAGCCCTGACAGAACAACATGAGTTTATTTCTGTATAAACAGAGAAAAAGAATATTCTACTGACAGGAACGAAAATGTAACGAACCTAAAAAGCATTTTTTTTCTTCAGCTGAAACTAGTGCTAGGGTGCAAATACATGTTTATGATGCCTAAAGTAGAGGCCCAAATATGTGTTGACAGTTGTTGTTTGAATAAAAGATTCCGACTTTTATAAATCAGCAAACAAAAATGTTATTCTCAAGCAGCTTTAAACCCGTAATCAGTTGATAATATTTAAAGAAAAATTACTAGCTGCACCTAATTTGAGAAGTGGAAGGCAAGGCTATATACGCTATTATTGAGAAAAGAAGTATTCCAAGACTAAAAACACTTATAAAAGCAAGAAACTCTTGTACGATTCAAAGTATCATAACAGTTTTAGTCGTTGCAGTAAACAAAATTGTATAATGCGTCAATAAAATAATTAAGTAAGTTTATTATTGATGTTATTTTTTTTCTCATTTAGAATGTATTGTTCATTTTAATTTCAACATTTTATTTACATGTTCTGTTTTACATGTGTTTCTCTTGTTTTGAAATGCACATAATATGTTTTAATTATAAAGTATATGACTTAAAAAAGTAACAAAAATATTTTTACTTAACATTCTCCATCATTGTATGTTTAGCAAATATTTCGGTATTTCACCAACACATTTGTTGTTTTGACATTCACCGGAGAAAGTCAATTCTCCAGGTTTTGATTTGTTACGGTAGCAGATATACATTAGTTACGTATGTTTGTGAATATATAAGCCCGTTTCAAGTATTAATATTTTTACTTTAATTTACTTATTTATTTTATTTAATTATTTTAACTTTATTTATATTTTTATTTTATTTTATTTATTTTTTACTAATTTTGAAAAATTAGTTATTTTTTTTATTTAATATACAGTATTTTCCATAATATAAATTTTTAACACATGCAATTAAATATCATTACTTTTATGCCTATAAAAGTTTTTTGTTTTTAAATAATATTTTTAAAATCGATCACATATCTTACAGATAACGGAATGAAATTACTCGAATCCCAAGAAAACGAAATTTTCTACAGAATCAATTAGAACATTATCATCATTTCAAATAGATGTGTGTGTGTGTGATTATATCAATTATATGAGAAAAAAATTAATTTTCAATGCCATTCATTAGGAATTGAACCATTTAATAGCTTGCAAAGTACATTATCATAGGTAGAGTTAGGTATCTCTTATGACTGATATTTTCTTATTTATCTGTTCTTGGAAATGAGCTATTATTCTAAATTGCAAATTGTAAATTCTAGAATTCATATCAAGTAAGTATCTTACTCTAGACTAAGCTTACAAAATATTTTTATCTGTGACTATTTATTAGTTTCCTTATTCCAGAAATTATCTGAATTTTGACACAAATTATGAATCCAGTGATACATAGTATAAGTATTAGAAAAGAAACCCATTAAATTTTAAATCTTTTGAATCTTAAATCAATCAATTGGAAATGTATTGGAGTGTTCGCAGGCTGGTTTGCTATTGGTTGTGCTGGAGTAATGCTGAGCTGCTATTGGTTGCTGGTGCGGTGAGTGGCGGAGGCTGCAAAGATGCACTTTTGATGAGGGATTGCTTGGAAGTCCAATGTTGAGTTGCTGCTTTCTTTAAGTATTTTCAGTTGATTTTTAGCTACATTTAATAAATCTTAAAGATAAAATTTTAGTTATTTCCTCCCTTTCTTTGTAATACAGTGGTTTCATATTATAATTTAGTATTCGTTTGACGGAAATAAAATATTTTATAAGAAACAACTGAAAATACAACTGAAGGTATTGAAACTTTTTACACATACTAAATGAAATACTTTAAATGATTAAGTTTCTTTGCTAAAATTTTTAAAATACACTTGACCACGTTGGTCATAGTTGCAAATTTTTATATCATTATTTTTTACGTATATAATCCCTAATTTAAACAAAATTTACATTTTATTTTTATTCTCAATATAGTTTCATAAACTCAACTATTTACGTATTTGGAAAATATTTCATCTTTGAGAAATACTCTCTTTTATTTCTTTCGTTCTTCAAAAATATTTTTCCCTCTTTGAATGTTTTTATTTTCCTTAAACATTGATAAAAATTCAATTCATAATTGTTAAAACAAAATATTACACTACCCATTTAATTGGTTGGTTAGTCTTATTAGCGTCGCTTTATAAGCAACATGACGGATATTGGCTATGGACTTATTAATATTGAACATCGGTCAAGTGACAAGAACGACACCTAGGCATCAGCCCGGCATCCCATCGGATCTTTAGTGGCATCAAGGCTTGAAATCGCGACTGAATGAAAAAAAAACCAGGCGAGAGTACGCGACTATGACCACTAGGTAACACGGTCACTGCTTACCATCTAGAAAGAGATTTGATGCATAGTTTCTATACAAAGTATTTCATTTTCTATCAAAATCTTATTTACTAACATTTTATAAAATAAACTACATTTCGGATAAACTCATTTAATCTCACAACTATACACACCAGACTGAAACTTATATAAATAAAAATACAGTAAACAAGAAAGGACATGAATGTTAAAAAGAAACAATTAAACAGTAAAATATAAATATTAGAATGAATAATATTTTTTTCATATTTTAAAGATGTTTTAATGTATCAAGTAATTAAATCGAAACATTTTGAAAATTCCCTCATTTATTCAACAGCTTTCTTATAAAACCTGCTATAGAGAAGAGTGTTTCAGCTGCAACCATAAATATTTCATAACATTTAATTATTTATCTTCAAACGAAAGCATATCTCGTTATTTTTATTTTGAATTTTTCTATTTCCGCTGTTTTCAGAAAGGCAGCCCACATACAAAAGTATTAAGAACAGTTTATTTTGTATGGCTTTTTTGTACCATAAGATGCATTGGACAATGACACGCACCTCAAATGTATGGGAAGATTTAAAGAAAATAATATTTTGGGGTGAAATATATTGTTAGTAACAATATTGGTGATATAAGTAAGACGAAAAAAAAATTAACTGCTAATAAAAATTATTCATACTCATCTACACGTAAGTTGTTTGAACTGAAGAAAAACATGTTAACAATCTAATATCTATTGACACTCATAGACAAAGAGTATAAATCGATGATTTCCCCTCATTCCTCGAAATAAATTTGATATCGATGATTGTTTTCATTGTTTGTTGTGACTGGCAAGCTGTTATCTGATTGTGATCACGCTACATGCCTTCACTCTCTGTCGTGAGGTACCCATTTTCATAACGTTTTACGAATTTCACCAACTGCTTTGATGTAATGTAAAGATTCTTATTCTAAATTGGAATTATAATACATTCTACAATATTCTTCAATTTAATATGTTGAATGAGGCTGGGTATGGTCAGAAAAGTACAATAAAGGATTTCATAGATTTTAGCTTAAAATAAAAAAAATAAAAAATAACTGTTACATAAAATGTCTTTGGAAGTTTCTTTTTATTATGTGTCAATTTTTTTCTCCTCGTAAAAGTATAATTATTCAAAATGAATATTAATTAGAGTAAGGTTAGCGTACTTCCGCACCCCAGATTTTGAGAAGCAATCACATTCAAGTAAATAAAATACCTAAATACCTTCTTTAAATTGCTAACATATTTTTAATTCCATAAGCAAAACATTTTGAAGAGCAAAAACATTGCGAATGTTAAAAACAAAAAATAAAATAAATAAAAACAGGCAATTCTGTCATAAATATCAATTATTGAAGTATTAAAATAAAAGCAAATGATAAAGTATTAAAACAGATAATAATATTATGTTCCGATATTAAAATAGAAGAAGGCAATGGGCTATTAAATAGGCTTCAACAGTGTAAACATACCTTAAACACTCTAGATGTATTTATTATAATCAAAATGTATTACAATGTCAATCTTCTGAACCTAACATCCTATATCCTTTATTTTATACCAATACATTTTTTGACGTAATTTTCTTATAAAATCATATTAGGAAATGTTAATTATTCAACTTAGCTGGAAAAATTAGTGAATGCAAATTGTAAATGAATAATTCGTGAAGCTACATAGCATCCTTAATCTAAATCATCGTTCTCTAAATTCGTAAAGCGTAAGCCGACAAAAGTGTTTATCGAATATTCCTTCTTTTGAATTAGTTTATATTCTCAATCTACAACCTACAACTGTATCAAAATAAGACGTTATGATCTAAATTAGAAAGTTTTGCTCAAAATTATGTTGTGTCTGCATGAAGTTTCACAATAAGGACATGATCTCCCTAGTAAAAGTAGATTTGGGTACGTACACACAGAAAGTAATTGATTTCATAAATCCATTTGCAGAAATTAACCAAAGTTCCTAATCTTTTTTAGAAATGATACTAATAAAAAGAATCTTACTAAGATCGATTTCCGCGCAAGCCTTTTGAAAAGATGCGTGAAATCAAAAAATCTTATAAAAGTAAGCATTATCTATAACAATAGTATAGCTTTCGAATTCAGGATCTTTCTCTCCTGTTTTGCACTGAATTTCTTTGAAATTTGAAAAGATATTGAAGGAGTTTTGACGCGGGCTTTTCCTACGTACTCTTTTTTTAGCTGAAAGAGCGTCTGAGGGCTTTTCCCGCAAAAGAAAGAAACACGTCTTTCGCCGTCTGAGTAGACTCAAACAAATTTTTTGAACTTATCGAATGGAGGGAAAATAGTGTATTTCGGTATACTTTGTACTTAAGTATTTCACATGATGTTTCATGAGTAGAATTTGATATATTCGTTGTCGAAACTCTTAGTTCTAATTTAAGAGTAAAATACACTAATTTGAAATTTTTGTTTGGGTAAATATATTAGAGAGAAAGAGGAGAAGGCATTGAATTATTCTTGACTTATTATGGAATAAAACAAATATGAAAGGTATATATGATAGATTGTTTGCTATAAAAAGCTTTGATTTACGTTTTAAAATCATTATTATACACGGTATTCTTTTTCTGTACAAATTCTCTAATTATTTCTCATGTTTGTATCAGTATTTGCTTTTTTCGAAATTGGTTATATTTTTCGGAACTCATTAAGTGCAGGGAAATCATTGATAATTATTTACTCAGTTTTAATTAGATTTCCTCTCTTTTTGTCAGGAAATATAATTACATGTTAGAAATACACGTGCTGCATATGAAAGGACTGTATTTCAATTGCCTTAGAAGGAATGCTAATTGGTCAAAAATTATGAGAAAGGAAATTAATATTTTCTCGAATTTTTTCCACTGGAAATTTCAAGACATGCTCTACACATTTGGAAGTTTTATTCCAATTCAATTGATTTAATTGATTGTGCATGCATAAAACAATTACTTATGAAATTCATAGTTTTCCTATAGCTCTATATTAAAGAAAATACAGCTCTGATGTTCTTTGTACGGAACTATAGTGTACTTTGTTTTGTGTTAGGAGTACATATAATTGAATGGTTTATGAATGGGCATTTATACTTATAGCTTGGAATACTGATCTCCAGTGAGAGTATTTGGTACTGATTGTACCACAGACTTGGGATTAGTAAAAGCCGCAGTTGAACATTGAATGTAAAGTGACTTCATAACTTTTGACAGTACCATATTACCCGTCTCTTTTGTCAAATTTAAATTTACTCTAATCACAAGATATATAAATTTTAACTTTTCCAGCTTAGACAAATTAATTAAACTGTCGATTATATCCAAAATACCTTAATGATTCTCAATTAAAAGAAATGTATTCAACTGTTAATTCCCTATCATTACAAACAACATTTATAAAAGATCAAAGATTACGCTTACTGGAATACAATACGAGTGTTTCCTTCAATTGTACGGCCTGCGTTGAGTCCTAATCTCATCATAACATCTATATATGCCAAAAGACTTGCGCACGCATCACGGCAACACCCTTCTTATTACCATATCATTCTTATTTTAATTCAATTCTCTATCGCTATACTAATTGATTATCTTTATTCACTCCACTTCTAAAATTTTACTTCATTTGCATCATATTTCATTTGATTCAGAACAAGTTGGAAACTTAAATACAAAAACAAAAAATAGGGAAAATTTGGGAAAAATGCATTTTGTAAATATAAATGTCACTCTGAATTAAAATACTATTAATAAGTCAGCTAAATAAATAAATGGCTTCATCTGAAGGATAAGCTTAATTTAGTCGTGTTTATACATTTTTATTCGTGGTTCACATTTTGTAAATTTATCATCATTCTAATAGCAGATTTTAATGTAGTATCAAAACAAGCAAAACAGTATTTGAGATATTTTTTATTCAGATTAACTGACGATAAACGTATGTAATAATATTATTTTGATGTACAAGTATTTCAACATGTTTCCCAAGTAACTTTTGTGATCCTATAACTATTAATATCTGGTTAAAAAAAGAGACAGATGAAACCTCAATTCAAGAGCTTCGAAGACTACTTTGATACTTATTTTTGATCAATCCGTGATGAAAGTGACCTTTCAACAAACTATTAATTTGACAGGCAATGCTATTCTTTATTGTTTGATGGCTGAATCATTGTTATATCTCTGTAAATTCAACAGGAAACCCATTAACGTTATTTTTTTAAAAATTAAATTGTAAAAAAACAAGATGGAACTTCTATAAAACTTTTTTTCAAACAGGGTTTCAGCTTGTTGAAAGTGCAATTTATAGAAAAATGATTTTATACATAGCTTCTTTCAGTACTTCAATTTGTAAACATAGTTGACACAATATATTAAGTCTAGCATTATTTTTTTTTATTTCGAAATTGTTCAGTTAACCATCTGACATTTTTTTGCTTCTTTTTTACCACGACGTATATTCGTGTCCCTTGCCCCTATTTGCTTTCTGTGTATAATTCATAAGAATATGTGATGTGCACAACTTGTTTGTTATAGAGTTAAAAACTCCCAATAAATGGCGTAGTTTGATTCTTTATTTAGTAATTTTATTCTTGCAAAAACTGTCAATTGTCAACTTGAGATATGACTTACATAAATGTAGATATTGACGCCAATTATTTTTTTTCGCTTCTAGTGTAAAAAGATAAACTGTATCTTTCCTGGCTCAATCATTTTTTTCTATTTTTAATTGCTTATTTCATCGTATTTTTGAGTAGATGATTATTTATATTTATTTTCATTTATTTTTTATTACCACTATTGTATTTTTAAATATATTGTATTTACATCTTGTGTCAATAGTGTTCAGCATTTTAAAGTTTGTAGTTCATCGTCATGTTGAAAAAAAAAGTGTTGTGTTTCAGATTTGGTGAAATAAAGACGTGTTAAATTTTCATTGATCTAAATAATAATTTTTTTCAAGTGTCAGAGATTAAAGTGTAGCTTGAAATTATGTAATAATGAAGCACAGTCAACAAACCAATTAGTGCTTATTTTCCTAAAGAATAAGCTACAATTTTGGATAATAAGCAATGTTGAGAGATAATCCGATTTTTATCTGAGAAAAATTTACAATAATTATAATTTCTTGTTTATTTGGCTATTTAAATCAGTATTTTTTATTATTATTTAGTGTATTTCTTTTTGTAGAACTATACAATGATACTTTTATGCCTAAGTTCCTTATTGATATATAAATACAGCGGCTTATTTCAAAATTGATTTCTTTTTGTGCCACTGATTACAATTCAGGAAAATGCAACTAAGCTGTAATGAAATATTAATCTCATTTTATTTAATCTGAAATATTGTATCCAAATTCAATGAAAAAATACATAAAATAAAGTAATTTAAGAGATTTTAGAGATTTTAAATTAAAATTAATTCATCTTCACATCACACAAACTAAAGTGTTCGATTAATCCTAAATAAACTATCTAAATTGAATATTGCGTCATAAGATTCCTTTTAAATATTCTAAGTTAAATAAATAAAGTTGACCCCATGCGTGTTTAATTAATCTACACTACTATAATTTAAGCCAGCGAATTTAAATGATAACCATGTACAATATACAAGAAGACATCAAAGATATATTAAGAAGTAATAACTGAAAATCATCTATGAGATCAAAGAGATGATCCCGCTTGAATATTATAAGAACTACATTTATTAAATGCAATAACCGATTCATAGAATGATTCCTATGCCAATGAAAATCAAATTCGACAAAACGTCCATTCAGTTTAATACGCTTGTGTGATATAAAGTCCTTGTATGCCAGAAGGAATGAGTATTTTAAGATTTATTCCATTGAAGTTCCTGAATTAGAGGTAAATATGTATCATTCAGTTATCTTTAAACCTTCGTCTAATGCATTTGAGAAGGAAATTTATAAGCGCTTACTTTATTATTGTATGCATCTTCTATGTTTTAGTTCTAAAGCACATTCTAAAAGGTATTTGTTTATTGTGAAAAAATACATTAATAAATGCCCCCTCCATTAATGTTATAAATTACTAATTATTAATTATTAATTTTTGTAAGTAATATATGCAAATCTTCTAGGATATATATTTAAGGGCTCAAAATTGAATCAAAACTACAGAGGACAAAAAAAAACATAAATAAACATTCATTTACATCACAGCATAGTAGAAATCACATTAACAATAGCGAATTCCCAATCTCAGTACGAGGAGCGCTGATCAGTTCAGTGTGTTTTGAGAAGGTAGATGTAAAATGGGATGTTTTCAAATATTTATTAATTTTACTTTTATTTTAAATAACTTCGAGTATACAAAATGAAGCAAAACTAGTTGATTGTTTTGAAATTCCCATATTTGGCGAATTTTACTGTATTTTAAAAGCTATGAAAACATCGTATTGATTTTCTATGATGTATGTTTCATCGTATTAAGTAATCTATGAGATAGCATTTTCTTACTTGAAAAGATTATTGAATATTTTCTACTTTTAACTTAGGATTCAAATTTATATTTTTCAGAAAATTTTCCTTACTTTAAGTGATATTATTAAATGTCTTAATTATATTTTGATTCAAATTTGCATCGATCTGTTTTCCATCTACATGACATATTGGTAATACTTTTGACTCGTGACATCATGTAACATAATAAAATATAAATTAAGTTTCTTAAAAAAATATAACATATTTTAAGATTCTGAAAAGTAGAATTTTTTATTATAAATAAACAGTTGGTTTAGCTAAAATTCGTTTCTTCGAACTGAGAAAATTACATCTCTGTACAAGAAACTTTAAATCCTTTTAACTTCGTCAATAAAATTCTCTTCATTTTTTCCTCAAGATACTCACTTAAAATCACAAGATACTTGAAAAAGTAACCCATAATTTTTTATAAGATTATTTGTGTCTGTTGTTGTGGTCTGAAAGTTAAAGGGACGCAAAATTTTATATTTTAATCAACATATACATTCTTACAACCACGTTCAAGCGAGAACAACAATGATGCATAATCGTAAATTTAATGTAATGTACTTTAGATAATCAATTGAGAACTTCAAAACACAGATAAAAGGAGCTGGTTGTACCGACACAAGATTCTATTGAGCGAGAAGCCTCAAAGGAACTTCCTTCTAATTTAACTAATGGGAAAAAAACAGAATGCATTATTTGTTTCCTCTCACTGAAGACATGGAAGATTGATATAAACAAGAAACTTCAATTTCTTTGAAGAGGGAATATGAAGAAATTCAGTTAGCCCACCGTTATCGAACAGCTGTTATATTAATTTCTAATTGTGAATATATATTTTTTTGGAGCGGACACAAGTGATGTGTCTCCTTCCAAAAAAATAATTAATAAGTTTCACTGAATGTTAACATGATTTTTGTCGTAGAGGATATAAATATTTTATGACACAATAAATTAAACTATAGTGAAACGTAAAAATTAAAATTAATTATCCTTCTGTTGTTGATTTACAATTATCTTAATATGTAACTAAACTGATTTTAATTTTACTTTACATAAAATTAGAGTAACATATAAATTGAATTATTATAATTGTGAGAGATATTTCTTACACATAATTTCAAATGTATAGAAAAACATTTGAAAATCAAGGTTAATTATCATTTTAATTACACGGAATATTTTGATAATATTTAAGGATTTTGAAATGAACATAGTTGGCACTAAAAGAACTTTTGAAATTTCCGTGATCAAAAGATGAAGTAGAATTGGATAAGAAATTCCCCAATTTAATTGTCTTGAGTCTTTCAGGTTTCCATATTCCCTAAACTATGACTGAAAATGTGTAAAATGTACCTTAAGACCATAATGATATGAATGAAATACCAGATTTAGTATTTATGGTTTCCACCTTTTACTCTCAACGTGCGTGACTATAACGACATATGTTTATCTTAACAATTATATTTAAATTCAAATTTAAATTTAACAATATAAAACAATTATAAAAGCAAAATACATACAAAGTAAGCCTATTTATTTCAAAATTCAAAAAGGAATACAAAAAAAAAAAAAAATAGAAATGAATTACAGCTTACTTTAAAAACACTTCGAACACGTAGAAAAAAATAATTCTCATAGCTTAGAAAGAAAGGAAAAATCGACTTAAAGTAAAAATGAAAATTAAAAGCTGATAATGCAATTCGCATTCATTAGTTAGAATTTAAAAATGAATAAGCAAAAAATATATATTCAATAAAATGAATTAAAATTAAAATTGATTTTTAAGATATTGAATAAAATTATGAAAAAGTAAATTAGAAAGAGAATAAGAAGTCAACAATAATACGTAATTAAAAATTAATTACATTAAAATTATTCTTTGAATAATTAACAAAAATAATTTACTCTACCTTATAAATTTTATATTTTAAATTGATTTTGGTCAAATTTATAGGATTGGCATTCAATTTGGAATTTAATTATATTTTCATGAATGAAAAAGGAATTATATTACGTTTTTTATTAAGATGAAATTATGTATAAATTTCTTAAGAATAGTGATACCCAAGTCATTATTCCAGAAGAACAAATGGAAACTTCTACAATTGAATATCCTCTATTATCAGAATTATTTCCATATATTTTACTTTTAATTTATTTAATTCTTAGTTTCTGACTTCAAGTGCTTAGTTTCAAGTGTATTATTATAAGTGTTCAATAAATTTATATAACATGAAACAAAATTAAAGAAGGCATATCATCTGGCATATAATTATTTTGAAAAATATACGATCGTCAATATGACTAATCAGTATTAAATTATTATTAGCTGTATAATTTTGTTCATAAATGATTTAATAATGCAGAAGGAAATTAAACAAGTAGAAGGAATGCTATCCAAAGATAATTCGATAATTGCTTTCCTTTCCTCATATTTTTGTAGAAATTAATGTACTCCATTCATCCCTAATTTAATTTTATATACGTTTATTGTATATAAGTACTATATATAATATTTAGTCTCTCACAATGTTAAAAATAACGCTTTCAACTTACTTTTTTTTAATATTCTAGATTAATATAACTTCTCTTTTCCTAAAGCAGGAAAGGGTAAAATAGATTAACCACATATCTTTTTAACTACTTCAGAACTTTTAGAAGTATTTTTTTTCAGTTTCCTATCACTACAACCAAGAAAAACCAGATTGCAAAAATATTTATGTAGCAAATACCGCGACATTCCTCGTCAACGTTCCACAGCCAATAAAACAAATTGCATCGGTAATGTAGGGATACTGACCCTCGCGATAACAAACTTTGGCAATTAGGGCGCTACTAAACAGTCGACGAATGGGTGCATTCCCTGTTTTGCTGACATTAAATGAATCTGGTGAACCAACGAAGCATTCAATGGTTAGTGGAATCTTCCCGTTAAATTATTCAAAATGGTATTTACAGAACCCCAATTATTCTACGGGTAGACGAAAGGGCAAGGAGGCATACTCGTTGAAAAGAGATTTGTGGTAAATGAAATTGATATTCATCACACACATTATTTAGCAGGATTATCTTTTTTTTTTCCTTCACTGTAACATAACTTGCATAACAGGAATTAAATATATACAAAATACCCTTAATTGTGAATATGTTTTATTTCCCTCATAAAGGAAATTATCTTTGGTGACTAATGGCTCAAAATTAGTAATAATATATGATTTAAATTTATTGCTGAAAGTCATTTTTTAAAACATTCCTTACAACAAATGTAGTAATGAATATAGTATTCATATTTATTTCAATAATTGTTTCTCCCACAATTTTTTTTTTATGAGTAATAGTTTTTCCTTGAAGCCATTGCTAATTAACCATTTAAATTATTTATTATTTCTCATTCATCCCATATTACAATAATATTTTTGACAATTACTTTAAATAGTTGTATATAAATTTCAACATACGTATGATCTTGTTTCTTATATATTAAACCATGTATGCATTGAATTAATTATTGTACAGTTTTCTAACATTTTTATAAAACTGAAAGTTACAGAACTATTTTTCACTACATTAAAAATGTATAGTTTAATCAAATTGTTTTTCCCAAATAATTTTATTAAAACGTTTTGACTAAAAAAAAACTTTTTCTTATAATAATTGATTTATGTGTATGCAAAAATAAGAATATTAGTAAAGTAAAATTTAAGACTAAAAGTAATGAGAAGAATACAGATAGATCACCAAGAAATAACTAAAATTATATTTAATCAATTATACTTTAAATATACAAAAGTCTTGAAGTGCATATCAGATAACCAAATTCTAATACATCAAAAACATGAATTAATGTGCTACAATTAGAACATTAATGCTTAAACAGTAAATGCTTAAGAACTTAGTAAAATCTATCGGTTACGTCTTGTCACTCGATCAAAAGTAATTGGAGTTGTCCTAAGTATTTTATTTAAGTGTTTAGTGACTCATTAAATAATAAAAACATCTAACATAAACCTAGGTTTTCTTTTTTTTTTCAAAAATAAAATTACGAAAATCATAAATATCTTCTAAGAGCCATTTAAATATAATTATCAGTCAATTGTACAGATTTTTTCTAAAAACAAATTTATAAACACCTAAATATAAAGATTAATTCAGTTATATTCACTGAATTTACATTATTTTAATTATTACTTTTCAGTTATGTTCAGTGTTTTGCAATATTTAACTATAAAACAGGAATCTGATATTTTATTCAAATTAAATGACAAAGTGACCTTGAAATGTTGCCACTAAAAATGTCACATTTTTTTTTTTTAAATTTTCATTAATTCTAACTAATAAATAAACTATCACAGATTTGTGGGGCTGATGTACATTAAATATTTCGCTGTTCAAAGTCCTCTAGTAGGCTCTTAGGAGGGAGATGTGCAATCTCAGGTGTCGTCCTCGTCACTAAACGGAGGTTCAAAATTCCTTCACCAATATCCCTCGTTTTGCTTTTCTTTCTGATATCATAACAATTCTATCAGTTCAGTGAGAATCCTTAAGTAAGAAACAAGGAAACACAAAAGTAAGGAACATTTTACAGGAATAAGTGCATTTCTTATTATTAACAATGTTCTTAAAAAAACCCATATCACCAAATTTTTTTAAATGTAATCTAAATTCCACTCTGCTTCACTCGATAACTCACTTCCTTCTGTTTGATTTATATACTCAAAAATATTTAAATATTTTTAGGTGTA
>BMAW01050363.1:0-19019 GCA_019974015.1 Nephila pilipes
CATCAGTTTGCTCACGGTTCTTTTAGCGAAATTAGGACTTAAACATGACTTAACTTGAATATCACCAGTCATGAAACTTTTCCTCATGACTATCTCATTTCCAGATATAATGTGAAAATTAACACATATAATAATCATATATCATAAAAGTAATACAAAAAAGTGCATAGAAGGTAGATTTCCGAATAAATTTTGGTGCCACGCTTCCTGAAAAGGATTAAGAGAAAAAAAACACTCTCGGGTCACTCATTAATTTTCTACCAAGAAAAGGAGAAAAAAATGGAATAAATACTCAGTTATAGGAAGATGGAATCTTGCAAGTCTTTTCATTTTTTCTTTGTGAGGGAACCTTGCTTCTGTCACAATTTTTCTTTCTGCGTCAATAGATGAAAGATAATTTTTTTCCACGCCCTAAGGTATCTTACATCAATACCTTTGTCCCAGTACAATGGTCAAAAATGTGAATAAACAGATTGATGGCCGCAGAATAGTTAAATCACTTAAAATAACTGACAGTTAATAAATTTTTCTGTAATATATTTCGTTTCATAGCAAAATATTTTTGTATGACTGCTATTTGCAAACACCTTTTTTGTCCATCTTGTAGTACAATACAAGTAACAGAATGAGGTAGTAGAAATTGAGAAACTCCATATTTCTAGACAGAAAATTTATATACAATATTTGTCTAACTATATATTGTATTCATAGAAAAACATTTTATTAAAATATTTTAAAACATAAAATTTTCTCGAAAATTGAGTTTAGAGCTGCAAATGGTAACATATTTTTATCGTCGAATATATTTTCAATAAATGTTATTGAACATACCCTTTTGAATAAATTTTTGAATGTACTTTAAAATATATTTTAAACTCTTTCCATACATCATTATTGATCATTTAATTCAACTAAATTTTACAATATCCTATGTCTTTGTAATTCATACCGAACTCTTAATAAATGTGGTTCAATTTCTTAGGACTTTTCATGTCATTCATGAATTCAAAATATTTTTACTACAATTTGAATCTGAGAAAATGTATAAGGGTTTGAATATATATATGTGTGTGTGTGTGTGTGATTATTATTATTATTATTATTATTATTATTGTGTTATTAATATTATGTGTGTGTGTAGTAGTATTATTATTATTATTATTATTATTGTGTGTAATGTGTGTGGTGTGACCATTTACAATGTGTGGCCACATAATGTGTATTATTATTGGTAGTAATGGCAGTAGCCTTATTATTGTGTGTGTGTGATAATACATTATTGTGTGATATGTGTGTGTGTGTGTGTGTATTATTATTGTGTGTAGTAGTAAATGGTAATGGTAGTAGTATTATTGTGTGTGGCTTATTGTGTGTGTGTGTGTTTGTGTGTGTGTGTGTATGAGATCAGATGGGGTGCAAAAATTCTAAAATATTTTGACAAATACTAAACTCTATAAAAACTTATTTTAATATGTTGCCAGAATGTAAACTAAATTCTAGAAATACCTACAGAACAATAAGATATCTGCATAATAATTAAGGAAATTGAAACAAAGTTACAATTAAGAACTTGCAAAATCAAAAATTTAAAAAAAAATCCTCTAAGACGTAAAAAAAGATTTAACAAAATTTATAAATGCAAAGAAGCAGAATATAGCAACACACACTCGAGCTATCAATTTATTTTAAAACCAAATCCAGAAAGAAAATATTTTAGGAACATATACATTTTTTAGGAATCACATAAATAGGTAATTTAAAAATTTTAAATAAATGAATAAATTAAAAAATAAGCATATAAAATGAAGACAAATTTTAATACAGAACAAAATTTAAGAAATTAGCCTTATATATATATATATATATATATATAGCCTAGCCTAGGTAGCCTAGTGGTCAAGGTCGTGGATAGCGGCTGGCGGTTTTCGTTCAGTCGCGGGTTCGATCCTTGGCCACAAAAGACCCGCCGTGTAGCCGGGACTGATGCACGTTAAATCTGTTCGGGGCCCAAAGTCTTCCTGTTGGCGTGGTGTGGATGTTAGGAGAGGGGGTGCCAGCTCAGGTGTCGTCCTCGTCACTTGACCGTGGTTAAAAATTACGAGGTCCGTCGCCAATAGCCCTCGTGTTTCTTCTAGTGCGACGTTAATAAAAAAACTAATATAAGAATTTCGTGTCACGTTGTTTGTCCGCAATAAACTAAACTAATGAACCGATTTTAATGAAATTTTGCACACTGCGTGCAGTTTGGTGCAACTTAAGAGATAGGGGAGTTTTTATCTTAATTTATAGTCACAATATTTCTTAATACAAATTATTTGTTTAATTTGTGCTTTTAGGATCTGGAATTTGGCAACACTCTATTTCTTCAAAACGTTTGGCAACAATATTGTATTTACAAAGTTTAAACTGTGTTTACGATAGTACTCATTTCAAATGTTGGGATTGATTTTTATAAAAATTAATTTCAGTTAGATATTTTAGATTCTATTAATTAGCATTAGTATTTTGTTAAAATTCTTTGCTAATTGGAGAAAACGAAGTTCTATTAGAAAATATAAGTTTAAGGGAAACCGTTACACCGAGAATGTAGAGTAGAAGAACAATGATAGATGTGTTACAACAACAGAGAGTGAATCAAAACTTCAATCCTATTCAAAACTAATTGATAATTTAGAAAATAAATATCATAATATAGTAATTAATTTTAAAATTTTAAATGATTTTATTTCCTCATCGAATTGTCCTGACTGATTTCAAAATGGTATAAAGCTTTTCGAATCATCGTTATTTGGCTTAGCATCTAATTTGCTACTAAAATGATAGAAAATGTGAGAAGCGTTTCCCAAAGCAGTACACGAATGATACTATCACGGATATCGACGGTTATCTGTTGCATCGCAGCAAAAATGATGAGAGTGGTGGCCGCACATTCTCAATGCGATGGTCTAATTCTACAAACCAATTTGAAATTGATAATGAGTGGGTGGTACCGTACTCACCGTTGCTTTCAAAAAAGTATATGGCTCCATATAAACTGTATTCCAATCATATGGCTCATATGGTTGGAATGCAATTTAGCCTAATTCTCCTTGGCAAGAGGAATTATTTGGCGTTATTTTACTAAATGGGGCTACCCTGGACCACTTCGCGGACTTCACTTCAGCCTAAAAAATTGCCAAGTGTAATGATTTTTGAAATCGCGCCAAGTGATTGGGATAAACTCAAATTAATTAATATTGACTCATATTAATGTCATCGGCTCATATGAATGTCGAACTTTGCTGTTTCGTAAAATCTATTAAGTATATTTGTAAATATGATAATAAGGGCAGTGATTTAGCCACGTATTTGAAGTATAAAGCATAAAAATAAATGACGAAATAACACGATACCAAATGCGTCGATACATCAGTAGCAGCGAAGCTGTCTGGCATATTCTTAGTTTTCCAATACACGAAAGAGACCCTTCTGTCCAATATCTAACAATTCAACTTGAAAACAATCAACGTGTGTACTTCACTGAAGAAAATGTTCTCCAAAAAGCTCTTGAACCTCCAAAAACGACACTAACTGGATTTTTTACATTGAGTCAGAAACCAGATGTTTTCGGCCAATTCGTAAATAAAAACATGGGAGCCACGGAAACAAGGAAAACCACATGCTTCAATTACAGGCATATTCAAAGCCAAGACATTAGGACGACTTTACACAGTGCATCCGAAACAACGTGATTGGTTCTTTTTACCGTTGTTGATGGTTAATGTTCCCGAAACAACGTCTTTCAAATTTTTGCGAACAGTTAATGGTCGACATTTTTTATATCATTAATCTTTGCCAAGATACGGTCGCAATAGAAAATCGCATTGGCAGTTGCATCGTCTGGCATTGCTACCACTTTGGTAGACGGCGGGCAAGTGGCACATTCAGCATTCAATTCAAATCAAACGCAATATGCAACATTAAAAAGAATTGCGGAATAGCTGCAGTGTTGTGAAAAAGCTCAATCATAATCTTGGATGAATGCACAATGGCTCATAAACATTCATTCGAAATATTGCACAGTACTATGCAAGATTTGAACGGCAACGATAAATTTTTCGGTGGGGCGATCCTACTACTGTCTGGTGATTTCCAACAGACTTTACCAGTCATTCCTCGCTCTTATGGCGAAGTGTCGAAACACTTCGACTAACCATAAACATGCGCGTACAATTGCAAAATGATCCATCGGCACAAATGTCTTCCGAACTATTGCTAGATATTGGAAACGGTAGAATATAAATGCAACCAATTACGCAATACATTTAATTATCGGACAATTTCTGCACTGTTGTTCAGACAAAAAAGAAATTATCTTCCCTGACACACAGAATAATCACTTGGATCATAACTGATTCAGTAATCGGGCTATTTTGACAGCCAAAAATGTCGATGTTGACGAATTTTACTTCCGGATTCTACAGTTGTTTCCAAGTAATTTGATGTCTTTTAAATCAATCGACACTGTTGATGAAAACGAAAGCGTAAATTTTTAAATTGAATTTTTAAATTTTCCGGATATGCCCGGAATGCCACCACATAAATATTATTTGAAGACTGGTTCCCCTATTATTCTTTTGTGTAATTTGAATTCATCTCGATTATGTAATGGTACACGATTGGTCATCATAATGGTCAACGGAAATATTTTTGAAGCAACCACTTTGACTGGAAAGTTTACAGGAGAAATGGTTCTGTTGCCGCGCATTCCAATGATACCGTCAGAATCTGAGATGCCCTTCAAAAAGCTTCAGTTTCCAATCCATTTAGCTTTCGCTATGACCTTAAATAAGTCTCAAGATCAAACAATGTCTACTTGCGGTTTAGACTTGGAAAATCCATGTTTTTCCCTTGGGCAATTAAATGTTGCATGCTCACGTGTGGGAAAACCATCGAATCTATTTGTGTTAGCAAGAGACAGGTTAACCAAGAATAATGTGCACTGATTAGCTGTGAATTGATTTTAAATCGACAATTTTTATTTTTCAAAATGATGAATATATTTATTAAAAATTATAATCTATGCTACCTACCTCATTTAAAAATTGTTATATGTTATCAACTAAGAACTTTGTAAATTACTCATTTTATAAAAACTATACTTGAATATAAGATGAATAAAATACAAAATTCAAAATTTTGTGTTGATTTGTGCTTAATATTGAATCCACGAAAATTTTCATCAATCGCCTCTAAATTTTGACATAAGGTTCAAATCTCAGTTCCGTGGGGTTTTACATCGGCTACAATGTTTTCGTCTTCATTACTAAATAATAATTTGACTACATTGAATAGTATATTACAATATAATTCAATGTATAACTTAGCCACAGTAATGCGTGGCCGGTTCTGCTAAGTATATATATATATATATAACATGGATCAATAAGTTCCGAGACTAACCCAGAGATGGCGCTCGTAGTAAACCAGTAACCAGGTCTTTCTAGAGTACTAACCTTTGCTTGAAACGCGTCAAAATTTTAAGTCGATCGGACCAGAAACAGCTGAGTTATCGAGGTTGGAGTAAAGTCGTTTTGTAATTTGCTTAAAAAATGGAAAAAACCGAGTTTCGTGTTCTGATAAAACATTGTTTTTTAATGGGTAAAAACACCATGCAAGCGAAACAATGGATTGAAAAATGTTACCCGGACTCTTGTCCATCAAAAGCAACGATTTGTCGGTGGTTTGCCGAGTTTAAACGTGGTCGTACCGACACAAATGACGCGGAACGCTCGGGTAGACCTGTGGAAGCCGTTACACCGGAAAATGTGAGTGAAGTGACAAAAATTATAATGAAAGATCGTAAAGTGAAGCTCCGTGAGATTGCTGAGATGACACAGATATCATATGGAAGTGTATTTACTATCCGTCATGAAAAATTGAGCATGAAAAAGGTTTTTCCAAGTGGGTGCCGCGATTGCTTTCGATGGAACAAAAACAGCAATGAGTCGATGATTCAGAAAGCTGTTTATCGCTATTTACTCGCAACAAAAAAGATTTCTTGCGAAAAAAAAAAAAAAAAAAAAAAAAAATTTATTTTGGAAAAAAAAAAAAAAAATAAAAAAAAAAAAAAAAAAAAAAAAAATTGGAAAAGCGTTGGAACGATTGTATCACCCTAAAAGGTGATTAACAAAAGGTGTTATGTTGATGAATAAAAAAAAATTTTGCAGAAAAAATGTAGTTTTCAATGTTAGTCTCGGGAGTTATTGATTGATGTGTTATATATATAATTTTATTTTTTTCCCTTTCATATGTGGATACTTTCGGCTATTCGTAACAGGTTCTTCATGAAGAAGTGTACATGTTTTGTGTACCTTTTTATGGCTGCATTTTTTCCAAAAGTCGTTCACGAACTAAATAAATCTCTTTGACAGTTTTATACCACCTTTCAAGATTTTAGACATATAAAATCGTAATAGCTATTATTAAAGCCACGTTTATTACTAGCCTGAAGAAGAGAATTTATGTTTGGTTGCGGATCTTAAAGATTAATACTTTGTGAGTAAGCTAAAAATTGCCAGATATCAAAATGGTATGTCAAGGAAATTGCTCAATGGAATTAACTAGGCTCTATAAAACTGTAACAAAAATATAACTTTGATTGATTTTATTTTTTAAAAAAAGTAGAAACAATTGTACAATAAAACGAACAGTTTCATTAATTAAGAAAGTAGTTTATGGAGGGAATTTCATTCACTAAAAAACACTAGCTACGTTTTTGTACCGATTTTAATGATTTGAATATAATTTATTTCTTGACTCTTTTAGCCGAGTTAGATTGTTATTACTTTTTAAACCTCTAATACTGTCTAAAATATTTTTTGAAAAATTCTAAAATCTTTCGAGTGGCCTATATGAGTAATCCTAACTAAATAATTTTGATTTTGTAGCTAATACACATTTAACAACATTAACTATAGAATTAATTGTCATATACAATAATCAACTGTATTGTATTAAAAATCTTACTATGAAATTAAGATTAATTTTAACTTATTCTTTTTTAGTTAAGTTAAAGCTTTTAAATTATGACAAGCTTTTTTTATATAAGTTAACTCTGTCTTTTTTGTTCAAAATATTTGAATTTTAAGTTAATTCTATTGTATATGATAATTATTCTAACCAAGCTATATGAATAAAAAAATTCATGAAAATAAAAAGATGTTGATTCCATTCTTGAATGAAATGTTGACTTATAAAATATATAAATATAAAAATATATAAAAATCACAGAATAATTTTAAAATATGGACTGTGCATATTATTTAAATTACATTCATACTTTCTTTGTCATTCATTACAATGGTAGTAGTTCTTTTTCTCATGATAAAAGTTAATCATATAGAATTAAACACTGTTCGAGTCCTGATTTCATAATAGACCGTCGTGTAATTTAAGGAGGTTGAGATCCTTAAATGAAATAGGAACTGGATATCATCACACGGAGTATTGTCTAAGTAAATAAAATGAAGTACCATTTTAGGTATCATGCCTTTGATTTAAACGGTATTCACAGTTACGAAGTCCAATTAGCTTTAGAACAGTGCACGTTTTTCTTTAAAGAAGCTCTTGTTTTACTTTAAAACAACGTAATTTTTTAAATAAATAAAACTCCATTTCGTGTAGCGTTTGCAAAGAGTTCCATTGATATACGTTTAATCTGATATTCCTTTTCTAATCAGATGTCAAGTAAATTTTCTGTCTGTAAATAAATTAAACATATATAACGAACTATTTATGTATTAAAATTCTATTATTTAATTCAGTATAATGGATTGGAAAACAATGTTTTTCTTACAGAAATCTCATTTTTTTCAAATGATGTTGCTTAAAAAATAAAATGAAAGCCGTACCTTTCAAAAAGATATGAAAGAGTAAATAGAATAGAACCATGGGAAGAGGAAATATAAATCCCTAAGTGCTCTGAGACAAAGAGTAAGATGACAAGCAAAAAAGAAAAACAAAACAAAAAATCATCAAAGCTTTAGAATTTCTCTTATCTAGAAATCGTATCTCTATTTTTTTTTTTTTTTTTTTTTTGTCTATCCTATCTCCAAGGATCCTGTCACTCTTTTCAACAGCTTCACAAAAGAAGCGAAATGCTAGGACTTAAGCCTCTACAACTCCATTCTTTCTAAGTACAACTTAATCTTTTAAGATTTTATATCGTCTGTGAACAAAGAAACAAAGAAGAAATAAGAAAGAAATTTATTTATTTCCAAATTAGAAAAAAATATTTTACTTCCTGCTTTTAAGCATTAAGAAGCATTAAAAAAATATAGAAGAATGGAAGAAGGAAGTAGAAGAGAACATTACTCTTTCTTCAATTCGTTTTAATAGCTTCATTTTTACAATCCTTGCTGCATTTAAAACTTCCTTAATCTAAATAAAAAGTATTTTCACTATATATTAGCTAAATATACTCTTTGAAAAGCTACATAATTTTTATGGTGAGAGTCCAGTATTGTACAATGTTTTGGGTACTTATACATTCGTATTTGAAAAATTGCAGCACCTTGAAATAATACAAATAAAAGATTAAATTTACAAAGTAAGAAAACGTTACTACATGACGAAAATCAGTATTTAGAGAAGCCTCTAATAAGTGCCTCTATGCTATATAAAATTGAATCAAATAGATTTTGAATCCGTGCATAAGTAAGAACGTTAATGTTCGACGGAAACATAGGCATTGCATAGGCAAGTCAAAGAAGACGTTGTATCTGTTGTAATGAAAGAAATGTTTGAACTTCCCTAAATAATAAGGTCAGGACTATTTTTCTTTTTAAATATAGATCTGAGAAGGAATGGAAGGAAAGGTACTTTGGTCTCCAAAACTCTAAAGTACCACATTTGTAGAATTTATACACGATTCTTGGCACTTTAGATCATCCTATACATGATAGTGTCCCAAAAATCATGCTTGGGGTTTATCAAGTATATATTTTTACCTCTCAAAAGGTTGCGATTACAGTGCTGAATCTAATACAGATGCGACCATTATTGTTTTTTTAAATTAACGAGGGATTCATTGGAAATTGCATGATGATAATTCTGTTCTAAGGTACTCTTACACTTAGTTGAATGTGTAACTGAAGGTATTCGACTAATTTAAGAACTCGAATTTCGGAGAAAGTACCTAATTTTTTTTTCATTTATCCATTAAAATATTTAAAATCCTCTCTTTCTAAAGCTACCTTCCATTTGTATCTATGGTACATAGAAATTAAGTTATAAGTATTTTGATACCAGACATTTCCTTGTTTTCTGAACAAGTTCTATATTTAAATCCATTTTCTGAAGAATATAATTTTCAATATGTTTACAATTTTTGAAAGGTAATAACTCTAATTTCTTACAACGTTTTTCTGAATTTCACTTGGTGTGTGTGTGTGTGTGTGAGTGAGTGTGTGTGTGTCATCAAATTTTCGATCGTTTATTTAACCAACTTCCCATCAAGCTAGAGCTTTGAAATTTTGGGAATCGTTCGTACTCGCCTAACAATGCAATATTTAGACGTTTGCGATAAGTTTTAATTAATATTTTCTTTAATAATGCAGTTTAGCCCAATCACTTGGCGCGATTTCAAAAATTTGCTCCAAACTTGGCTGGTTTTTATTTATTATTATTATTATTTTATTTTTTGTTTAACTTAAGTCCGTAAAACGGAACAGGGTAGCCACATTTAGCAAAATATCGCTAAGTAATTCTTGTCGCCAAGGGTGGTTGGGTAAAAATGCATTCCATTCATTTAATTTACCGGATGAATTAATTAATTTTAGTTAGTTTTAACATTTCTATGTATTTCACTTGGTGTGTATCTGTCTGTGTGTGTATCACTGTGTCATCAAGTTTTCTATCGTTAATTTAACCAACTTCCCAGCAAGCTAGAGCTCTGAAATTTTGGGAACTGTTCTTACTTGCCTAACAATGCAATATTTAGATATTTGCATCCAGTTTTAACTAATATTTCAATAATTTTTTTAATAAACTTTGCCGCCATATAAAAACGTTGTTTTTAAAAACGTTGGTTTTTAATTCGAATTATTTTTCTATGTATTGATAGAATTTGGTAGAAATGTTTTTCATATTATTCTCAAGATCTTGGTCTAGGTATTTTGTAATGTATGGTATATAAGTGGATTTATTCACATTTTATTTCGTAAGAGTGGAGGAATTTTTTTTAAAAAAAAACGTGTGTTGTTATTTCGATTCATATTAACTCTGCAAGTAATGGGAATTATTAAAAACTCCTAGTTCACGCTCTGTACAGGTGTCATATCAATACATATGCTGAATAACAATGTTATAGAAAGATTTTCATAAAAGGAGATAATTTTGAAAATGTGCTATTTTTTTCTTATTTTATTTTATGCTGAAAAATTGCATTTTATAAAATTTTTTATTCCAATAAAACTTTTAAAATGCTTTTTTTTATGTACATTCTCATTCAGATGATACTAAATGTCAAAAAAAATTATTCTTTTATACTTTTTCTTAAAATCATGGTTACGAACGTAGTCGGATACCTGAAGCCAACGAACTGTTGGAATATTCAATAACACATCTATAGTAGTACCCAAAAATCCAGATGATCAACTGTCCTTTCGCAGAACCAGCTATTAAGAATACTCTGTATGTCACTACCATATGGATGAAACATTCGATCACCTCGTGCTGATGCACTCTACTTCTTCGTCCACTGCCATATTTTCAAATCTTCCTAGCTCCTGCGAAGGATTTCTATTATATCTAATAATTTTAATTAAAAATGTGAAAAAGTTATAATTGGCGCACACAGTCTAAGAAAAAAATACTTTGAAATAAATTTTCTTTATATTTTTGTAATTCAGTTATAGGTCTATGAAATTTATAATCTGAAAGGATGAAAAAATGAAAATATTGCTTTAAATATAAAATATTATTTTCAAATTTGTTCGGGTTTTTTTTCTTTTAATGCATAAAATAAAACATTTTTATCATTTAATAGAGAAATATTTACTCTAAGTCTATTTTGGAGAATATTTTTACAATGCAGTTTTATATATCGACCATTTGTCATTTACATATATACGTATGATAACTTTTGACTTGTTTCAGAATTTGAAAATAAGCATGTATACTTTAAAATTTTAAAATTTTCATAAGCATTGGTGCAATCACTTTAAAATCAGTATATAAAAGTTTCGATTATTTCTTCCTCATATTTCACAAAATAAGTTCAATTACTCTTTAAAATTTATTCATGAAGTTTCTTTTGCTTCATTTATTAGAGTTTTTTGATTAGAATAGACTTCAAAGGATATTAAAAAAAAAATATTTTAATTTTAGTCTAATCACTTTAAATGCATTTCTTCGCTAACTAAAGTAATCTTGCCAAAATTAATGTTCTTTTAATTAAATAATGGTGTCCATATTTTTGAAGACAAAAATTGAAGATTTTCATTTATATAATGGTACCCATCTTTTGAAGAGTATTCCTTTTTCAAAAAGGAATTCCCTTGGATCACTTGAGAAAATAATATTTACTAATCTAAAATATCATTGGACTTGTAATTTTGAAAGTAAATACTACGTGCCATGACTATTGCAACCTTTTTTTCTTATTCTGAAATTTCAATGGATAATGTGTCAACATTTTGGAATTATTTTGTGTTAAAATTAATACTGTAGAATTCCGAAACCTTTTCTCATTCAAATAGTTATTATACAGAACTGTTTCAATGAAAATGGTACTATTGTAATTTCTCGTTTATTAGACTTAGTAATTAAAAGAAAATCTACCAGCTTGAATTAAAAAGTTTGTAAGTCTTATAAAGTGAACATTAAAAATGAATAAAATATTTAACACGTTTTAGTTGATTTTATACACTTAGTTTTTTTTATAAAAAAAAAATAGCAAGTTTTAATAAAAATCTATTTTATGCTTCGATCGAATTATTCTTCATCAAACAAATGTTACTGAAACTAACATGAAGACTATTTAAGTTTGATGTGTTTTTAAAATTAAATAGTTTTACTATTACCATTTTTAATACTATTTTTTTTATTTTAATTGAACCCTTCCATTTCAAAAATTCTATCATTTTTTGTGAATACTTTTTTTATTGACTGTTTTAATTTCTTAAACTAAGTTTATGTATACTATTATCATACTTTTCTTTTGTTTATATATATTTCATAAAAATAAACATCAGCAAACAAAAGAAAAATAATAATTCTTTTTTACGGTTTGAAAAATTGCACATTTCTAAGATAAAAGTTTAACGTCTTATTTTCCATGTTTCTATCAGTACATTAGATCTACTAAATCTGAAAAAACTGTGAAACAGCAGTGTAATAAAAAGTTAAGAAATCTCTTTTATTTTTGTGAAAGTAGATATCTTCTCTTGATATGTTGATAAATTTGTGTTTTCCAAGTTTTTGAGTTATATTCTACAAATTCTCTTCCACCCAATATATTCTACAAATTCATTTCTCTCTTTTCCTTTCTTTAAATTCTACGAATATTTTGCACTTTCCCGATAAAACTGTACGTTTTCTCTATTCTGTGGAGATGTAGGCAGAAGAAAATAAGAGGGCTACCAATATATTTTTCGATAAACAGACAAATGGATTCCTCGGTTTCTTATCGCAGCTTAACTCAGTTTTGTGAAGCTCAAATAAAATCCTTTTACTCAGTTTCCTGAAATTCAATAATCCCAATGCAGCATTTTGGAAATACTATTGAGAAAATGTTACTATATTAGATTATTATGGGGATGTTCCTCGCTTTTTATCAAGTTAAATTCTTAGCTTACAGTTTTAATGTCATAACCAGCTGTTCGAACTCTTTCATATCCTGGTTCACAGCACCCGCTCAGCTGTGCAATTCAAATATTTAAACATATATTCACGTTGCTCCTGATGGTATACATTGGAACGTTTCTCGGGTTCAAATTATACGACAGCTGTTATAAATTAAATTCTAGAAATTTAGTAGAGGATAAATGTATACTACAAGAGTGTATCCGTGCATATTGGTATATTTTAGAATAAATTTACATTATTATAAGATTTCTATTCTATATTAAACTTTCACCTTACTTAAAGGAGATGGTTTAGTTAAGATATTTTGTTTGGGTTGTTTTTTAACATAAAGAATTTAAAAACGACTAACTGCATTACATAAAGTGGTAAGACTAAAAGAAGTTTTATCTTCGCTTAAATTTTAATAACAGGAGTATCGCCAATTACTGAAATTTTGAAACCCACTCAATAATTACGTTATCTTTATAGTATGCAAAATTTTGTGGCCTTCAATATAGTTCGTAAAACGTGTATTTATTCGAATGAATTAACATTTTTGAATCGCTGATTGATTCAATTAAATATGGATCCGTGAATATAAGAATAACATAGAGCAATCGAAAAATTGTTTGATTAAAACAATTGAATATAAAAACGAAGATTATTTTAGATATTTGAGCACTCTTTTGAAATCCGCAATATATATGACACATTAATGCCGATTATTGAAAAACTTTACATACGTGTAAGTAGCAAAAATTTAGGTGATCCCAATTTTTCTGAGATACAACAAATAAAATTTTAATTTATTAACGTACTAGCTGATTATCTGTTTTTATGAGGATAAAGAAGAAGAAAAAACTATAATAATTAGAATGTTAAAAAATATTTTTCTATTAATACTTTGTAAGAAAAATGTGTCAAATTAAAATCAACCTATTGTAATTACACAATATTTTTTGTACATCATCTGATATATACATGCACAGATATTTCGAATAGCAACATATCAACAATTAAACATTCAATTTCATTAGATTGAGTGTTAAAACAGAAACAGTAATGTAGCTATTTTTAAATAATTTCAAAAATTCAATAGTTTAAAGAAAAGTTACTTTTAATTTCGTATCCTTTAAAACAAACTTGAATGAGGGGATGATGCATTCTCTGCAAATGACGAAAATAATAGTGAACAAAGCAAGAAAGCTTGAAAAGAATCACCAAATATAAATCAGGAAAAAAATCGGTGGTAATACGATTACTGCTCTTTCCATACATCAAAAAGTCATCCTAAGAAAATAATAATACGATCAACTGCGCGAGGATTTATATGAAGAGTAGACGTACAAACTTTAATATTTATATATTAGAAGAACATAATGCATATTCTAATGTATCTGAACAAAGCTACTATACAGAATAAAGAATATGTCATTGAGTCAAATTATTAATTCGTAATAAATGCGACATAAGTTGCTCTCTTTAATTTAAATGATTAATATTTTCTAATATACAATCCAGATTGATACTTTTGAAATTATTTCTACATTTTTATATTCAAATATGTATTTCTTCAAACAGAAAAATAGCAATCAGTTTTAGATATATTTGTTTGTAGTCTCAAGTGCTCCCCATATCTTTCCCTATAGTTAATTTTATGTATATTATATTATATACATATATGTGTGTGTGTGTGTGTGTGGACAATGCACCGTGTCACAAGTCGGTAAAAACGATGGCAGAAATCCATGAATTAGCTGAATGGCTTCCTCATTCACCGCTACTATTTCCTGTTCTCAAGATCTCAAAGAATGCTCGCTGGGGAAGAGAATTTTCTGATCTGGAGTGAAGAGGTGATCTCATGAAACTGAGCCTATTTTGAAGTAAGGACAAATCTGTGCACAAAATGGTATCGAAAAGTTAGAGATTCGCTGTAACAGTGTGAGTCATGAAGGGAATTATGTTGAATAAAAAAGAAATAATTTTGTCAAAAAAAATGTGTTTTACTATGAGCATAAAGGACTTTTTAGATTGACCTGTTACAACCAATTGATTTGAGGGTAGGTTACTCATTTGCGATGTAGACTCAAACCTTGGATTTTGAAGTGTGTCAAAATATAATTTTCATCCATAAATCTCCTATCCGTGGGTTATTTAATTTTTGGCGACTTTATCATAGCAAAAATGATATGACCGACGTCAACGGAATATATTTTATATGTATACTGTGTTATTGTCCTGAGTTCACTTAGTGAAGTTGCGCGCGTACGGAATGGAAAAATACAAATAATTTTATATTAGGCCTTGATGGAGGATTAAGATTTGGCAGAGAGTCTCTTTGCCGAAATTTCTTGCATGTCGAAAATATTAAACATATTTAGCGATAGAAATAAATGGGTTTAGAATCGTGCGTTTCACAGATTTAGAAATGTAATTTAGCTCCAAAACTTAGCGGGACTTTGAAAAAAATACTAAAATGGCTTTTACGGAGTAGCACACATAAGACAATCTTCGTTTACTGGAGAGTTGCCATGCATGAACGAACTGAAGAGGCAATGACATTCGTAAGATCACTGGACGTCCGACTTACATGACTTTTCGGTTGCAGTCACTTGCAATCCCTAAATAATTCAAGAAATCAAAATGTCTTGACCCAAGGACAAATATCTAATATTAAGAACACTATGTCATTGCAGGGTATTTCATTTGAAAGCTCAGCACATGATGAATATTCGACAAAAGGTTGTATCTTTGGCAATGGGTGTAACAAATATACGGCGGAGGAATTTATCATATCCTTATATATATGGGGTGACTTTCTAATGATTTTTTTTTTCTTTTCTCAACATATTTGAATATCATATATTTGACAATGCATTTCTTAAAATTTTAATTTAGATTATCATTAAAGTTTTAAAAAAATTGAAATTTTGTTTGATATCTTACGTATAGGTTTTTTTTTTTTTTATATATATATATATATATATATATATATATATATATATACTCTCTCCTGTCTCTAGCTGATAGATTTCCTTTTTTCAAAAGGAAAGTAAAACTTTCATTCAATTTTTTTTAGAAGAGCGGTTCGCCTAATCGTGGAAAAACCCTTTCCTAACACTTTTTTCATTTCAACACATTGTTAAAATTTTTACCACTCTTAATGTGTTCAACTTGATCAGGTATTAATTCTACTGGTAATTTGGTAAATAGGGTGGATGGAAAAGTTGGAATTCATAACAATTTTTTCTTCTTTTTTTTTTTCTTGTGTTATTTTATGTGTAAGGCTTGTTATTTGAAAGATCCTTTTCTTCTATTGACCAAAGAGATCATTGTATGAGCTTTGTCATTTTGCTCGAATTATTCTATACCTGTCATACAGATCATCAGATTTAAACAATTGAAATTATGATTCCACTGAAATTATGCAAGACAAAAAGACTATTTTTTTGTTGAGTGATGATGGATTGGGGGGTGTCGAAGCAGGTATTTCCTTCGAAGAGCAATTATTTTTTCCCCACAGGATTATTATATGAGTACTTCTCATTCTCCAATTGATTCTGTAAAAAAGAGACGTCTCTTTTTTTATTCAGCCTTCATACCAGGACAAAGAGATGGAACTGAATAATCGTGGATCGAGCCATATCATCAATTCACACGAGGCCAGATTTCTTTTCTGTACAATTTTTCTATGCGACAGAGATGATCCTGAACTGCAGACCGCAGATAGAATCTTCAGTGACAATTTCTCAATTAGCAGGCTGAGGATCAGAATCCACCATCACCTTCAGGATGTCATCTAATTTGGGTGTAATCCTTTTCGTGGCATCTTTGAGATTCTTATTTTTAAACATTTGGCTGCTTATTCTTTATTTTAAACTATTCAAAATAATTACTTGTTTTATTTTCAGAACATCCCCCCCAAATCTTATCATTAATTTTTCACTGCTTCGTTTGTCTTCATTCCTTGATACAAGACACAAACAGCATGCAAATAAGTAAGCTTCTTCTATTTAACTTACCTTTTATCTTCCCTCGAGGTAAAACAAAAAATTTTTAACCGAAAAAAATAAATTGATATCAAGCTGAAAAATAATAAGAAAACTTGGCTCGTTTCCGGACGTGTGTTGACACAAACTTAATATCGATATATATATATATATAATATAATAATATATATGATATATATATATATATATATTTAATCTTCACACATTATCATTATATGCATGAATAATAAAATGTGAACATATATGCACATACAATACAATATCTCTACTACTTTTTCATTTTTGCTTACATTTGGTGGTGAGTGAGGTGAGTTTTAATAGTCTTAATCTTAAAACTCTAAGAGTAAACAAGGGTTAGTAATTTCTCTCTTTTAGTTTTAACTGCTATTCTAGAGATAGATTAAAACAAAGAAGAGTAAGAAATACTTAAAATATTAACATTTCTGCTGTCCTTATGTTTTCTATAATCTATTTTACAGGTCCACAAGCATTTCTTTATCTTTCCCATAGTGATTGATTTTTTCTTTCCTTAACAATCTAAAATTTTATTTTTGTAATTCTGTTTTGTTAATATCGGTTTACTTTTACAGTTTAAGCAAGTATAACGTAATTGCCAAAAATCAATACGATCGTAATCATTACATATTTGAAACATTCAAGCTTTTTTTAAAAATCTATTTCTTGTTAGCAAGATTTTTTGAGAGAAATCTGTTTTTCCAATTTTCTATAAATGGATACCAGTATTTGACATATAGGGTTAATTATAACATTGCCTCTCGTTCACATTAGAATATACTAATTCTACTCCAAATTCTTCTATCGCTAATATATTGCTAAATCAAGCGACATATTCAGAAAATAGAAAAATAGACTTAATTAAAACTTGGTTTGATGGAGGAAACTTTATTTCGGAAGCAATTTTTTCATGTTTTCGCTATGCAATCAACAATTATTGTCCATTGTGGAAGATGAAAAAAATGGGAGTAAAATTAGCTTGTGAAGTAGTATTATTAAATTAAGAAACGAATTTTTTCAACGAGTTGATAATTCTGATATTTATTCAAGATCTATTTCCAAGAATAAAAAAGAATACTTAGTGAGATAAAATAAACCTTTTCCAAACTACCTTAGTTATATATAAAATACGGTTTACACACACACACACACACACACACACCACACACACACACACACACGCACACACACACACACGCACACAGCACACACACACACACACACACACACACACACACACACACACACACACACACATTTTATAATGTGGCATATAATATAAATAGCATAAATAACTTTCAGGAAAGATAGGGGGCACTTGAGACTACAAACAAATATAAAAAACCCATGTTATATTTTTCTGTTTGAAGAAATACATTTTGAATTAAAATATTAGAAATACTAACAAAGTATCAAATCGGATTTGTTTTAGGAAAATATTAATCAAGTTAAGGCAAGGCAACTTATGCTCAGCATTTTGTACGAGATTATTATAATTTGGGCTCATGACATATGTTTTGTTCCTGTATGTAGTTTGATTCAGATACTTAGAGATGATTTATGTAACATTCTCTAATATATTAAATATTAAAGTGTTTGTCTACTTATATAGATAAACTGCGCAGTTTGGAATCGTATTATTTTTCTTAGGTGACTTTTATGTATAGGAAAAGACAGTAATAATATTATGTACAATTTTTTCTGATTTATATTTGGTGATTCTTTTTCTAAAGCTTTCTTGCTTTGGTTCATATTATTTTCAATTTGCAGAGGAAATTGCATCATCCCCTCAGATAGAGTTGTTTTGTTGTAAAGATAAGGAAGTAATTTTCTTTTTTTTAACTATTGAATTTTTTGCAAATTATTTAAAAATAGCTACATTACTGTTTCTTTTTACACTCATCTATGTAAATTGAATGTTAATTATGCTGATATGTTGCTATTCAAAATTGTGCATGTATATATCATGAGATGTACTAAATTTGTAATTACAATAGGTTGATTTTAAGTTGACACATTTTTACTTACAAAGAACAGAAAAATATTTTAACATTCAATTAATGCCTCGTTTTTTCGTAGCTAGCTGTCCTCAAAAAGCAGATGATAGCCCGTTAATCATTAATTTTTGTTTGTTGCTTATCTCCAGGATCACTAAAATTTTTGCTA
>BMAW01050363.1:19530-96978 GCA_019974015.1 Nephila pilipes
TTGGTGAAGCAGCACTTTCTTTTTCTTCAAATGCGGTCGTTTTTCGGCGATTTCGTCCTTCAAATGGTCCAATAACGCTATGTAATAGTCGCTGTTGATGGTCCATCTTTTTTCAAGGTAGTCAATGAAAATTATTCCATGCTCATCCCAAAATAAAGACGCCATAACCTTGCCAGCCGACTGTTGCGTTTTCCCACGCTTTGGAGCGGGTTCATCGTGTGCAGTTCACTCGGATGACTGTCGATTGGACTTCGGAGTGAAATGATGGAGCCATGTTTCCTCCATTGTCACATATCGACGCAAAAACTCGGGTTTATTACGCTTTATCATCTTCAAACACTGCTCCGAATCATCAACTCGTCGTTGTTTTTGGCCAAAAGTGAGCTCGCGCGGCACCCACTTTGCACAGAGCTTTCTCATACCCAAATATTCGTGAATGATATGATGCACACGTACAGATGATATCTTTAGAGTGTCTGCTATTTCATTCAATTTCAATTTACGGTCATTCAAAATCATTTTGTGGATTTTTTTTAATGTTTTCGTCAGTAACAACCTCTTTTGGGCGTCCACCGTCTTCGGTGCTCATTTCACCACGTCTAAACTTAGCATACCAATCCTTGATGGTTGATTTTCCTAGGCCTGTGTCCGGAAACTCGGCATCAAGCCAAGTTTTTGCTTCAACTGTATTTTTTCCCTTCAAAAAGCAATATTTTAACAACACGCGAAATTCCTTTTTATCCATTTTTTTCACAATAACAAAAGTTGCTTCCCTCAAAAGGCTATAATTCTCAAACTAATGATCCGACAGCTGTCAAATTTATACACGCATCTTTTGATGGTTAGGGCTAACTAAAAAATATATGGATTTAATTCTAGTAGCGATATTTATGTGTCAGGCCGGGGACTTTTCAATTGACATGTTATAGTCTTTGAGATCTCGTGGTGAATCAGTCAGTGGTATTTCGCTTATATATATATAGATAAAAATAATATATATATATATATATATATATATACAAAATCTAATTCGATTTGAAATTTATTAAATTAATAAATTGTAGTTCTTGAGTTTTTCTTCAATTTTTAGTCAAAATTTCTTTTCTTAAGTTATAATGAAATACTCATAATTTTTGTTATTAAATGCTTAGTTGCATACTTTTATTTCAAATTGATATTTTTTTAATATAAGCTAATTTAACAGTCTTCGAAGTACCTTTGATATATAACACATCGATCAATAACTCCCGAGTCTAACAATGAAAACAACATTTTTTTTGCAAATTTTTTTTTATTCATCATTATAACACCTTTTGTTAATCACCTTTTAGGGTGATACAATCGTTCCAACGCTTTTCCATTTTTTTTTTTTTTTTTTTTTTTTTGTTTGTTTCTTTCACAGCTTTCTGAATCATCGACTCGTTGCTGTTTTTGTTCCATCGAAAGCAATCGTGGCACCCACTTGGAAAAAACCTTTTTCACTTCACTTCAAAAAACCTTTTTCC
Organism: Nephila pilipes; assembly: GCA_019974015.1. Classification (NCBI taxonomy): domain Eukaryota; kingdom Metazoa; phylum Arthropoda; class Arachnida; order Araneae; family Nephilidae; genus Nephila; species Nephila pilipes. Next base: position 21,036 of record BMAW01050363.1, read on the forward strand.
TGGTCCGATCGACTCAAAATTTTGACACGTTTCAAGCAAAGGTTAGTACTCTAGAAAGACCTGGTTACTGGTATACTACGAGCGCCATCTCTGGGTTAGTCTCGGGAGTTATTGATCGATGTGTTATATATATATATATTGTGTGTGTGCGTGCGTGCGTGCGTTCGTGCATATATGAAAAGAAAAGAAGAGTATTTAAAAAGTTAGCTCTAAAAATACAAAGATTACTGAAAGATAAACACATAAAGAAAACCATATTTTGATCGGGTGAATTTGTTAACAAATCTAAAACTTGGTAAAGTAATTTTTGACACTGATATACGCAAAACATTTACAACTTTTTCCAGATATTTCGATTTAATAAGCGGTAAAGCTGAAAAATTCATTTCCCATAAGTAGAAGGAGTGGAATGCTGAAGGATGTTTAATATAATTTCAGAAATTAGTTGAAAATCAGATCTAACTCCAATTCAGAATTCAGTCGAGGACTTTATTTTTATTTATAGCTCCAAATCTTAGTTTGAATAGCTCTCTCTCTCTATAGCTCAGAAAATCCTTTTGGACTTTATATGACAAGTATATAGTGTATTTGAAATAATTTTATATAAAGTATTTGCAAAACTGTTTCTATGGTTGTTGAGTGATGTATAAAAATTTTACATCTAAAGTTTGATTTTCCTCTTTTTTCAATCGCAAAAATTATATACTGTCGAAAAAAATCTCGAATGGATAATTGTCTCTCTTATTCTTTTAAATGATTATTTTCTTAATAAAACTTTTAATTTTTTCATCCGAAGTAAACATATTGCTAGTTTTTCCCTAAAGTGACAAGTAGAGATCTCTTAGTTCCACAAAAATATCATAGCTTTAAAAGCAGTAAATTATTTTGATAAAAATTAGCAAGGTAAATATAACAATTCCTTTGAATAATGATAATCTTAAATATTGCCTCTCTTGACATCTATCGTACCTCTGCGTGCAATAATGATTTTTTGTATTCGCCCGACTTTTAATTATAATTTTGACAGCATCCTGTAACAGATCGTTCCATTTCGTTGCTAATTTTTTTATTGAAAGGGCCTCTCGATGGATCAGGCAATGCGTAAAAATTACAACATCATTATCAGCAGCTTTAACAAACAATTTAAAATCAATAATTTAGCCTATTATCGTTTTTGCACCATCTGTGTATTATTCCAAAGCAATTTTTCCATTTTAAACCATTAGTTTTAAAAAGAAAATTGTCAATTTTACTATAGATTTGTTCTTCTGTGACACTTTCTTTCAAAAGACGATATAATAAAAATTCTTCATCAATATTTTCTTTATAAATGCAACTGGCTCACCCTAATAACGTAGAATTGAAATATTAATTGTTTCGCCCTACTGTTTTGTAAATTTAAGGTTTTCTTTAAATTTAGCTGTAAGTTGCTCAAAATGTGCATAGATAATTTCAGAAAATCGATTTAACACAGTGTCGCTTGACAAAAGGATTTAACAAATTTCATCACCATCTTTACTTTCGTGAGATATTTCTTCCATTTTAATCGCAGCAGGTAATACAAGATCTTCTCCAATGGCGTATAGATTTTTATTTTTAGCAATCAAGTGTTAAATTTCGAATGATGCAAATAAATATTTTACACTAACATTCGTGTATATCTCACAATGTTGTTTTTCTTTATTTCAATATTTTAACGGTCACTCAAAATATTCTTTTGGTTTTTCTGACATACGAAAGATGCTTGGATTCAAGATGCTATTTTAGTTTTGATTGTTTCACAAAACAATTATTGCAAGTTAAACAAAGAAGTTGATCATTACCGTAAAAGTTGCTTAAAGTAAAGCCCAATTAAAAATATGTTTCATCATATTATCTTTTTCGCATCTTAGATGCCCCTTCTGATTACTAGATGATTCTGATTGAAAAAACTTTGTAGAATTGCCATCTACGCCATTGTTTTTGTTACTCAAGCTTAACCATTTATCCATAGAAGAAAAAAATTGTCTTGAAATAAACAATATAATAACCTCTCTTATAATGGATAATGTGAAATAAATATCAACCTTCAATCGGATGAAATAGTAAAATACAATACTTTATTGCTCTTGCGATGGGCTCACTCGTGACGAAACAGAAACAATTAATTATACCAGAAAAACGTTTTTACACTTATCGAAGCATCATTGGGACTTAGTAGCTTGTGCGGCCTAGGAAGACTCATATTATGTATTCGACGTCATATTTTGATTCCAAAAATGTGCTGAAATTTCAATGCGTCACCGCTATAATAATGCGCCCAGTGATTTATTTTAAATAGGCAAATATGATTTACTGCTCAACTTAACAAGTATTACGATTTTATAACTGCGCTTCTCAAAAAATGCAATATATTAAATATAATATATAGATTACGACTAATACTTCTATTCATTTCATGTACCTAAATTAAATTTTTCATGAAGTGCAGTCTTCAATCAACTGCCATTATATCGTTTTCAAAAGAGCAAAATAATAATTCCTGTCATTATCGAACTAAAAAGTTTTCATTAAAAACAAATAGATGAGATTTTATACAGCCCATGTTCGTTTGTTTCTTTTTTACTGTATTTATTAACTGAAAAATAAGGATTTTACTCATAACTAAAGAATTCTACTCTAAATATTTGAGAACAAATACGCAAAAATTTGAGTCAATTGTTGAACTAAGAAATTATATGAAAATAGATCATTCTTAACACACATTAAAAACCATTCTTAATGTTAAAACTATAGGCGTGATGTTGACAAGAAATAATAATGGTAAAACTTAATATTAAATTTTAAATGCAAACAAACTGTATTTAATTTCATTGCGCTTAATAATACTCAGAAAAAAAGACAAAATAAATGCAATCAATCTATTAATAATCATAATGTATAGAATGCCTTAAAATAGTAGATTTTTTTGAGTAACTCTATGGTATTGTTTTAATTATACCTATATTTAAAACTACATTGAATAAACATTCAACCATTTCGAAATAATATTTCTTAAAGTTTATCTGTATTGTTACTGCTTCTATCGAACTCAGAATGCATAAAAAAAAGTGCATGTACTCATGATGAAAAAGATAAAATGTCGAGGAGGTCTCAAAATCTGCGATTTTACTTAAGTGAAACATAATTTTTAGACATTTAAAACTCAATTTACTTTAACACAGATACTAATCTTATCACCACAGCCGATTTTAAAAAACAAAATGTCTTATTAACCTCACACATCTTTCTTTATAAAATCTAGGATTAACTTTTCATCGTTTTAAGGAGGAAAGTATGGTTCATAATCGTTGTCATGTTATAGCGTAGGTGGTCATGGAAATTATTAAAGACAGATATTAACAACACTTTGAAAAAATTGTAAATACTTTCTCCAATCTTTTTTGATGCATAAAATTCTCGTCATTTTCCTATCAGTTTATTTTTATGCTTAAGCCATCATAATTAAAAGTAACGGCTTGTCATAACGAGAAAGTATTATACTGTTGGCGGAGAATCGGAAATTGCAGTGCTGGTAATAGGTAGCTTTAAAAATCATTTTTAGCGTAAACTTTCTTTCGACGATGGATAAAGTTGTTTTATTTCGTGTTAAGAAAATTTTTGAAGCTTTACTGTGTGATGTCTATAATAGCCTTTTGATATTTTTGCTTTTAGGTCTTGAGATGCTGATCCAAATGCTTCCGCCATCTTAACTCGCAATCGAGAAATGTGACTCGAAAATTAAATAAGTAAGAATTAAATGTTACCAAGTTTTTTTTTTTTTTTGCAATTTCTTTTATTACTTCTCTTACACGGCAACGAGAAAAATATTTTTATTTGCTGTGTTTTTGTTTTGTATCGATGAAAACGTTTGAGTGATAAACAAAAAAAAATCTTCAGAATTTTCAACAAGTATAAGTACACATATATTTGTGAATTTAGAAAATACTCATATAAAATTAACATTTGCTCTCATTACTGAGATATCTGGGTTTAAATATATCACATGACATTGTTCAATTGCCTTCTTAAATGCTTTTTTCCTAAACACAAATGACAATTAATATTCAATAATAATCAGTGAATATTCCTCAATTCTATGAATTAACTATTCACACATGAAACATTAATTTATCAGTGAATACTCATATTTTATGTTAATACGTCATGGCGAAACATCTAGAAATTTATGATAATACATCAAACCACCACAAAGATGGATCTCCTCAGATACTATGACTCGTCGGAGATTTTACCATTCATTTGGAATAAATATTTGATAGAATAGTATTTAAAAAGCTGACAAATGGACACCTTTAAATGTATCTTAAGTGTGTTAATTCTTGTGACAGTATTTTCTATATTTGTGGCGAATTTTTAAGCACTACTCGCAAAAGAAGCATGACTTCTTTAATTAAAATGAATCTTCTATAAACATTATATGGATGCGGAATGGGTGACCCGGATATGCCATTGTCGCCACACATTTGTTGTTTACGTCGTGCTACTTGACATTGAGAGTGGATCAAAAGAAAAAGACTTCAACGGCAATAATCTTTCACCATACCAATGATCTGGAAAAAGCTTAGAGATCATTTAGAGCAGAGCTTTTTAAACTGCGAGTTTAGACTCCAAACAGAGTCACGAAAATTCCATTAAGATACATGAATGTAAAGAAACATTAGTTTTAATCTGTTTTCTTTTTTTAACTTAATTTATTAAATTTTTAGTGCTGAACTGTTATAAAATCATAACACTGACTATATTGAGTTTTAAATCATATTTACATTATTTGTTTAGCTTTAATGCTTACAAAAACTAAATATTGTTTAACGCTGGAATACATTGAAGATGCTTTACATTCAGTAATGTCAAATATTGAATCAATATTTAATTTGTTTTACAGTAAAAAAAAAAAACTTGGCCATTAAGATATGTTTTTTTTTTTTTTTCATTTATTTTTGAACCCTTGAAACAAACTCTAAAGATGCTTTTAATTATTTTTCATTTTTTATGTAAAAGCATGTGTATTATTTCAATTACACAGTTCGTAATTAATCTCATTAATTCAGCTATACATTTTGTACAAAGATTCTTCAAAGACTGATTAAACTTTCTGTTATTAAATGTAAACCTGACACAAAATTATATCTATTAATAATAAAACCTATGAGTATTTCATTTTAAACTAACAACTAAAAAAAGTTTTCATTAGGAATGAAACGGCACATCTTTTTTTTTTTTTTTTTTTTTTCCATGTTCACTCATAGTTGGTAGAGAGGAGATCGCTCAAACTTTTTAAGAGTGTTAGTAGAATCATAAGACAAAAGGTTCGATTTAGAAGTCTACCGATTTCGAGGTTTAAAGAACTATCGATTTAGAGGTCTGTTGCTTTTGTATGAGTCCAAAAGCTAAGGAATTAATTTCGAGAAATAGAAATATGTTCAGTAACCAATGATTCGACTATAAGGTCTGTACTTCACCTTACAGGACGTGGATCCTATACCATAGATGCCTTTTAATTGTACTTCATTTGAAGACGAATGCATGCCATATAATGGTCTTGTAAGAGACAAAAACATTGAGCATGAAATATAAAATGAAATATGCCATTTCAATAACATTTCAAATCTCACTGCATCTTTAGATCTGTATCATAAGCCAGAGGAATGGTGACTTATGACTGATGCTTATAAAATGAGCTTTCATGCAACTCTTCTTCCTAAGAGGAATAAATAGAACACCTTTCCTGTAGGATATACTTCAAAGGGGAAAGAAAGTTATGATACATTGAAGCTATTGCGTTGAGTAAGGACTATTTTAAGGGAAAATATGTGCTGATTGAAAGTCATTTTTATTCATCTGCGAATTGAACAAGGCTAAGAAAAATATATGTTTTTTTGTTCTAAAAGACAGTCCTGAAAAAAAATCAACATTAAAGGGTACAAAACTGGCCATCGCTAAAGTCTATGGAACCCGGTGATAAAAATGTTTTTAACCAATCTCTAGACATATTACTTCCACCGCATCGCAAGAAAGTGAGATTAATAAACATTTTCATAAAAGTTCTAAATATAGGACGGCTTTTACATTTGAGCGAGACTTATTCCTGTCAATGTCGGATGCTAAATTGAAAAAATGTATATATATAGGTACAGATATTTAGAAACGTATGAAATATGACCAATCTGAAATGATTTTAAAAAGGTAGATAAAGATGCTCACTTTATTTCATACACTCCCACCTAGTCTATTTTCCATGGGAACAATTAGCGAGGATCATGGTGTGTGAACGATTTTACCTACATTTATCTATTATAGAATCCACAATGAAATGAAGTAATGCTTCTTGATTACTGTTGGCTCATCAAAATTGAAGATATCGATAAATAGTTTAAACACAAAAACAGATGTTAATGTATTTAAATTGATACACTTCGATTGTGTTCTATTGTGTAAAACACGCGAAAATATACTGCAGGTAAATTTAACAATTTTTTGGCTGAATAATCTCCTAAAGTGATTTATTGTAATAACCAATAAAAATACATATCCTTCATTTAGCAAAAATAAGAATTAGATTGAGTTGAGGATTGTTCCTACTCTGAGTCAAAAAGTATACTTTACACGAATACATATGTATGTGTGTGAGAGTGTGAGGGAATGGAATTCCCTAATCTATATTTTTTCAACATTCTTTTTCAAAAGAGGGTTAAATATTCATTTCTTGTAAAATAATACGGTTTGTTGAGATCGATAGAATTTTGGATGAAACCATCTAAATTTTTTTAAGAAATCCGAAGTTGAAGCTTTTCAGCGTTACTTTCTGAAGCTGACCAAAAATCGACTCATTCATTTACACACTCCAAATTAATTTAGAGCTCTTGAAATAACTTGATTGTTTCGGATGGGGGCAAGATCGTAATCTTGTAACGTGTCATTCGAGAGCTACGTGGCAAAAAATTTTAAGAAAATTATTAAAAAAATAAAAATATTTTGAAGAAAAATTTGAAATGAAAGCATTTCATTTATTCTAAATTAGCGAAAAAACAGTTGAAAGTGAAGCACAGGATTGAACCAAGGGCAAGAGTATCTTATTCACCATACCAGATCAGACTGATTACAGAAAAACCAAAGTTCGAAAAACAAACTACGTAGCAGTATCCAAAAGAATATTTCATGGAAGTTAAATTCATGGATATGAAGAATAATAGGAATGTTTTGAATGGAAAAGATAATCAATATTATGCATGCGTTATAAGAATTTGGAACATTTTACAGGAAATATTGTTTAATTATAAGAAGTTCAATCAGATATCATTATATGATTATTTTGAAAGAGAATCGTAATTCTACAACAAAAAACAAAAAATCATATAAGAATAACAATTTTTGAAACTCTACGTGAATATAGATAATCAGATGCAACGGAGAAGTTATGACGTAATATGGGTCAGAATTAAGTGCAGTGAAAACAAAATATGCCTTATCAGTAACGCCTCATATACCCACTTTTTTTAGGTAATACCGGGCATCGTGACCTCGAGACACCCTAATGATCTTTTTCGTTCCCATAATGCTTACTGTTTATGGTAAGCATACAAGAGGTTTCCCCTTAGGTATCCTAGAGATCTTTTTCTATTTTCGATCCTTCTTCTCAGCCATTATTTTTTTATGATTTTTAGATACGTCTAGACCACAAGTATACAATGCTTTGCTGAGAAAAGCCCCAGATCTAGAGTCCTCAACACTCATTCACACTCCCTCACTAATTTAACGATAACTTTAAAATTGAACTTTTAAAATTCTAAAGCGAATTTAAAAAAAAAAATAAACACTTCGAATAATCATAAATACCCACTGTTCCAATATACCGATTTTCGAGTCTGTTCTCCTTCACATTTTTGTGCTTCATCGTCGAAACACAAACTATTACATTTAAATACGAGTACATAGATAAATTTTGCTTAGAACAAAAACTAATATGGCTCCATTATTTTTAACCGATTTCGAAAATTTTAATAGCGTTGAAAAACTCATTAAAGTTCGCAGTTTCAGAGTAAAAAAGGTTAGGGGGAAATTTTTTGTAACTCCTGGAAAACACAGAAAAATGCTGAAAAAAGGATAGGCTTGAAAATTACCATCAAAAATAAATTTTAATTTTTTAGCAGAAATATGCTTACGATTGCTTCCACACATCAGCAAAGTGCCCAAAAATTTTGGAGTGACACGATCAAAGTGAGAATTTGTATAACAGATAACCAAATAGACAAGCAGACATTCAAATGTACGCATAAGATATTGATATGGTCACTTCATCTCTTTGATTAATTATTATATTTAAACAATAAACTATTAATTAACAATAATTAGAAATTAGAAAAAAAGCAAAGAGATCATCTAGTGATAGAGAGGAGCTCCGATGGAAATTAGAGAAAAATAATTTATTTGACAATATTTCTCAAATAATAAGACTAACATTTGATCCAACAATTACTTTATTAAGTTTAGGCAATCATAATTACAAATTTAACATTTAAGAGAAGTTCACATCTTTTTACAGAAAAAATATGATAGAATGGTGTCCCTACAAATAGTGGCTGATTTCATTTTTGGTGATGTAAAATTAAGTTTCCATAGATAGTTTGTGTGCATTTCTGTTGCGAAAAAAAGTGTCATATATGGGTCTGTGAGAAATATGTGCTTACCTAGAAGAGAGACCACATTTATATGAATCGCCAGGAGGGGGAAAGGGTCCCAGAAAGAAAAATAAAGCACTATAGGAACCGGTTATACATTTCCAAGGATTGTGTGTCGAATGCCCTCCATAGATACTTTGTGAATTCGAAGAGGTTAACAGGTATCTTCGAAAATTAAGAATCACTGCTCCATTATCTTGGGGCTCAACATATCAATATATACAGAAAGATAGGAATAAAAAAATTTAGAGTAATAATAAATTCAAAAAATTGCATATTTTTTAAATCACAACAGCAATTTTTTTATATTATAAAATCTTATAATCCCCTCCGATATAAAATATTATATTTTTAGGATAATGCAATAATATAATGCATTGCTAAATATTTATTATTTATTCGTAACAAAGTTCCACTTGTAAGTCACAGAAACAAAGAAAATTCTTGTTTAATATATATCTTCAAAATTTTCAAGCTCACTAAGTTAAAAAAAATATTCAAATCATTGCATATATATTACACAAAATTTTATTTGATATATCATTTTATAGATAACGTTTATTTTTACAATAAATTATACATATATTAAAAAAGGTTTCTTTGGTAAATGTATCCCTTTTTTATGGTAAAGATAAAATAACTTTTTGAAAGATTGTTAAAAAGGAAATAAGTACATTGAGAAATTGATGTACAGAGTTAAACACCACAAGTCAAATCTCAAAGAAAATATACTTGTATTGCCTAAATCATCCCATTTTAATTTTGCGTAACTTTTAGGAGTTTTATATATAAGTATACATATATTGCAATTATACTTACTTCATATCAAATCTAGTTAAGTTTCGTTTTATACTTTACTCACACACATACACACACTTATACATTTTTAGATCAGATTCCTAAAAGGAAATTAGTTGTTGGTTTCATAAAACATTATTTGTACTAATTCTGTCAAATTATAAATTTCGGATTTTTACTCAGAGGTAAGCAAATCATGACATTTTTCAGTTAAAAATTTGGAATCTAATGTAAAGATATAACAAAAATAAAATCCTTTTTTATCTACTCTTAGAACTAATCAAATACATTTGAGAAAAAATTGAGAGGTATTTTTAGTATAAAAAACAATCTTACGTAAATCTCATATTAGACAGTCTTACACAAGTATAGAAGACAACTTTTGACATTTAGCTCCTCAGCCTAAGAAATTACTCAAGCAAAACTCGAAACAAACAAAGTTAAGCATGAGGTGAAAAATATAACAACAATTAGATAACATTTATTTATACTTTATTTAAATTTTACATTCCTCTTCTATCTACACTGCTGGCCATTAACATTGCAACACAACGAAGGAAAGTAAATACAAAAAAGGTATTTATTGTATGCAAACAGTATGGCATGAAGAAAAAACGATTAAATTTGCAAGCAGTTTAGGGTTTAAATAGGGGTTAATTAGTAGAAACAACTGGCACCCTTAGCGGCTAAAACGGCTCTTACCCGGTTAGGCAGGGAGTCATCCTGAGCTTAGATGAAAGAAACGAGCAACTCATTCCATGCTGCTTCAAGTCCATGCCGCACTTCATCAACCATATTAGATGGAGAGAGATAGCAGGACAGTCTCACAGCATTTCATAACCAGATGTTTTCAATGGTTGACAGATATGGAGATCCTACAGGCCAGGGAAACAATCGAATACCATGTGTATCGATGAAGGTCAGAACACAACGTGCAACATGTGGTCTTGCATTATCTTGTTGGAGGATGGCGATGGCAGGCCTCGAAGATAGGGCAAAACCACTGGCCGTAAGATGTCAGAAATGTACCTATCTGCGTACAAATTAACATCGATCTGAACTAGATATTTGCGTGGTGTGTACTCAATGGCTGCCCAAACCATTACATCAGGTCCAGGGCCCCTATGCCTATATCAAATGCAAATAGGTGACGAACGGTGCCCTCGGAGCCTCCAAACACGTGTACGACCATCAGAATACTGCATCCAAAACCGGAACTTATCTGAGAAGACCACATTGGGCCACTCCTGTATTCAGCTTTGTCGTTCGGCGCACCAGAGTCACCGTCTTTCTCAATGCTGCAGTGTCATGGGAGGTCGAAATAATGGTTATAATTTTAATAAGTCGTTGCTGCAAACGTCGTCACACCGTACGAGTGGATAATGGGCGTGCTGCAAACGTGCTCATTTCCTGACTTAATTTTTCTTGATGTCAGTGTATGGTTTTGAAGGCCCGACGTCACTATATGTTGTCCTCTCGAGCGTTAGTCATAGGAAGGGATGGGGATCCTACATGACGTTCACTATGAACTTCAGCAGCCCATTGATTCCATAATCACATGACATTGGTTGGATTTCTATCGGTACGACGATCAATATCATGGAATGATAATCCACATTCTCGATTGATAACGATCTTACCTCTATCGAATTCCGGCACTTTTTGAAGAGCAATTCTTCTTCTTATTCGAGGCATAACACGATATTCTGAGCAAACTCCGATCTTACAAAGCACTTTCTAAATGAGAAATCCACTACACAACTTTTATTTTATGCAGTACTTCAAGTATCATTTATCCCTCCTGAAATACTAATCATTTGCACATCCTAACCTTTTCTTCCTTTCATGTGATTTTGAAGTTCATCGGATCATTTCTTCTTAGTGTTGCAATATTAATGGCCAGCAGTGTATTACTCCTTAAAGATAGTAGAATATTACTGAATATAAACTAGAAATGTTAGTACATACAGAAGAATATAATTAAAATGTAATTTATACCTATAAGCAGACGTTCAGTATCATAAGGAAATCTGTTTCTGGGGATAATTTCGACGTAAAAGAGTTTTACAACGTTGACTGAGAAGATAATAAAGAATGCTTCTTTTTCAGATAACAATTCTTATGTGGGAACTGTGTTGATAAAATAACTTAGTTTTCCAAACCATTTTTCATTATTTTTTCTAATAATTCTTTTAAGTAATAAAAATGGAAATAAATCAACAAATATAAAATTGTATTAGATATATTAATCAAATTGAAAATTTATACTCTAAAATTAACAAGTAAACACTTATTACCTGAATGAACGATAAAATCTGTCATTTTCGAGGGTAGAAGCTATTGAAGTCGTTAGACAATTTTCCTGTTTCGGGAACTTTTAATGTGTTTGAGCAAGATATTTTACTTATCCTTCTCACGCACCTTTTCATCAGGATCATAACTACACTAGCATAGAACACAATAATAATAAAATCCAGATGCAGTTAAATTTAACTATGCTGCTAAATTTTAGAAATATCTTTTTCGATTTAAGATTATAATACCGCGTGCTCATGTACAGGGGGTGGACAAAAATATGGAAACACCTTGTAAAATGCATGTTTGAAAAGAAAGATTGATTTTAATGAAATATGTAGGTGGCGCTGGCGTTTTTGACTACTAACGCCACCTTTACAACTTCGTAAATGTGCTAAACAGTTCAGTTGTTGTCGGAGTACTGTTATGTGAGGTTGTCATTGCATTATGTCAGAGTTAACAGACTTCGAACGTGGGCAAATTGTTGGAGCACGTATGGTAGGTGCTTCCGTAAGCAAGGTAGCCGAGGTGTTTAGTGTTTCAAGAGGTACTGTATCGAAGATTTATTCCGCATATTTGAAAAGCGGAAAAACATCATCTGCTAAATCACAGCGCGGACGAAAGTGTGTGCTGAGTGATCGTGACAGACGATCATTAAGGGCAATTGTGACGAAAAATAAGAAGACCACAGCTGCAAAAGTTACTGCTGAAATGTATGTTGTGTTACAGAACCCTGTGAGTACCAAAACAATTAGAAGGGAGCTTCATAAACAGGGAATTTCTGGCCGTGCTTCAATTGAGAAGCCACTGATCAGTGATGCTAATGCCCGTAACAGGAAAAGGTAGTGTTTAAGTCATAAAGCCTGGACTATAGGGCAGTGGAAGCGTGTAATATGGTCTGACGAGTCTTCTTTCACATTGTTTCCCACTTCTGGCCGAGTTTACGTCTGGAGAACGCCATCTCAAGCCTATAATACAGACTGCTTGTTGCCAAGAGTGAAACATGGCGGGGGTTCTGTTATGGTTTGGGCAGCCATATCGTGGTTCTCTGCTGGCCCCATGATAACTGTGTCAGGGCACATGACTGCCAAGACTTATGTGAACATTTTGGCAGATCAAGTTCATCCCATGGTACAAACTTTGTTCCCCGATGGTAATGGTGTCTTCCAAGACGACAAAGCCCCTGTTCACACAGCTCACATTGTCCAGGACTGGTTTTCTGAGCACGAGGAGGATTTGTCCCATCTCCCCTGGCCACCACAGTCACCAGACCTGAATATTATCGAACCTTTGCGGTCTACATTGGAACGGAAAGTGCGTTCTCGTTATCCACCGCCAACATCGTTATCTGAACTTGCCACCGTTTTGCAGGAAGAATGGTATAATATTCCCTTGGCGCACACGTACAGGAACTGTATTTATCCATTCCGAGAAGACTGCAAGCTGTTTTGGATGCCAACGGGTTTCCTACACCATATTAAGCAAAGAAACATGTTTTTTAAAAGGTGTTTCCATATTTTTGTCCAACCCCTGTATGTTGGAATAATGCTGCAAAGATATTGTTTTTGAAATATTTTCGTGTTACCTATCACTTTTGTAAAATATTTACAAAACATTTTATTGTCAAGGAAATAAAGCCTTAGGTATAGGATATTTTATAGAAATCCTCATTTCTTCACAGTGATATTTGAGGAATATGAATTAATCAATACCGAAATAAATTGTGAAACCGAATCGCAAAATGTATTATGAATAACAAATGTGAGATATGTTTTAAATAATAATATTCAAATATGTTATAATATTCAATTCATTCAAAGTGTATAACATAATCCAAAATAGATTTTAATAATTCACAAAATATATTTCTGTTGAATTACACTCGTGTAACATGGGAGTTTCGCAACTTTTCCTACAACTAACAAGCAAGACGCGGCCGACGCTGAACAAGAAAAGGAAGGCGAGACGATAGATTTCGATCTATTCAACGCGAGAAAAAGGGGACGTATATCCCTGGGCAATGTTCAGAGCAGTTCTGTTTATGAGAAGGAATATCTCTCTATTGTAAGTAACGCAATAGTTTTGTAATTTTTACTGGTAAGCACCATTAAATTTAATTTATTATTAAAAAGTTTTGCAGTAATTTCTAGAATAGAAATAGTCTTCTCTTAAATATTTGCATTGTTTATTTAATTTACTTTAATCAATTTGTATTGCTTGATAAATAACTTCATTTCGATAATCAGATTAATCCACTCATTTATCGATACTTCGTTTTTCGTAATTATATTGATTATTCCTGATATCATGATTATTTTCCTCTATCATAAATACTGAAATACCATTGTAGCACATTTAGTTCTATTGTTTATATTTTTCTGCTTATAAGTTTCCTAAAATTCCATTTTAAGAAGAGGAGAAAGTTATCTTCAAACTGCAGGAAAAAAAATGTTTTTAGAAATCGATTAAAATGCTCAGTAGAATATTTTTTTTTTTTTTTTTTTTTGCATTTGTAAGTTATTTTATATATTTTAATAATGCGATACTTCTTTTATTTAATAAATCCAAATTTCCTTTAATTAAATTTCAGAACCTTCATTTTACGTTTTTTTAATCTAAAATTTCACATACTCACATTAATGCATAAAAAAAACTTTTCCTTTATTTAAATTTGATAAGAAATCAGGGTGAACATGTTCTCGTGTTCAACAATGTCGTACAGTCATTGAACTGACATTTGAGGTACCTTCATCTCAAGCCATTTATGGTGCCATGTTTCCCAATATACCATTTATTTCTCGGCTGTTTCTTAATGGAAGCATACTACTACCGAGAAGAAAGTAGAAAGATAAAAACAAGAAAGAAATTGGTAAAAATGAAGAAAAAAAGATCCTCAAAGAAAATCGAAACAATTTCACAAATTTTTGTTCTTTTGAAACTCACCACCCATCAACATCAAAAAACAAAAGAACTCCAGATCCAGGTACCTCTTCTTTTACCGATATTCCATGCAGTGACATTCCGTAATTTCCTCCTCAGAAGTAAAGATGAATGAGAATGTATCGATATGAATAAGAGAATGCGGCCGGGGGAAAAAAACTGTGATGGAAGCAGCAGAGGGAATCTGGAAACTTTAAACTCGAAAGAGAGACTGATATTTGTTTTTTCAATAAGATAAAAAGTTTCTCGTGCATTGTAACTGACTGGCCTAGAATTTATTGCATTGAAATCGACAGAACAGTGAAAACTTTCTAAACATCGAAAACTTCGGTATTTTCTTTATTCAAAACATTTAAGTAGTATTTTTAAGCAATGTTTGGTGTTGTTCGATTAGTAATCTTTTGAAAAAATTTTGTAGAAAAGACTCACGTTATTTTCATGAAAGCTTCAACTCTCAAATATGGATATTGAATACAATTTGCTTCAAATTTTCAATAAGTGAAAGTTTTTCATGCAACATCGACAGATATTGCATTTTCAACATTGTAGATATTTTAATCTTTTTAAA
This sequence comes from Nephila pilipes, assembly GCA_019974015.1. Lineage (NCBI taxonomy): Eukaryota > Metazoa > Arthropoda > Arachnida > Araneae > Nephilidae > Nephila > Nephila pilipes. The sequence goes on from BMAW01050363.1 coordinate 36,354, forward strand.
AAGGCCCCCATGGGCTCATTTCTTTCAAATAAATATGGGCATCACGCTCCCAAGGGATTCCAGTGATCTCCCCCTCCCTCTTCTTCCTTCCTTTCTTATTTTTCCTTTTTTAAGAGGAAGGGGGGATTTTGTTTAAATTTTTGTGTGTGTTGCACATTATTTTACCTAACCATTAGTTTCTCTCTGGTTGTGCTAAACTTTTGTTTCAAAATAAAAAGTAAAAAATGCTTAAAAATTTTAAATATAAAAAAATAGTTTGTGATGTCCAATCTAAAAGACTAACAGACCGGCTTATTTTAACTATTAGTGAATAAACCTTCATCTTGAATTTGGCACAATATGTCCGATGAAAACTTAGTAGCAGAAATTTGATTCACCTAACTATTCTCTTTAAAAGGATTGCAATTGTAAACAAGCAAATAATTATTTTCAGGTGTAATATAAAATTAGGATGGGAAGTGGAATGGCAACGTATCTTTTTTTAAACAAGGTTTTATTTTTGAAATCTTATCAGTAATATAACTGATACATACATATTGTAATTAAAGAATAAAAATACTAAATATAAAACTAAATTTTAAAGAAAATAATAAGTAACTGTATTTACTAAGTATTTGTAACTTTTTTGACTATTTTTTTCTTATTTGTGATGCATTATACTGATTTAATGATCATGGTTGCATATTGATTGCTTTCGTTCAAATTATTCCAATAATTTTTTGCTTAACTAACTAACTCATATTTTGTAATTTATTTTAAGCTTTTAGTAAGTAATAACAAACAAATAATGCATGGCTTGTATATAAATAATATATATAAGAATAATATAGAAAATAGATCGAGAAAATTAGAATAAATGTTTCCTCATTATAAAAAAACGTTAATTTCTATCTTATCACCTGAAGTTTTTAGTATAAGGTGTAATTTTTTTATTTTTTGAAAATGCAGTTAAAATGAAAATTAATTAACTAGGCCGAAAGAAGTGATCGTATAGTGGGACTAGAGGCTCCAATCAAAGATGAGAATTAGAATTAAGAACAAGGACAATGACTCAATTGTAAAGATTATCATTTGATGTATCATTAAATTATGTATTATCACCCAATCGTGGAAGTGTAATTCATATACTTATCTAAGAAAGTATGTTTTGTGTCTCGAGTGTGATATGACTGTGTTTTTGTCTCCGTATTAGTATGGGAATGTGGGAATAGACCACATTTTTGAGGAGCTTCTTATTTAAATGGGCTGCCAGGAGAGATGGAAGGCAACCACAAAGAGGGAGATAGTAACATTTCCTTCTGAAATTATGATGCATACTTCTGAAGATAAAACGTTCAATGAACCTCTTTGGGTCTTTTATATGGAGAAACAGTGTCCGAAAGGGACTATCCCAGATTTAAAACACTTGTTTCATGATCGTGGTAACAATCACGTATCATTATGTAACTCTTTACAAGCAGTCCACATTGCAATTTGTTATATGTAGCAGCCATTTTTGATTTTTTTCAATGTAAACTCATTTTGACTCAAACCCATTAAAGATCACGTATTTAAAACATTTTTCGAATTACAAAGAAACTTTCTAAATAATTTTATACATACAAACAACAATATAATATACGTTAACCAATTTGTAATTTTATGTTTAGTTTTTAATGTGTAAGGTAACAGGTTACAACGCAATTACAATTATACACTAATAATCGATCTCACAAGTATTTTTATAACTACACGATTAACAGTTAAAAACATTAACAAATAATGTTAAGCAAATCAAATAATTTTAACACAGAAATATATTGAAAGTTCACTCTACAATTGAAAACAGAATAAAATTCAAACCACAGTGACTGATTATTCTAAAATATTTTTAATGGATAAACTTTTTTCATTTTAAAAAAATTAAAATTTCTACAGTATTGCTGATTAATCTTTTCTTCCTATTTCACCAGTAATAGCTCGATATCTTCTATATTGATGTGGGGTTGAAATTTTAAGGCTTTGAATATTCATAGATAGAAAAACAGGACCACTTGACTGATGAAAATTCAGAATCATTTCAATCGACATTTATAAAATAATTCTAATCAATTATTATTAAATCATTTCGATAGGCTTTTATAAAATTCTAATTAATTATTATTTAATCAATTCAATCTCAATATTGCAACTGAATTGTTTGTTAAATTTTCATTGCTTCTGTTTGATAATGATATTAGAATTAATGTAGGTAAAAGTGAATAACAGAATTAATAAACTTATTCATTATTTTTGTTAGCTTTACGATAAGGCATAGAACACGAAACAGCCCTTGGTTTACGAGCATCGCCGCTTCTAAATAAACCGGAAAACTCAGTGTATAAAGAATTGATGTTATTATTTCATTCCTCACTTAAAAAACTTAGCTCATTAAGTTTTAATTAAGTTTTTGATTTTCAAGAGTCACACTAATCAAGACATAATTAAGAGTTTCTTAATGTTAATTTTATGCCTCGGTGGAAGTAATTACTTATTTCTTAAGATTAATTACTGTAACAAGCAAATCATGATTAAAATTTACAACAATGAGACTCGCGAGTCATTTTATTTAGCATTATATTTTTTGCATAAGTTCCTTTGTAATTAAAAGTTTGCCATCGACCTCATTAGCAAATTAGAAGATGAAGAATAACCACACATATTGATATCAATATTAGGTTTTGTATGCTATTCTAACAGAATACGTACACGAAATACTCGTATAATTAACACAAAAATATGTCTAACATTGCTGAATTAGGTTTCTGGGGGAAAAAAACTTTTAAAAAACATTCGATAAATTATAGTACGTTTTTAAAAACATATTGAGGAATATGTATCAAAAACATAAAAATTATGCTGTTTTTCGAGAGGGGGGAGATAAATTCAAATATCTTTAGTATTTGACTTAAGATTTGGTGGTTTTCTTCCTGCACTTTTATTAACGTGTGAGATTACTGTTTTGAAAAAATTGCGTCGACAAAAATTTGTTGGCATGAAATAAAGGATATTTGTGATGTTAAGTTGAAACGCTTGACATTATAATAAGTTATGATTATTACGAGTATAATTACATCTAATTTATTTCAGGTATATTTACATTGCTAAGATCTATTTAATTTAATATTTCATCTTTTGCCCTTATTTTAATATACGGATGGAATATTATGATTGATTTTCGTAGAAGAATCGTCTCTCTCTCTCTCTCTCTCTCTCTCTCTCTGTGTGTGTGTGTGTGTGTGTGTGTGTGTGTGTGTGTGTGTGTGTGTGTGTGTGTGTGTGTGTGTGTGTGCGGTGCGTGTGCGGTGTGTGTGTGCTTGGGAAACGTTGACAATGTTTTTGTTTTTGTACTTAAAAATATTTGGCTTAACAAAACTGCAGTGGGGGTTTGAAGGAGGTTTTTCTTTTTTTTGCTAGTAGCTACTTCTGTGAAGCCTTTTGGCTCAGAATTATGTTTCCTTTACGCTAACTGCTATTCATTTTGGTGAACCTGTGACTTTCAATTTAGAATGAGCTCACTTCCTAAGGTGAAGTAGCCTTTCATACTCAAAATCTCTTTAAAAAAAAAACGTTAGTAGATGTTAAATTGAAATTAGCAAAGCCAATTTCAATTTTTAACATGCACTTAACATGTTGCTATTTTGAAAAAATTGCGTCAATACAAATGCGTGCGTATAAAATAAAAGATATATGAAAATAAAAGATATGGTAATATAAAGCATTACAATTATAATAATTATATTTAGTTGGCCTAAGGTATAGTTATATTGCTAAATATAAATAAATTTAATTTAATACTTTATCGTCTGCTTTCATTTCAATATGTGGTTGGAATATTATCTTTTTTTAATAATTCATCGTTTGCTTCTTCTTTTGTTCGTTTGCTTATTTTAAGAAGAAATATACTTTTATATCTAGATTTTTTTTCTTTTGTTCTCCTTCTTCCTACTAGATTTCGAAGTTGCTTAATCTGGTTGTGTTATATTTTCCCATATTTTAATTGTAAAAAATAATCACGCATATAATGGAGTATGCGTAAGTACCGTTAATATATATTATTACATCGAAAATTACTTCTAAAAAGGAAATATCTAACAAATTCTGAGTAATTTAGCAGTGTTCTTATTTTTAGCTTAAATAAATTTAAAATTCTTCTTAAATATACTGGAATCAATAAAGACACATTTGAAAAATGAGATAAAATTCCTCAAATTTAATTCGCAATTGTTATTGTATAAATTGGTTACATAGTTATTTTTTCATTAATGTATCTTATGTATCGTTAATCATATTTCATCTGGTCTATTTATCAGTATTTCAGTAAAAAAACTACATCCTAATAGATATCCATAGGAAAACTCAGCACGTAGTTTCCAACACAAGAAAGACTTCTAAAGGGATTTAATTTAATTTGATGCAACTTAAGTATATTAAATTATGTTAATATAGGAAAGGAAATTTTTTATACGGGCTTGTGGTTGGATAAGCAATTCTTTAATCTGGATCGATTAAATAGGTTTCTTTTTCTTGTTTCAAGATGGCCTATATATTCGAGAAAGAATTTCAGTTAAAAAAAATTAACACTGCAAATGAATATAGTTAACGAAAATAGAAATTTTTTTAAGGTGACAGGACTCTAAATATTCTACTTTTAAAAAGATACAAGTGAATGAAAATTATCTGCTAAACTTAACAACTTTAAGACAATACGAGAGTTAAACATAAACACAAATAAATCGCTCGTACGTATCTCGCAGCAGCCCAAAGTAAGATATCATTCTAGTTACCATCAGATCAGTTAAGGATTTGAAATTTACAGCAGTAAAAGAAAACTAACAGTGTCCTATTTTCTTTCTAACTAACATTTGAATGATTGTTCTGTTCTGTTGTATGAAGCTGCATTCCAATGCTTATTTTCTTTTGCAACGACTTGGTTTTAAAATAGATACAAAATCTTTCGACATCAGAAAGGTTTGTCGGTCAAAACTGCTTGCGGTTATACAGCTCATCCCTAGTTTCAATATTTTAGAGAATACACTTAGCTATTAATTAAATTTTAACTATACATTAGACTTCCGTCAAGATTAAGAAATGTATTACACTTTTAGAAAGATTAAGGGATATATTATACCTCTATCAAGGGATGTCTTAACCTTCTATCAAGATAAGGAGACGAAATAGGCTTCTAGTAAAATTAAGGAATATAGAATTCTATCGAGATAACAAGATGCATTAGACATTTGTCAAGATCACAGAATATATTGGAAAAAAAATTCAAAATCATTAATCTTTGTCATATCCAGATTATTTTCTGTCCGATAGCTCCCTGGATATTTATCTGCAGTAGTGGAAAAGGCTTCTCGAGATTTTATACTATTTGGGCTCTTATCTCCTATTTTCTTGGAAGAAATCGAATATATTGTGAGACTGAACTTCAGAACCTACACTTATCTAGGAATCAAAGTAGATAGTTGGACGTTTGAAGAAATTTAAAAGTTAAGCCGAGCAATAGCATAAAAAATTGAGAAAATTACTTGATAGGTAAAAATTTAAGGGAGTGTATTAAAATGTAAGATTTATTTGTCGGGAAAGTTAAATATTGTCACTCAGTACTTTGTCGTCTTAGAACTGGGCTCAGACACTATTGTGTTCTGTTAATTTTTTCTATTTTAATGAAATATATTTGGAGAAAATTGCTTTTTAAAGCCAAAAAATGATAGTCTGGTCATCGCTGGTAGCAGTCTTGTTGGGGGGGAGGGGGCGGTTACGGTTGGCCAGTCTTTTGAGAAGCAGATTTTAGTTTGTTTTGGAAGAAGGATCAGAACAAGGTGAGTTACTCGTCTAGGTTAAGCCTAGAGGGCATATTTTGGCTGACCAATAGGGAAGGTTCTTATTGTCCAGGGGCGGCGCTGTGGACTTAGTAAGTTATTTGGAAAAGGGTTTAAAATATTAAAGTTTTGGAGGAATTTAATCAAGTAAAATTTGTGCAATTATTTCTACATAGGGTAAATTTTTCTATATTATGAAAAATTCTATTTCTAGAATTGCTTATTTTGTTGAAGAAATTAACTGAATTTCTTAATAAAAGTTTTAAAGATAGCTTATTTTATTGATATTCTAATATCGCTATTTCTCATGGCCTAGTGGGCTTTTAAAATTTGTCTTAGCATAGCATTTTGAGATTTTTCGGGTAGAAATAAGATAGATCAGTGGAAAGGACCCAGATTCATCTACTGCCTCTCTCATAAAAAATTTCAGTATTCTTGATTTCAAACACTAGTAAGCAGTATACTTTATTTTCCAATGTCTGCAGAAGAAAATCAAGGGTCTAATCAATCCCATGTGTGTCCATGACCATAACTAGGGTTATGGTCTCGGATTTGAAACCAGTGTTTCGTAGAGTCATGGTAGTCCTGATGCCACTGAAAAACCACCGTATAATGAGTTCTTCTGAAAGCGTGGTGTGGAAATTCGGAGAGAAAGGTGCCAGCTTAGGTGTCGTCCTCGTCACATGACAGAGTTCAAAATTGCGTATTCCGTCGCCAATAGCTTCTCATTGCAGTTCTAATAAACAATCACATAAAGAAGAAAAATGGACCTTAGATCCATGTATTATTTCCTCTTCTTTCAGCACGTATATCACCCATCTGCATTACAACATAAGTAAAATGCCAGCTTCTTTTTCTATGCTGCTTTCCTTATGCAGAAATTCCTATATACTTTAATATATCAGAAAGAATTAATATCATTACAAATTCTCCTTTCAAAAATTCAATATCGTTTCATTGATAAGTAGTAATATTGCGCAAAATTAAACATAACACGAATTATTTGTTTCTAGAGTATTTTTATTCTATTATTATCATCAAAAAGAATCGACCAAACCATTTTCAGTTTATTTTATTGTGTCTCTTTTGTGAATGGATAAAATAAATTTTAACTGATGGTATCTTAATTATTTCTCTCATTATTTTCAAAATAAAAAGGTCTAAAAAAACGGAAGATTTTGATAAAATGTAATGTGAATTAGTTCATTCATAAAATAAAATTTCATTTGGTTTGTTTTGTTACCGACTGACTAAATTACATGAGGTGAATTAGGAATTCTTGATTAATATCGGAACGCGAGAGTTATTATAGATGAATCTCGTATTATGAGCTACTGTCAAGTAAGGATTATACCTGAGCTGGCACCTCACTCTCCCACAATACTTCAACGTAATCTTCGACATATTTGACGAGCATCAATCCCTCTAAACGTGTAGTCTTCACATTCGTTGTGGCATAAGGACTTGAACCCACAATTTGACTTAAGCAACGCCTTGCAAACTCGACCAATTGGCCATCGTGACCTCCTAAACTGTTTTAGATGAGCTGCAAATGTATATTAAGCAAATGGAAGGTTTTCTATAGGATGTAATCAATGGAATAGCGATTAATTAATCAATAAAAACACAAAAAGTAGTAACGATTTGAGCTTTCTAAAAACTTTAAATAAACTCGTGACAAAATAATGAAATTTTACTGAAAAACAAATAAAACTCATCAACTAATAAATCGTTGCTCAACCTTTAATTAACTACAGATATTTATGCGTTAATAATTCTCAGAATAATATTTGCCAATGAAAATGACTGAAGATTCATTAGTCATATAAAACGAAAGAATCGTAACAACCATCATTAAATCATTGAACAAATCAAACGTGAAAATGATTACACGCTCGAGTTATTTTTTACCAGCAAATTCGTTCAGTTATTCCACCTGGTACGCCAATGCATCCTTGTGAAAACTCTTCGTTTCATACCGAACTATTAAGGCATCTAAAAGTACTTAACGCTCAAAACTTTTCATAGTGAAATGGTTTGATTCAAAATCACATTAATCTCACATTAGTCGAGGTATAGCTTCTCGCTGCAAAAGTGGTAATCATATTAACGGAAGCTAATTATAACGGAGCTTTGATGAAACTCTCTGTTAATGGTTCTGAATCATTAAAGTTTATCATGGCACGAAAGGCGCTGATGAGACTTGATTATGTGCTCATTACAGAATTCAGATGTGGCCCACATAATGGAAAAGCCTGATTATTGCGCTCTTTGCGTTTTGTAATGAAACGACAAAAATCTCACTGCGTTTTGAGAATACAGGTATTAACATTTTATTCAATATTATTTACCGTGTAAAAGAATGTCTAAAGAAATAAACATGTTTTTACATTAATTCTCCAATTTATGTGTATTGTGTAAAAATGTCTTGAATCTTAATTAAGTAAGCAAATTATCACGGCATATTAAACTGATTGATTTACTTATAATTTATTAACTTTTCAAGAAAACTATTGACGACGGATTTTCTTAATTTTAAATATTAATCAACTGTCGATGACGGCACCCGTATTATTATTCTTCAACCCCAGTAAAATTTTAATTCTTGTCCATTAATCATCACATCTGAAATATTGAATGATCATACAAGGTTTAACGTAACAAGTAATTTTTTATTACATATATAACTAGTACCAGGAAATTTTGGTTCTTGTCAATATTTTGAAGGCTGGTAGCTCTCTACTACAATCAATTCAGAATCGATTCTATTTTGACAAGAAGAGACGAAATTATAAGCTTACAAATTTGACGAGAAAGAAACTTTCGACAAAGCACAAAGTTCCGAGACATTATAACAACCTGTGCCCTTATCACCTCTAAATATTCACGCCATGCCTCTATGAGACTTGAATCCTCGACAGATTTAACCTGCATCAACAATGTTGCACGATAAGTCTTAACTTCTTTCGGTATTCGAGCCTACAGCATATTAAAAGTACTTTTTAAATAACAATTGCAAAACAAGAGATATAGGTAAATATTCCAAAAGGTATTTTATAAGGTGAAAGCTGAAAAAAGTTTTCTTTTAAGTTGCTTATATAATTAATTGCTATCCGAACAAAGTCTATTTACAAGTGTGTATGCTTTGAAGTGCAGTAAAAAAAATTGTTTTTATTTAGATTATTTTTATCCCAATGTTTCTAAAACATGGCTTTATAAAAAAAAATTAAGTTTGAAACTGACTCAAACTTTCGAGAAAGACGCCTTTATTTCTTTTTAACAAAATTCTTATAAGAATAATTAAATGCTTCAACCGAATTTTATCATTTTATTTCATTTTTTTTTTTCCTTTAAATTGAAGGAAAAGATAGGAAAAACGTAAAAATCCTAAATTAATTATTAAGTAGCTATTTTAGTTATTACCTTCTTACTGTTATAAGATATTACTAAGTATAATAATGATTTTAAAAAATATAAACTGATATCATGATACAAACCTTAAATCAAAACATACTAAATTAATGATTAATCGTTGAAAAATATAATCAAGAATCTTTATTAAGGAGCTAAATTTTTATTGTAAGAAATTTATCAAAGTAAAAATAGTATATTTAACACTCGTTAACACTATTCAGCATGGTTTATCCTATATAATTTGAAAATTACTAAATATTGAATTACATTTAAAAACTAGAGAAAATTTAAAACTGAAATTTAAAGAAGCAGCGTAAATCATTGGAATGAAAATAAATTTCAGTGAGCATAAGTTACGTTTCGTAATTTTTTATTTTCTTTTCCAGAAAATATTGAACTTAGTATTTTAGTGGTATTTTATTGGCCAAAGAATAAGCTAAAATCACACGAAAAAATTTGGAAAATGGATAATAAATATATTATTAATATAAAACTAGAAATATCTAAGCTAATTTTACTAATACAAAATTGAAGAATTCTTGGAGAGGCTTAACTTAAATTTATTTTTCCATTTTAACTAAGCATATAGAAAACGCTATATTTCTCTGTTTCGTCTTTTTTCTTTTTAGAGTATTCTTCTAGTGTATTCTTATTTACAGTAATGAGCACTTATTTAAAAATATGTTTTCTCTTCTTTTTTTTATCTGATAAAGTTTTATGGTTTTTATTTTCTTTACTATTTTTCTTTATTATTTTGTACGCACAACAACTATTATGTTAAACAGATTTTATCTTAGCTTGCATTTTCATGTTCATGATTTAAGGAATTTTCCATCTCATTATGAAATACTCTCGTGTAAACTATTTTTCAATGATTTCGCAAGTAATTAAAACAAATTAAAAACTAATTTGACTGATTAATAGTTAAAATAAACAAATATATATAATAACATACTCTTTAAGCAGTACAAATTAAAAATTCTTAAATTAAATCATATGTATTTTCTTAAACTGTAATACTTCTTACAAATTCCAAATTACAAAAGAATCAAAACGGGATCTATTGAAGGAATTCGTAAGAAAACTACTATAATACGGAACACAATTTAACAACTTCTAGAAAACTAACTTAAAATATGCATCTTCAAATGCGAATCGAAGCAATTTATTTCCATCATGGGATTTGATTCATATTTGATATTTCATCACTTGTCAGATATTTATTCAAACATTGACAAATAATTAATTTTAATAAAGCAAAAATAACAATTTTTTAAATTAGGAATAAGTAAGTTCAAAATGAATGTTTTTATTTTACTAATTAAATTCTTCTCAAACGCTTTACACATAATGAAGGAATGTACTTAAAATGCAATATATTCCTTATATTTATAATGAAGGAGCGCAAAAAAGAATTTCTGAAAGACGTAAAGGGAAGGAAAAGTATTTTTTCACGGAAAATGGGAATTGATTCCTCACAAAGTCAGAGAGATTTGCTATCTATCTGGGATTAAAATGACAAAGCAGCAACAAAGAAATATGTTTTGAGTTCAAAGAATTTTGTAACTTGTTTTTATAGAGCATAGAAGCCTTCAAACCATAAAAGTTTTTTTGAGATTCAAAGCAATTCACGTTTCTCGAGGGTAAAATATATGACAGTTTATTTTATCCTTTTAAAATATCAAAAAGGACGAATCTCCTATTGGATCAAGTTGAGGTTTTTTCACTGTCAGGTATTTTTTAAAATGTCAAAATTGATATTTTTTTCAGATATGTTTGTGTGGTCTCCAATTGAAAAAAAATCTAGCTCATTGCTGATAAAAAAAAAAAAGGAGCAAACTCTCTTTCATTAATTTCTTTTCAATTGAATATTTATTGTATTATTTTTTGGAATCAAGACCATTCAAAAAAATTCATGTTTGTTCTTTCTACCTGTTTCCAAAGAAAATTAAAAAAAATGCTGTTTCTAAAAATCAGTTAATAAATTAATGCAAGAGTTCTTTGTTTATAATTTTATTCTATACAGAAATCAAACAAACTTAACACTCAAACAGTCAATTTATCTCTAAAAAGTTATAGTAACTTTTAGGGATAAAAATCTAGCACATTTGATAAATTAAGTTTAAAAAGTATTTTTGATATATGTATGGACAATTGTATCAATGTAACAATTTTAGAATGCTAAATAAGAACAAGATGTGACCAATTTTATAATGCAATCAGTAATAAAATTAAGTCAATATAAATTAAAACTGCAGAAAAGTGTAATGGCGAATTAAATTTAACTGTACATTAAATCATAAAAAAAATTAATTAAATCCACATGCATCAAAAGATTTTTGCTTAAAACGAAATACACATTATACAGTAGTTTAAAATAGTTAGGTATTCATAAGCAGCGAGCTTTAATTATTTATATCAGGAACAGTTGTACACATTTTCAAATGCAATGTGTCTTCATCAATGAAGAGCAAATTTATTACAACACGTAGATGAGTCGGTATGCATAACAGCACATAGATGATACTTCTCTCTTCGGTATGTCTTTCATTCTCCATTCATTTCCACGTTTCCTATCGAAACGCGAAACTAATTTCCCAATCGTCGAAGGAGTGTGTAAAGACAAAAGGTGTCGAGAATCTATGTTGGCCCTTTTGAAAGTGATAGGACAAGGATTCTAAATGGACTATTTATCATTCGAAATATTCTGTTAAATAGTTCGAAAAAGTAATTAGGATGTCTAATGTTCCATTACTCATCATTGTTGTCAGAAAATTTCTTGGTCAGTGAAGCCCTGTGTTGAAAGAGATATTTTTCTTAAAAAAGTTGTTTGATGAATTTTTTAAATGTTTATATTTTATGAAACTATGCAATCGTTTTCTGAGTTCCAAGAATTTTTTTCTTTCGAAGTTTAGCTTCATTTTAAGGCAAAGAGCTCAAGTGCGTGAATATTGAGTAAATATTATCGATGTTGTATAATACGACTTAAAGAAATAAGGAACTAAGTTTCTAAATGATTTTTGAACAATATCATATTAAAAATTAAGAATTTTAATGTACCAAGTACATATGGTATTGCGATTAAATATACCTTTTTATTATTAATAAAGAAACAAGGTAAACTTCATAAACATACAATTCTTAAATGTCATGGTTAAATTTCACTAAACTAAAATTTTGTTTTCTCGTTTACACTATTGGCTCTTTCAAACTGTAAATAAAAGTTTCACTAAAAAATTTGATTTTTTTTTTCAATTACGAAAGTAAATATTAAATATATCAAATTACTTTTTTAAAAAAAATTAGTGTCTTCAATTAGTGTCAATTAATGCTTACCTTCGGAAATTAATCACTATTTTCCGTTATGTTACTCGGAAAGAAAATAATTTTTAGAAGTTAATAACAGTAGAAAAACATCGATTGTCGAAATTTAAGAAAATTAAATAATATCTGAAAAGATTCCCAAATGAAGAAATTATTATAAGCAAAACTTCTCTCTATAATTTTTTCTTCTTGCATTTGTCATGTCTAGGAGGGAAAAAAATCGTTCTCGAGAAAGATATTAATGATATTTTTAAAGATTTCAAAATTAAAGGAATACTTCAAAAAAATGGAGCAGGATAGAAAAAAAAACCTGTCGTATCTAAATTGTCTCTCCCACCACCACCAGTTTCTCAATCCGAACAAAGGAACTATCTATTCCGATCGGAGTAGATTTGCTCTATTCTTTTAATAGCAAATTTATCTTCTCGTGCCATTTCAATTATCTGCGGAACAAATGTACATATATTAAGACTGTTCCTTTTAGAACGCGTGAAACGTAAATTGAAGAGAGAAATCTATGAAACTAAAGTAATTGCTCAAGATTAAATACAGAGAAATAAATGGTAGTAAAGGCCGTATAATGCTCAATCAGCATTTTAGAACAAAAGAATGGGGATTTCTTCTACTTTAATATTTACTAGGTAAAAGAGAAAGCAAACTTCTTATTTATTAACAATAATTAAAGTTTAGATGAATAACAAGCTTGTATTTTGATGTTAATATGCTTGAGGTAATTAGAATTTGGGATTAGATGGATCGAAGAACAAAATATGAATTGTCTCGAAACATCCGGTCTACCTAGACGTTCAACAAAACGTATAGACTGAGCCCCCACAATTAACGACTCAATATTCTGAGATGAGAAAAAGATTCTGGGTTAAATGAGAAAGTAGCTTTGGTTCTTCAATACCTGAGAAAACAGCCTCACAGCAATTGGCTGGAAGTGATGTACACTCAAGATGCACTTTATGAAGACTGTCGTAACAACCCATTGACTTGACATAGGGAGAGGGGTTCTGACGATAAAAGCCGGAAGAGAGTCTACATGCGTTGGGGAAACTAAGCCAATTCGATCACTATTGAAGAACTTCATACTGCTTGTCAGTGGGACAATAGTGTTTTGCATTGTGCTTCAGACACAATAGCAAAGCATTAGGGTACATTGATGACATGATGGTATGTTAAAGAAGTGCTTCAGCTACTTGTGATGTCTTATATTCAGTGGCTATTGAATTGTATTTTCCAGAAATACAACACGTGACCGCACACGGCATTCATCAGCAGACAAATATTGCAACATGTCCAGTTCCTTCCTTAGCCTGAAATGTCTCCTAATACATCATGGACCAAGCATATCTGAGGTGGGATTGGCCGTCGCTTGCTTGATCTGTTCCAACCTCAATCGAAGAATTGTAATGGGTTCTCTGATATATTTCCCTTCAACTAACCTTTTGAGATTCTTTATGACGCTATCTTTATGATTTGATAACTCCAATTTTCAAATTAACTGTGATTTATGTAAATTAGCATTGATATATATTGAAGAAGAGTAGTGAATAGAAAAAAAATCGGATTTTTTAAATAATGAGGTTAGCCGCGCTCTTACGTTACGAAGAGTTTGAAGTTTAGTGAACATTTTGTTCCCACAAGATTAGTGAAAGAAGGTTATTCGGATGTTGGATAGTTGAGATAAGAATTAGACTCAATATGTTTGTTAATGACTTGGATTCCCATTTTGCAGATATTCAGATAAGTAGAATCTTATGATAATCTTTGGTTTGGGAAACGAGAAAATTTCCGCTCAATATTCGTAACAATAATTATTGTAATGTGATCATTCACATAGAATTGAATAAAATCAGTTTTATTTCCTTAAATGACTTTTTTACTGAACTTCTACTGATTTTTGATGGCTCAGATAAGTAGTAGTGAATCCGGGGCGTATGTATGTGTGTCCCAAAACGAGCTATAAAGGACGGTTGAGTTTTCCACTCCTCAGGACACATCTGCGCACTAATTAAATCTAAACATTTACAGTAGTTTATAGCATCACCATAAGAGGTGACCCTGCTTTCTAGTGCTACCCTTATTAGTGATAGCAGAAGGACTAGTTCACTTTATCTTCAAGAAGTTTCCTTTGGCTTGCTTTGCCAGAAGGGCCGTCTCGTCCTCATAGTGGTAGAATAGGCTGGTGGTGATCAGCAGTCGCCACAGGTGCATTGGCCTTTGAATAACGCATGTGCACTAAAATCAGATGGCGCTGATAGCTGATGCAAAAACCAATGTAAAAATTCGATAAGGAGAGGGGGCATAATCTTCAGTTACCAAAGCTTGCATTTTCTGTTCATGGCAGGAGTGTATTCTTTTGTCCCGTAGTATATAAACATTTGAGTTGGGCACATTTGAGGCTCGAGAAGCCTCTCGCCGACTAACATCCAGACGATCTTCCACTCTTTGAAGAATGACCTCTTCAACTTGTAGCGTCCACACATTCATGTCATTTCCTGTATCATGCATACCGGTAGCAAAGGCTCCTTTTTCACAAAGACACCGTTGCAATCGCTGAAACATTTTTCGGTCTTGCACATCTCTTCTCTGGAAACGTTGCCTGTACAGTCTTTCGGCTTCCGGATAATTCTCATTCGCATTCACTCACCATACATAAAATGCATGTCCGTCTTTTCCTGATTACTGCACATCACCCTGCTTCTAGAAATTCACAGTAAAAATGGCGATGATTTAGAAAAACTTGCGCTTTATGCTTTCAATTACTGTATGCCTTCACCGCTTGCTTTCCGCCCACGCATTGTATAGAGAAAATTTCTTGTTTAGATGGATAGTTTTTTTTTTTATCTCCCCTTAAATTTTTATCCATGAGTTTCGGAACACCCGTTATCTGTCAACAACGCCGAATAGCCAAATCACTCCATTCGAGGTGTCAAAGGACTTTTAAATTTGATAATATTTCTTTCCTTAGCTCAATTATAGTCATTTCAAAAAGTTACGTTGCATGAGGCAACCTCGTATGCAAGGTATACTTAGAATCAAAGAGATTTGGAATTTCTTCCATTGAACAGGCTCTCCATATTCTCATTAGCGATGTTGGGAAGCTCCAGCTATCTATTCATTGTCAGCTCAAATTTAAACTTTTATATACGGAATTGAAAGGTGTTTGCATGCAGTAGTATTGTCTTCGAGTGCACTTTCCTTCTTTTTGTATTCTTGTTACACAAGATATTAATGTAAATTATGCCATAATGTTTTATCGGATTGATGTTTGCTACTCCTTGTTTAAATATTACATACCCAGTGCATCAATAAAATTTATGTGGAGCATCATTTAATGTAATTTAAATTTAAATTTCATTGCATCTGGATACCATTGCCAGCTAATATTTTTACATTTCCGTTAAACTACAAACTATGAATAAATAATGATTTAAATTGTACATTTTTTCCACTTGAAGTACGAAACTTTGGCTTACTTTTAACCATATTTATATTCTCCAACCCTTACCAACATGATTGTGTGTGTGTGTGTGTGTGTGTGTGTGCGTGTGTGTGTGTGTGTGTGCGTGTGCGTGTGTGTGTGCGTGTGTGTGTGTGTGTGTGTGTGTGTGTGTGTGTGTGTGTGTGTGTGTGCGTGTGTGTAACGAACCTGTCGATCAACAATCGCATTTACTTTTAACCGCTCTGTTCAATATTAATGAATCATTCCATACATGACCGAAATACTTTTATTCATTATTGTGGCAGGACTTTGTCGGACTTCACCAATGGCCGGAAGCGACCAGTTTCATACAAACTTCCAGATGATCATCAGAGAGAGAAGAGGACAAGCGTAAGAGAACAGCAGTATGTGGAGAGGAGCAAGAAGAGAGCTGCTTTTCGTGGTTTTTGCTATTTTACATGGACGGAAAAATTCAATTAAACGTTAGAGTCCAGTATTGGGTCTCAATGGAGGGACTCTATAGGATAACATAGACCCAAAGTCTGGTAGGGATCATTACTACAGGTCTGTTCCGATAGGAAGAGAGCACTGGTCAAGCATTTCCATAGAACGTGACGTGAACTATTAAAATACAAGGAATTGTATCAGGGAACATACCAACATATCATTTTAAAGGAAAGAATGGGCACTATTAAAGTAAATATTTAAATGAGATAAAGGGTAGTTGAGTTAAATATTATATATATATATATATATATATATATATATATATGAATATATACATATATAATATATATAGAGAAGATATATATATATATATAATATATATAATAAAGTCAACCCAGGTGGACAAAGTTTATTTTACTAGATTCTTGAAGTTTGTTCTCCAAAAGCACGTCAGTTATCATGATATACAAAACAGAATAGTAAGTTCCAATATGTAAATATTTAATATTTGTTCTAAAAAAATCAATTAATCTCTTTGTCACAAAAAAAATATCTTTTTCTTGCTTCTGTTTTAGGCATCGCCACATTTTCCAAATGAATTCTACATTTCCAGTCTATCCTCCTCCAGAAGCGCAGTGTCTCAGCTCGAGAGCAATTCAGGGAGTTCCCTCCCTCTTTCCAGAAGTTCGCTTTACTGCGAAAGATATGAAACATAGTCGCATTTCTTGGAACAAACACAGAACATTTTTGGCTGATCCCTTCTCATCTGAATGTTCTATATCATCCCTTCCCCTTCTAGCAGCGCAGCAGCCGAGCGTTAGACGCGTCGATCATCCTGTGCTTCTGGTGACGTTCACGAAGGACACACTTTGGCTGAGAGTGATGTCGCCATGTTTCCATGAGTCATTTGCTTGATGTCGCCGCAAGGTGATGCCAAGATTTGGAGAAAGCGGTCTGTCTGTCTGATAGGCATCGCTCGGTTTTATGCACTAACTGTAATTTCCTTTCTTTTCTTAGATTCTCCTCTTACATATAAAGCTTGAAATTTCTCTCTAGTAATATTTTCTTATGCATAATAGTATTTTTTAACAATCTGTTGAGAATAATTATAAAGATTATTTTATTAACATGTACTAACATAAATGTTGTTGTTTTGAGAAAATGGAAAAATAAAAAAATGCGTGGCATAAAATAAAAAATATATGATGTTTCGCTGCACGACACCATCCACCCCCCATAGATCTAACCGTCGACCAGTAATCGTTTCATTTCATTACATGTTTTATCCTTTATGATTAATATTCGGCAACGTTCTTTGCGCTTTAAAACGTTCTCCTCAGAAAACAAAATCTCATTATGAATCTCAAAGAAAGTATTTTCTTCATTGAAGATAACTACTCAGCTTGATAATTGAAGCACCTTTACTTTCCACTTAATGGTTTTATTTGATAATCTCACTGGTGTGTGTGTGCGTGCGTGTGCGTGTGTGCGTGTGTGCGTGTGTGTGTGCGTGTGTGCGTAGTGCGTGCGTGCGGTGTGCGTGTGCGTGCGTGCACTGAACCAAAATCATGAGACTCGATCTATCGACCATCAATTCAGAACCGACTGGTGATTCTTAATGAAAATCTTGTGCGTACATAATACAAGAAATAAACATTCAACAGTTATAATACACACGTATAATCGTTCATAACACCTGAGTAGCAAAAATATTAAACAGCAGTTGCAGATTAGATCAAAAATGGGCTAATATACATAGTTCACCTACAGATATATAAGCTTCGAAACGTGATTATATAGAAAGGGAGTTTATGAGTTCCTGTGGCAATTGATATCCCCACCTTGTTCAGCAACTCTGTTTTCAGGTCTCTGAGGGAGATTTCAGAACAGCAATTCCTCCCAGAGAGTCCCAGTGCATGCTGTATAGATTGTAGTCTGGAGATCTGGCTGGCCATCATACATCCGGCGAATATCTCCTTTCTAGAATTGCCGACAAGCTGAGCTTTATAAAAAAATCTTCACGGATTGTCATCCATTAACAAGAAATCAGGACAATTGAACCTCTTGAAAAAGACGGATATAGGGCTTCAATGCCTCTTCCTTATACTTTAAAAAAAATCATTAACAGTCTCTTTCTCTAAAGACATGAAGGTGTGTGCGGCCATCCAAAATGATGCTCTGCCCAGACCATCAAGTTCCGCTGCCATAATGGTAGATTTCTTTTGACATTGGAGGCAGGTAGCGGGTTTCTGGTTCTCTCTATATGAGTACGGTGAAAATTACTGATTAGTTGAATCGGGACTCCACGAGAATGGTCACTTATTGATTCATGCTCCACCTGTATGGATCTCTGCAGCATTTTTAAGCGGACTCTTCTGTTCGCAGAGTTGAGGGGGACGCAAACAACAGACCGTTTTGCCAACAACTCTCAAAATGAAGTCTCTTGGAAAGAAGTCATCTCTGAAACTCGCCTGTGAATGCATATAATTCATAAGAGACCTGACAGCGGCAGCATCCCTGTTACTCCCTCGCTGTAAGCAAATGATGATCTTCTATGGGTCGTCATACTCTTTTTGAAGACCTTGCCCTGGTTTCCTCTCTGAGGATCTGATATCCTGAAACTTTTCTATAAGTTGGACGACGTTGGACGTTAAATCAAATTTCCTCTGAAAGTCTGGGTATGAGATCACTCGTTTCTAGCCTACCCACAATAGCCATCATCAATCCATCACCTAAAACTCCCCTTAGTCGTTACTCATTTTACTGGTTTGCATTTAATTTAAGCAATTACAAAAAAAAAAAAAAACACCAAGAAATTCGGCGTAATCCGCTAACAAAAGAAATGAGATATTATATCTAGAGCGCTTATAAATCCTCTTCAACTAGCTCCACCCCTATACACGTGTATATACGCTTATTGCATTCATCGTACAAGATTTGCATCTTTGTTTCTGAAACAGTATTTTTGTGATATTCTAATTTTTTCATGAAATTCTACAAAAAATATGCAAATTCTCTTTAATTTTGAACATCAGTATATGTATATATATATATGTATATATATATATATCTTTCTAAAGAACATTTTAATTAGTATTTTTGTTTGCTTTTATTTTTTAAGACATTTGAATACAAATTTAATTTTGTCATAATTATTTGCTTTGATAGAAGTTACTTAAAATATTTTATGTATTTTTTAGAAAATTGTATATTTTGGATATTGTTGCATGATAGCGATGTAATAAACAATAAGGGGAGATTCAGAAATAGTCAATTTATTTATAAATATAAATTGTCTTCAATAGACAGTTTAATTTTATGTGTTGTGTTATTACCATTAAGATCGACAGGCAGTTTTTTGAAATTCAACACTATTCTTGTAATTAGAAAATTTTGATAAGGTTAATTCTGAAAAACATTAATGGCAATTTTATATTTATCGTAAAATACAAGTTTCTTTTTTTTTCATCGTAAATTGATATTATTTTGAATCGAATCGTATTTAAAAAAAAAATCAAGATATTAAAAAAGTCGTAGAGTTCTCTTTATGAATTATTATTTCTTCGTACTTGGAGTTAACTGACACGTTAACAGAATTTTTATCCTGTTGTAATATTGAATATTGTTAACTGAAAAAGAAAATAGTGAATTGTATTTTCTACAGACGGATCTTGAACTTCTTTTCAAAAAACTCTTAGTAACGATCTTTAATAAAACTAAATCCTTACAAGCTCAAAATAAAGTTTAATACAGCCTTTTATTCAGAAAATTTTTCTCGAAAATGCCGTTAATCTTCCCTGTCTTAAGTTCCAAACTCGTAAATTTGAAGCATTTCAAAAAAAAAGTAGTATCTTATTCCAGGGTTCAAGGAAATCTTTGCGAAAATCTATCTGATAGTTTTCTTTCCACATTTTTCTTTCGCCATTTGTTGAGGATCAGATTCTTTCTTTTTTTTTGTCAAAAATTTTCCAAAAAATCGATGGTTTTAATGGAATTATATTATAGTAAAATTATGTTTTGTTTTGAAAAAATGAGTTCTCAAATTTTCAAAATTTATAAAAAAAAAAAAAAAAAAAAAGATTTCATTACTACATTTCATTTCATTTTTTTTACTCATTTTTATGAAGGATAAATGTTATAATCACAATGTAATCAACAAATGTGAATCATCATTATTATCGTGTAATACGGCTATTGTACTGAAAAAGGATATTGTAGATACAATTACTTCAGAATGGCCAAACATATACACATGGGTAACATAACTTTAATTACGAATTTCACTTATAGATATTAAATATTATTTAGAAGCACTTTGCATCCATGAGTGTCATTTTCGTAAAATAAACCCTTTAAAATATGTAACTCTCTAATTCTATGTAAATAAAAATATGCAACTAAAACCTTTGTATCTAATGAGGATTTTATCATATGTTCAAGTTTTAGTTAAATCACCAAATTAAGTTCTACAATTCGATAGTGAAAATAATTTTGGTTAATATTTTATCTTTTGAGTGTCTAATCATTTTTTTTTTTTTTTTTTTTTTTTGTAATCTGTTTCGCTTATCTATTATTAAAATTCATTTTTTGTTATAATCGAACGCTAAAAATTCTGAAGACGGGAAGTATTAATAACAATGTTTGTATCATATCTCAAATGCAAACCTCTTTAGTTTTAACAAGTATTCTATCTCTGTAAATAGAGAAGTTATATACTAACATTTCAGATACTCATAATTATGAAAATATTACTTAACTGTTGGTAGTAATAGTTAAGTAATTTTTTTGTCTGTAAATATTACTTAACAGTTGTTATTAAAGAGACACTTAAAAAAAGATAGGGATAGTTAAAAGCAAAAGAATCTCATCTTCCGATAAAGATGACTCTCGTTAAGAATTTTTTTTATTTCTTCATAATTCTAGCTTCTATGAATATTGAAAATTCAAGCGGTAACATTTAATTAAACAAACAATCATATTTCTCAATGCTTTCTCTTAACACCAGTTATCCATATATATATATATATTTAATCAAAAATTCTTGATATATTTCAGACTGAAATATCACTGAAGTTTTGTGACCTTGGGTTATTCGCAATTTTCTTTACAAACCTCGAGGACTTCATAGTAATTTGAATTGCACATAATTACGATTTCTTTCCAACCCAAATGAAACGATAATAGGTAAATTATATGAAGATAAGAAGTGCGGTGAATTGAATTAGTGATATATAAGTGACATAGACATAAAAAAATGAAGGGAGCTAGAGGATAACGACAGGTTGATAAATATTTGTGAGTATCATAGTTAATCCTTTCGACTGAAACGAATTTTAATTTAGAACTAACTATTTGCGAGCTGTTGTAGCTTCTAACTGTGTTTTCTGCTGCAGTTTATCAAATCCCTTCGTGTTAATCAAAACGAAGGGATTTGATAAGCTAGATTTCAGTATTAGATCTTTATCTAGGATTGACTAGTTAAGTGGGATTTGAGAAAGAGGGACCTTATCTATTCTTTCCAAATTGATGAAGTATTTTATAGCTCTTTGATATCTTCAATTGGAATGTAAAAATTTTTGAGTATTCAATTAGACTGAAAAGATGTTGTTAGAATTAATTGATTGATTGGTTGGATTTGTTAACGTCGCTTTAGAATCAATATAAAGGCTACTGGCTACGGACCACGCAGTTTTGAGCCTCGATCAAGTGACGAGGGCAAAACATGAACTGCCACTCTCTCTCCTAACTTTTGCACCATGACAATGGGAGGACTTTGAGCCTTGCAAGATTTAACGTGCATCAGCCCCGGCTACATGGTTGTCTTTATTGGAATCAAGGCTCGAGCCCACGACTCAGCGAAATCTAACGACCACGACCATGATCACTAGGCTACCGAAGCCATCGTTAGTATTAAATAATGAATGAGGGATGTCAGTCTTAAGTCACAAATACTGGAAACTAACTATTGTAGCATTAACGACTGCAAATTGAATGTCATCTTACACTGCTCCCTTAAAAATATCAGATCTCACAAAATCAAACCTAGAGCACACTGTATAGTTATATATGTAAATCCAAGTTGTTATTAACCTTCGAGATTAGCATAACAGATATATATTAAATGAAGCTTTATGATTCAGTTTGCCCTGAAGCTTCAGGAGACACTTTATTGTAATTAATCTAACAGTCTGTAGTTTTGCAAGAGGTTAATTAACTACTTGTAGGCCCTTCTAAAGCTGCATTTTCAATGCAGTTGAGGCGTTTCTAGACAAAGAGGCTAAAAGACGTTGAATTAGATAAAGGACTGCTTCACTAAATTCTATATTCTGAATTAAATTAAACATATGCTACACTATATTCTGAAGAACAATAGATAAAGTGATCAAAATCAATATGGTTATTGTTATAATTACCATTAATATTATTACTATACAACTTCGTGAAAAATATAAACTATCGTTATTTAAAGAAATGTATCATTTAATAAATAAACATGCAATTAAAAATTTTCAAAATAAACATTCGATTCAAAGACATATTTCATAATATTTTTAATGAAATTCTTTCAAAAAGTCATTAGTGTTTTTCAACGGTATTAATTAATGAAACTTTTTACTTAATTACACATTTCATCTAAATGTCTTATTATTATATGACTATTCAATTAAATCGCTTAAGTATCTTTTTCAGCTAAGTATATTTCATGTTGCCTTCAAAATTCTAATTTTGGAATGCATAAATTTTATTTATTTACCTAAGTATTTTAAAACAATTTTTATTTCATACATTGAGCTTTATCTAGTTATTTGAGGAAAATTGTAAATATCATAAAGTTGATGCTCATTTTTCAAAATTTCTAAAAAGCAAAAACAGTAAAATATATATTAGTTAAAGTACTTAAATATTTACTTGAATCATTAATACATTTTAATTTCTAATATTAAAATCAGTCAACATTTATGATGAATCCGAATACATACTAACCAGTAAAATTAAAATTTAGAATCTTGAAGTGGTTCGTGCCAAGTAAATTTGCGAAGAAGCAACGTGTATATGCTAGGAATCTTTGGAGCCTTCCCTCGAAGTGCAGAATATTACAGTTGTGGCTACCCACGCTGAAGAGTAAAAAGCTGGTGAGCTGAACGTTGCTCAAATAATTGTGACTATACTTAAAGTAAGTTTTGTTCCTGTTTCCATGACACTGTGTTTATTTGTGTACTTTTATTGTCTAAATTGTGCTACCGGTATGTTGTCTTGAAGATTTACGAATAAATCGTCATTTGTCGTTATCCTCCGAGTTGGACTTGATTTTCACTCCCAGAGAAAAAGAATTTTTCGTACTGAATTATTTATTAATAACTCTCTTAAGAAAATGAACAATTACAATCAGTTTTGTAAGAATTAAAATTTGGGTTTCGTTTGAAATCTTCATTGTTTGGCTAAACTCTATGTATCAATTATATATATGATTATTTTTGAGCCTAACACTATAGCTTTAAGTTTGATCAAGCTAGAAATTCTAATCATCTTAATTATAAGTGTTGGAAAATAAAATATAACAATGCTTGAAATTCGCAAAACGGATTTGTTCGTCTTTGCGTAAAATAAAGGCTTTATATACATATTTAGTTTATAAATGAACATTTCGATAATACATACACAGAAATGATAACAAATATGACACAGCCTTCTTCTATTTAAGTGTTATTGACAAGTTCTGTTTCTTTGAAATAATGTCACTCTCAAATAACCTAACAAAATTTTGCCAACATTTCTCATCATTTTGAAGAATGTTTAGATGATGTTTGAGCTAACAGTGTTTATTACACAACGCTTGATTTTATAATTCACTCTTCATACTTCGTGATACATCCCGAGATTATCTCAACTTTGTACAGAAATTAATAAAAGGCAGCTTCTTTGTTCTAATCGATAGTCTTATGTGACATTCAGATTTGAATCTATTGACCCACCTCTTATCAATCGGAATCCTTGAGTATTAATTTCATCGTATTGCAGAATTGATGAAGAGGGAAAATAATCGGACTTTAATATGATCCACCATTTATTGAATTTGGAAGCTATCGCGGCAAATGGAATTTAGTTTTGATGATAAACATTATTTATCTTTATTAAGAGCACCAAGACATACGGGGGAAGATATAATACCGCATTTAAGACTTTTTCTTTTTGTGACATTTTTGTTTTAAATATTATTCGTAGAATTTTTGTGTGCCTAGAACTTATATTTTAATTACTTTATTTTATTTATAAAAGTATTTTTTGTCAAAAAGTTTTTCTTTCCCTTTGAATTGATTATGGACATGATTTTTCAAATATATTTGAATTTGGGTACCCTTTTTAAAAATAATATTCTTAAAATATGCAAAATATTTTCCATATATTTATTTTCAAAATATTACAGAAAATTTTTTAAAAAATTTTCTCATATTAAAAATTCTCTCTTAAAACTTATGTGTATTACTTAGAGAAAAAATATTTTAGATTCACTGCATGCATAAGAACCATTTATAGAATCGTTAAGATTTTGGAGCTATATTGAGTAATTTTTTTTAAATAGTATCTAAATGCAAATATATCTAAAACATCATGTCGACATTCAACAAAGAAGAAATTTACAACATTTTGGCAAGAAAAAAAATATTTTTACTGTCTTATAGAATGATTAAAACAACATTGTTAGGCACACAGAAATTCTAATAATTTAAAAAGATATAATTCATAAAAACAGAGAGTCTTAGATATAGTATCCCTCAATCCCCCCGCATGTCTTAATGTCAAACCAGTTAGACTATTAAAGGATGACAACGTACTTGTAAGAGTAGAGATGCAGTAATTTCAATGAAGTCAATTACTTATATCTATGGGCCCTTTTCAAAAGGGGGGGAACCATAAATTCGTTGATCGAAATAGCCATTTTGACTAACAATGTGTGAAAGTATAGCACATAAAGAGCTTTAGTAACTTTAGTAATGAGGTGAAAAGTAGTGAAAAAAATGATAAAAGTTTTCATGTGTATTGGCATGCAGGCCTTATTTAGGACTAAATCAGCAGACTTCTAGAAGATTTCCAATGTGACGTTATACGCCCTTTCTCCGTATGCAAATTCACGAGGATCAAATGGGCATTGATATAAAGCAGCGTGAAAATAAAATTACAGGCAAGATAAAAAAAAGTTATATTGAATGCAATAAAAATCACTAAACCCACTGCTTCACTATGATCCACTTATTCCGAAGCTCTGATCCTTAACTTTGCAACGAAAGATGAACCATTTGTAAATCGCTTATTTTTCCAATTCATTCTTAATTCTTTTTCAAATTAGATTTGTTTGGTTTGAATAAACATCTCGCTAGAGCTATTTGAAGTCTATCGGTGATGTACTCGTATCTCGGAGTTATGAACCCCGGTCTAATGATGATGACCAACACTCGAACTCCTTATCTCAATCCCTTAATGATGTATTTAGATGTAACTAAAATTCAAAAAACTAACTAAAATTCTTTACTGAAATTCTTAATTCCTTAACAGAAATTCTTTTCTCTCGATAGAGAGCCTAAATATATATTAGTGGATAGAAGAATATTTACCAAATCAAGCAATTGACATATCCTACGACAAGGATATAATTTTAATATGTTACTGTTAAAAAAAAAAGGATATCTTATGTTTGTTTCCAACATGGAAATGTGGCCTTGTTAACATAGTGGTCATAGTCATGAACTCGCGGCCGGCTCGTGTCGAGTCGTGGGTTCGAGTCTTGAATCCATTGAAGTCCCGTCATGTAGCTGGGGATCATACACGTTAAATCTCTCGTGGCTCTAAATCCTCCCATTAGAAGGTGTGAAAGTTAGGAGAGAGAAATGCCAGTTCAGGTATATTCCTCATCTCTAGACCAAGGATTAAAAAATTAAGAGGTCCGTCACCCATCGCCTTCGTGTTGCTTCTAGTGCGAAATTAATAAAAACAAAAAATCAATTCGACTTGGAAAATTGAAGGAAATAACTATGTATTCAATGACACTAAAATATACTTTATTGTAATATATACATGAATGGGAAGTTAAAATCTTATCCGAAATTTTATGAGTTTTCGCAGAAATTCCTTAGTATAGAAAATCTTTAAATCATTTTTAAAATAAATTTTTCTCCAAAAAAAAATTGTTATTTAATGATTAATTATAAACGGTCGTTGGCATTTAGAGCAGATCATAACTACTGCTCATTATTTTCATGAAGTGCATCTTATTTTGAACAAAATGACTTTATATTCTTAAGTTTGCTGCTAATTAACGTTATAAATTACTCGAAAGATTCACATTTTACAAAAATTGCTTAAGATTATCTTCGATCGGTCAAAAATGGTAATAATATCCTAGTAAAAATTATAATTGAATTTTCCCTCATTAATTATTACTCATTTTTAATCATCGTAATTAACTATTTGAAAATTTTATCTTACAGAACGGAACAACAGAGGATAATTAGTTAATACTCATTCTTCTTTTTTTCAAATGCAAACGACTCTTCACATTGCATCTTTGATTAAAAAATTTCTAAAATTTATAATCGAATCGATAGTTGATCAATGTATGTTATTGATCATTATGGTCAACCAGGGGGGGGGGGCTCAAAAATATATAGTTGTCCTTAACTTAAGTAATATAAAAGTTAACATTCCCTATATAAACTTATTTTTCTGTTCAACTTGAAAAACAAAATATTACTTGACTACTTATTTGTTGTATTTTAAATGAAAAATTTATTACTGTAGCTTTTAAATCTTTTGGAAGCTATGAAAGGATCTCTAAAATAATTCTATTAATGTAATTCAATATTTGCAACATTTTTTTCTACTGAAATATTATTTTAAAAGGCTGATAGATCAGTAAGAATTTTGTAAGAAAAGGTTTCGTAAATTCATGTGGGGGGAATGGCCGAAGGTACTATTATTCTAATTAAAGAATCAAACTTGAATATTAACACACACATATTTAATATTGACGTTTCACATTAACAATTATTACACACACTGGACAAGACATTTCACATCAACATTAAAAAAAACATTAAAACAACTATCATCTTAGCGTCTAAAATCAAAATTCGTCTCTATATGGCTTCGAGACATCAACAAGGGTGTCTTCCTTGTTGCGATGACTTCAGTCGATTCTCCTTCGAGAGCGTGCACCCTTCAGTAGCAGAGGCAGCGCCCTCTATGATAGGGAAATCGGCAGCAATCTTATTTTCCAGAAAAAGAATTATTAACACTCCACCCCCAACATTCTACAATACACTAATACCGTGGTATCAACAAACAAAATACCTCGGTGTAATACTTGATAAACAACTCACTTGGAAACCAGGCATAAACTACTAGCGAGAAAAATTCCGGAAAGCAAAATGCAGTATTTTCCCCCTAATCTGCCGGGATTCTAAAATGACAACTAAAAACAAATTGCTTCTGAACACAGACGTTCTCAGACCAATCCTCACATATGCATGTCCCATTTGGTCGTATGCGGCAAAATGTAATATAAATCTACTTGAATCAACACAAAGCTCAACTCTCCGATAAATAACTAAATCTAGATGGTACATCAGAAATAATGAAATTTTAAAAGCAACAAAAATTCCAACTTTTAGAAAACATATCCAAAAAAAATTTCTCCTCACTAAAACACACTAATAACATCAATATTTTTAATCTTGAAAATTACACCCCAAGAGAAAATATTAAACGACCCAGAATAGTGTTACTAGATTCCTACAACCCACCTTAATATTTTTTTACTTATTAACTAAATCTCTTACATCATTAATTTAAACAATAATTACACGCTCCTAACTTATTAACTTCATTCACAAGCCGTATTCGCCCAACAACATAAACACTGATCCCATCACGCAGATACTACTGATCCCATCACGCAGAATGACCTAATCTTCAATCTAAAAGCCAAGTTTAGTTGTAAATACCAACCCGAGCTTAAGGGCCGCTCCGCGGCCTATGTGCTCGAAATACTTCCCAGCGTTCTATGATAGGGTGTTTCTTCTACAAATCCACATTTCGGCCGTCCTGGAAGAAGATGACCTCAGCTTCTTGATTCTAACAAAAGAAAGATCGTCTCAACCCAAAAACAAAGCTGAAAAGAGGAAATTCAAAAGTCATAATTGACAATTCGAACAGCATCTATCAATCTTGTAACATTATCGTCTTCGGAAATCACTATCGTCTATGAAGTTTCATCGTCTTGCTTTGTCATCCGCTTAACTTTTTACTACTCTTTTTTTTCCAACGTCTTCAAAAAACATAGATAAATTAGTAATGTTTGGGGGAAAATAGTCATAATCGGCAAAAAGTCGTAATTCGTAGATTCACAGCCAAATAAATGAAGTACAATGGGTTATTTTATGTTACACACCATCTTTTAAAAAATTCTGCACAAGTTGTAATCCGATGATGATTTATATTTTTTTCAGTACTTTCTATGGAGTTTAGGTGATCTGCGTAATACTTATGTAAAGGTATATCATTATAAATTGGATGAAGGAATCCTTCCTGCTTTCCTTTTTTACGTGAAAAAAAAAGCGTTTCATTTTTTACGTCCTTTTTTACACGAAAAAAGAACATTTTTAAAATCAATAGTACTAAATATTCGTGATTCTTGTAATTGATCTAAGACGTCTTCAATCAATGGTAATGGAAATCTGTCTTTAACTACAACTTTATTTAGTTTTCTATTATTTCTGTATATTCATTTTTTTTTTTTTTTTTTTTTGCATCTTTTTATAGATCATTACGCTGTTTTTCAAAATTAGCTTGAAATTCGGCTTCAATAATTTCTTTTAAATTTCCAGTATGCTTGGTATTCATTAAAGAACAAGGTTCTATAATTCCCTGTTTTAACCATTCAGTTATTTGAGCATCAGCAATCTTATTTTCCGAAAAAGGTTAAAATCGTGGTATTTGATATATTGGTTCGTTATCTTTAGTTAAAATATTAAAATCTATGTTAGTTGACTTAATCTTCTTCGGTTGGTAATTTAATATAATCTTACTTACTTAATAATCTTTAATGGATTTTGAAATATTATACCCTATATTTTCTACAATTTCATCACAATTAACATTAACTGGCAAAACTGATAAAATATTGTTTTCTTCACACGGAGACTTATTTTTTATTGTAAATCAATTTTCATTTATTATAACTTCACCTTGCAAAATTACATCAAGTCCTATAATAGCATTATGTTGTGGTATTGTACCGTTTTCAATAACGCATATGTCAGTAATACACTTAAAGTTATCTATTTGTATCTATCCCATAAATATACCTAAGGGCTTTATTTTACAATCTCCTAATCCAGATAAAATTGAATTACACTGATTCAGTTCACAAATATTTAACTTTTCAAATATATTTTTGGAAATTAACGTAGCTTGACTTCCAGTATCTATCAATGAGTTAATATTTAAATTACCGAAACGAAACATTTTAAACAGATTTGTTTATTTGCCAATATTGAGAGATGTTATGTTATCATTGGGTTTGGTTTCCATATTTAATTCCGAATTTTCAGACGCCTTATGCCCAAAGTTTTGACATCGGAAGCATTTTAAACCTTTAATCTTATGTGCACAAAATTTAGATAAATGTCCTTTACCACCACAATTAAAACAAAATTTAGCATTCTGATCATAATTACTTGATCGTTTCTGATTCACAAAATTATCAGGTTTTTGTTTTACTTTACTAAAATTATATTTATTTTTCCCTCTCATAAAATCATTTTAATAGCCTCGTAAGGCTTCAGTTTTTCGTGAAATTCATGTAAATCTCTGCAACCGTATAAAACTAATTTATTTTCGTTTCTATCATTAATTCCTCTTATAATATATTGCATTAATAAGGTATCTTCAATTCTCCCTCGATTACCCAACTTTTTCATTATAAAGTAACACTCATGTTTAGACTCAGATTCCTTCATTTTACATTTCCTGAATATTACATGCAATTCGGCTGAATTAGTAGTGACCTCGAATTCATCTATCAACACTCGCTGTAACTCCTGATATGACGTAATATACAATTCGCTCCCAACAAATAATAAAGCATTACCACCAAGTGATTGTTTAACGAAAATAAATTTTTTGTAGGTCAGATAAATAATACATGTTCGCCGCGCACTCAAATTGCTCCAACCAAACTGAAATGTTTTCATACAATTCACCATTGAAAGAGAAAGTAACACTTTCAACGTCTGAAAAGCTGAAAGAGATATTTTGATTTCGAGTTTCACCATAATCATAACATCACTCTTCAGAATGAATGGATGACTCATCAATGTTCTGGCTCTGAACTGATGAGATTTGTTTTGTTTCTATTCCCGTTTAGCTTTCTGATTGATTCGAATTTTGAATATATTGGTAGAGCGAGTTAACATCATTTAAAAACTAATATTTTCTGGATTATTTCGGTTTTTGTTCCTTGGAATGCAACACTCAGAATATCACAATAGGTAATCAATTCATATAATGAAAAAGTATCATTAATAGTTCTTAATTTACACTTAAAATTAGAGTCCTTTACTGTGAATTTGAAACCAGTGAAGTTTCTTATTCTTTCCGTATTTTTAGCATTGCCATCTGTATCAAAAATAAACTTATGTAAAGTCTTAATTTATTCTATCTTCAGATTCTTCAGTGCATCGCTTATCACATTAATATCGTCAATCTTCATCTTTAAATTAGCAAATAAGAATAAATCTGATTCACCTTGAAGTCTTAAATTTATATCCTTTTAGTCAGCACACAATTATCAAATAATAGATACACTTTTTTAAAAAAAACAAAAAAACATTCAATAAGTTCACAATTTAATCAAGAGTCCTACACTATCACGAGTTTTATATCCTAACTGAGTTTACATCCTAATCCCACTTCTGATTTGTGGTATGGCCGATGTTACTATTATTCTTATTAAAGAATCACACTTGAATATTAGCGCGCACACATTTAATTTTGAGGTTTCACATTAACAATTATTGCACACACTGGACAAGACGTTTCACATTAACATAAGAAAATATTGAAACAACTAACATCTTAGCGTCTAAAATCACAAATCGTTCTATAAGGCTACGAGACATCAACAAGGGTATCTTCCTTGTTGCGATGACTCCAGTTGACTCTCCTTCGAGAGTGTGCTCCCTTCAGTAGCAGAGGCAGCGCCCTCTATGATAGGATATTTCTTCTACAAATACATACTTTTCCCGTCCTGGAAGAAGATGACCTCAGCTTCTTGATTCTATTCTGATTTTTAATCAATGAAAATGGCGAGTCAAATTCAAGTTTTGGAGGGTGATTTTATTTGTTATTCATTATGAAGACGCTGCGCCAGATTGACTAGCCTAGCCAAAAAAAATGAAATTGTTTGCATTGGCGATCTAACCGCAATGCCTCCAGCAAAAGTGAGACAGTAAAAAGTGCTCTAATTTTCAGAGTATCCCATTACATAATAGGGAAATTCATAAGAAACGTCATGGAACACGTGGTTCAGGATTAGGGATTCTGGGAAAATATCATAAGAGACAAGGAGTCTAAAGGGATTATTTTGACAAATTTACGATCGTGGGAAAAAAAAGATTATACAAATTTTGTGTATGATCTAATAAATAAAAGGATAATTTAGAAAGGGGTTCAGAAAATATGAATATATATATATATATATATATATATATATATATATATATATATATAGGAATATAACCAATAACCTCAACAATGTTAAAATTGAAATAAAAGTCTGTGAAATTTTAGAACATACATAATTTAATTGTATAAAATTTCGGCTACACCCAGTTTTCATTCAAATGGATTTTGGAAAATAAGCATCTTTTCATTTCAAAAGTATATTAGGAATCTTATAAAATGCACTTATTTTAATATAGAATATCATGAGAGGAATATACAAATCTTTTTTTTTTTTTTTTTTTCTTTTAGAAAATATTAATTTTTACTTTTTAAAAGAATCAAGAAAACGATAAGAAATCAATTATTTCTATATCAAATATATATCGAATTTGAGAATAGAAGTCATTTTTTCTCGAAAATTCATTAATAAATAGTAATAGATAATCTCGTGCTTTTTAGAGATTTTAATCAAGCTACAATTCCATTGAAATGTTCTTTATTTTTTTCAAAATATGTATTTCATTTTTTGGGAGGTTAGCTTATGAAATAAATTTAAAAACATTTTACAATTCGTCCTTTTTTTTATTGTATAAAAATAAAACTTTCACTTTAATGCCACTCACAATCGATGTTCACCACTGGATACACAAATATTTCTCAAAGATTGCTTCTGATAACGGGTTTTTTTAAATTTCAAAACAAGAAAACAAAAAAATTATTTTTCTTAATTTTAAAAGGAAATGTCAGTTCCACAGAAAAACTGTCATTTTCGCAGAACGAAGGAACGATACGTATTAAACAGCTTACATTAGTCTTCCAACAGACGAAGAACTTTCTTCAGTAACATCTGTCAAAATTGTTTCACAAACCCTAGTTTTTTAAAGTATCGTAACTCATAATAGAATTTACGAAGAATGGAAAAAAAAGGTCACAATCTGTGTCTGAGCAATTCAAAAAATTATATACGCATATATATTTTATAAAGCAATGTTTTTCCAAAATATCATATTTTGTTTCTATTCAATAAATAAAATATTTCTATAGTTACTTTAAGTTTTCTTAAGTCTCAAATTTATGCAAAACCGAAAATTGAAATAACAGTAAAAAAAACTATCATTGTCAAATAATATTATCATAATGAACGCTGTAGCTGAAATTAGAAGTGAAAACGTGTTTCATTTTTAATTAATTTTTAATTTACCACCTGGATTTTATTTAGAGCATGTAACATGTTACAAATTTCCCCAAAATCATTTATTGTAACCTGATTGAGAAACTTATATCACATTGACTGGGAGAGAACGACCTCCATGCCTTTTTAGCTCTTCTAAAACTACGAGTAATCAATGTTGTCAATGCTCGTGATGACAGAACAAAATCAAAATGTGTTCCTCGCGTGTTAAATCCATTTGTGAAAATGACACAACAACGGTGTGTTTGTTACAAATCATGTGTTAAAAACTTCAATGAGAAGTAAGTGCTCAATAATAATACAATGTTCCCTTTTTTTCTGAAAACTAAGGTATTTTATTTTGTGCAATACAAAATGCTACAATTAAAAATAATTACATATTGCGAGAAAGATGTAATCGTCGAAGTATGATTCAACATAAGTTATTGAAGTTAAATTTAACGATTACTGCGATTACATACATGCAGCAGACGTAAAGAATGAAACTCCATGGAAGGCGTCCTACACAGTCAATCACAAAAATGTTATTCTTTTGGAAAAATTTCTTGAGCTTGGTTGGTCTATTTCACAACACCCACCTAACTCCCCGGGCCTGGTCTAAACATGCTACTACCGTTTCTGTTCCTTACAAAACATTTGAATAAAAAAAATAATGAACAAGTTAGCCAAGCTGTCAAAAACTTCTTCCAATCCAAACCAACCACGTTTTACTATGAAGGAAATTAATAAGTTGCCATAGGATATTGGAAGATGGTCAACATAACAGAGTTTAATACACAATAAATTAATATAATTCTGTTATTTAAAGAAAGCAAAATAAATGTCTGATGAAATTCGACTTATTACAAATTCAAAGTCATCATACTAATCGAGCTATACCAATCTCTCTATCTCACTCTCTCTCTCTCTAAATTTATTTTATATAGATGAACTGATCGCATCAGTTTAGCTCGCATTGCCTTAATGTCTTATTCGAATTTAGTTGCGTGTGTTCGTTGTTGATAATAAGCAGTTGATTAGATTCGACTCCTTAGATAACTCCTTCATATATTAATTCATTTATTTTATATCATGTCTTTTTTACTTGCGTTTTCATAACAAATTGAAAATACATAACTTTTTTAAATGATAATAATAAATTAAATATGTCAACTACATTTTGAGTTCATTAATATTTTGGATTACTTAATTGAATTCTAAAATTTTTGACAATTTTTTTTGATTATTATTACATTCATAAATGGAAATATTTCGGTTGCTCCTGAGATGAGATTAGAGGAGATTTTATTTCATATGTATTGATAAACAAGTTTAGTCAGTGGCAAATAATTTCATTTTAGTGTCTAAAATTCATATTTCTATGTGTGAGTGTGAGTGTGTGAATTTTAAATGTTAACATGCAGAAACTTGTTAGTAATTCTTTAATACTAAACGTATTTCACGAAACAGAAGGTTCGATTCTTAAATGTCATCTAAGTATATTGAAAATCACGATGAGAACACTACTTGGCTCATTGCAAAAAGAAGACATTTTTAAAAACTTTTAAAAAAATTTTTTATTATAAGATAATTATTTATGACTAATGAGAAATTTTTTAAGAAATATATCATCATTATAAAGATAAGAGAGAAGGTTTCAGATATAATTATAAGTCTTAGCAAAATCAGTGAAAAGAAAGATTTTATCTTGCTATAAAAAACGTAAAATAGTTTTAAAAATGAATGTCATGAGCTACATACCATTGAACACAATTGCTACTACACTTTAAACGCAACTAACGGAACGTTGCGTTTCCAAATGCTTACAATTTATTTCAAATAAAGCAAATGCTACGTAAGAGCACAAACTTTCTTCCGAAACAACACTCATTTATTTTGATTAAAGAAATCTATTAGAATGGAGTACACAAACTCGAGCGTACATTTCAATTAGAGGCTGAAAAATGTTACCCGAGAAATAAGAATTTGTCGTAATGATTTGGGAAAGCTTTGCATTTGGACAATTTCTACTCTTTGCTTAAATACGTTATTTGTAGTTTATTCTCAAAATTATAAAATATTTTATTATTATACCAAAGGAAGATAAATAATGCATTACAAATAGTAATAAAAGGAAGGAAATAGAAGTATCTTTTATTTCATATTAACTGCAGCATCTATTCTTCAAATGAATGAGAGAATATTTGGAAAATAAAACTCAACAATCCAGCTAGCAAGTCCTAATTATGTTTAATGCCAGCTTAAATCCAACTCAGTATGCAAGAGAACAAATCCAAAAATTTAAAATATTTTTAATAAGAGCCCACACTTAAAAAATCTTTGGAATGATTATCAGAGAACTACAAATCAGCCTCCTAGGAAAGAAGAATTTTGTATATAATATTGCAAAATCGATTTAGTAACAAAAATATTATTTTTAGTTAAATATTTTAATTAATTTAAAACTGATTACTTACTATTTTTAAAAATGAAAGAAAATTGTTAAGAATTTTATTTTCAAGAAAAGGAATTTAAAAAAAAGAAACATTTTAAGTAAATCAAAAGTGATGAAAAAATAGATGCAGAACGGACGAAAAAAAAGAGATCGGAAATAGAACAATACAGATTTTAAACCACCATAGATGGTTTGATCAAGCAAAGCGAAAAAAATTAGAAAACGTAACTTATATAGATTAAGAATTCAAAAGAATATTTCAAAAACGTTTAATTTTTGGTTTTGGGAAGAAGTATAGATGTTTTGAACAGGAAGATTATCAGTGTCAGAAGTACTGTTGTAAAAAATTCTGATTGTTTTGTTGAAAATATTGTTTAATAATTAGAGGAGTTTAATAGCTCGTCGTGTATCATTATTAATTGATTCGTTCGAAAAAAGAATTGTGATTCTGCTACAAATGACAAACAGATGAATAAAAAAACCATCTCCAAAAAACTATATTCTACTACAAAAAAAATGAATTAATATAATTATCTCCAGAAACTCTGTGAAGAATAAATAGTTTTGAATCAAAGCTAGACCTCTTGACTTAATATGCACCAGAATTTTTAGAAGTGGAACCAAATGTGATGTGATGTGCGCTGAACAATGAGCAGTGGAAAGAAATCTTCGTCACTTTAATACTTAATTTTAAAAAAAAAACCTAAGGAGAATTTTGAAAAATTATCTCTCAGGTGCACACCAGCATCACTCATAATTTAAGCATATCGAATCTCTTGCGTCTCAGGTTTTTCGTCTTTGCGCTTTACGTCCTTTCCAAACTCTTCCTTTTCTTGATATAGATTTCTATAAACGGAAATACAGAACAATTTGAAATTACACAATAGGCTTCTTATATCCAATCCGTAATGTTTGAAAGTATACCGCAAGTTAAAAATGAAATCTATATTTAATAAAAAAAGTGCATCACACACTCTTAAGAGTGATTCATGATAAGAATGACCATGATATTCTGAGAGGGATTATAATTATATAATGTTAGCATAAAACAAAAGGGAATTCATTAAATTACTTCAAAAGCAGGGATATCTGAATTTTATTTACAAAAAAATAATTGATATGCTTATGAATTCATATCTTAAGATGTAGGATCATAAACTCATTACATTTATTTGATTATTAATATAATTTAAAGGTACTTAATTTAATGGAGCATAATAATTATTTAAAATAAATTAATTCTAACGACACTCAAGCATTTTTTATTTAATAAGGTTATGTGTTGATTCTGTAATAATATTGCATGAGTTTCATTTCTTTTATATACATAATGTAAAAATAACTAGTCAATCAAG
The DNA here is from genome assembly GCA_019974015.1 of Nephila pilipes. NCBI lineage: Eukaryota > Metazoa > Arthropoda > Arachnida > Araneae > Nephilidae > Nephila > Nephila pilipes. Next base: position 73,537 of record BMAW01050363.1, read on the forward strand.
TTGCATTAAATTACTAAAATGTATTCCCTTTTTATTGGTCATCCATGTAAAAAAAGTAATTGACTTGTTGCAAATAATGAAATGTTTTTAAATACTTGTTGTCGTCGACATTTTTAAATATTTTGTAAAACTTTACCTTCAGCTAGGAATGGAGATAAAACGAACGACCTGTTCGTTCGAGCCAATGCATCTGAAAGAGCGAAAACATCCAAGTCAAGTGTCCACCAGAAACCTGTTCTTCGCAGCTCCAAATTATTCCAAGACGTTTTTCCTTCTCTGACTCCCTAGAAAAATAACCTCCTATAATACGCCATTTTATGGAAGGTTATACACAGCAGAAATCCGAATATATTACTAGAATTTTTACCCGATGCTCACTTTCGTACTTAAAATAAGCAAATGGGTGAATGAGAAGGGGATGCCGAAACCCCTTACCCCAGAATATCTAACGACAAAAAAGCCTAGCGACACATCCAAGCCCCCTCTCATATAGTTCCCAGAATAGGGCAATTAACCGATGAGAGTGGTGAAGAGTCCAATTGTATTCACCGCACCGATAATACAATAAGAAAAAAAACTAGATCGAATGATCCCAAGAGAACTAAAGTGCAGGAGAAAATCTCCTCCGAACGAGCTCTTCTCGAGGAATTCAAAAAACCTGGCAAAACAAGTCTGCGTACAAGGAGACCTGTTTTAGTAGGTCTTCAGATCTTCTTGTTTACCTACCAAAACAGATTCAGGAATGGTAAAGATTAGGGCAAACGACTCCGAACTGGAACGGGTTGTTCCGACCTGTAGGTCATCTATTCCATTTCCCATTTCGTACTTAATTTTCAAACTCAAATGGAATCTAAAACTGGATTGTTTTACACTTAACTGTGTTTTTATTTTCAATTTAATTTAATTTGATATTTTATATTAATGAACTGATTCTGAAACTCTGGCATTTTTATTAGATACTATTTAGAAAGTGAAAAAAAAAAACGTTTATATGATGTGCGTAATAATATACAAAACTTTTGCTTATGTATTTATAATTCTCACAAAGAATATTTTTCATTTTTAACATGTATTTTAGGTCTTATAAGACAAACTCAAACATGTTTTGCTACAGCAGATATATATATATTGTTTGCAAAATTAATTACACATATTGATGCAAAATCAATTACATATATTAATACTATATACTTATGAATTTGATTAATTTTAAGAATAATTTACAAAGAACTTTTTATGAAAATTTTCTCTTTATTTTGATTCTTATTATTATGTATTAGGAAATAAAACAAGGAATACAATACGTATTTAAATATTTAATACATTTCACGTGTGCATTTATTAATTTGTTCCTTTTTCTAAATACATAGATATAATTAAATAAGTTAATGCACTTAATTTTCTATTTTTTGCACATATCGCAAACTAAAATAAAACATATTTATATATTATTTATATTATTTTGTGTGTTAACAATATTTTATATATTAAACTATTTGACGCAGCATTTTTACTATTTTTTTTATAAAAATATTAAATGCATATGCCTAAAATTTACAATACACTATAAGATATAAAAGGCATTTCAAATTTTTTTACCAGCATTTACTTTCGTTAATTAATTTATTTTGAAAATATAAATATGTAAAGAATATTAGTACAGATATACTACCCAAAGTACTTTATATGTACTATCTACTGTTAAAATTAGGAAATGACGTTTTTTTTTTTAATATTAATTTATTAAGAAACGTGAGTTTTTTTCGAAAATTCAACCAATTTTATTTTTTCCAAAATGTATAATCATATGTTGTAATTATATAACATTAAATTTTAAATTTCTTAGAATATCTTTCAGGCTGTTAAGTTACTTGACATAAAAAGATTAGGAATAAATATTCTCCTTTCGTTCTCTTTCTGTAGACTGGTTCAATACTATTAAAGTAATCCACACTAAGGAGTCGAGGAGGATACGAATTCATTTTTTTCCACATTTATTACTTTACAGAACAAAATAAAATAAACAACAAAACTGACTAACACTATATTGACACTTACAGAGAGAATAAAACGCGTGGGAGGTATGACGCGTTTTACAGCACATGCGCAGATTAATTACATGCTTTTGACACGTGCTCTTCCCAGTTAAGTGGATGCTAGAAAGTTAACAATTTTCAACAGAAGATTTGTTCGAGGAATCTAAAGAACAAGTGGATCAAAGAGCAAGTTGAAAAATCGTTCTTTAAAAAGGATCAAGAGCAGGTAAGAACAGTTCATCAAAAAAAAAACAGAAATTCCCATTTGTACCTACAGCCTCAAATTTTATTTCGAATAAATCATTATTTTTTCGTTGAAAAAATTTCCAAAAAGCAAATGCAACCTCTTTTTTTTTTAATAAAATAATATGATATTTTTTCTGAAAATTTTGAAGAGTACTCTACGGTCGTTGCAACACCATTACCAGCAAGAACGAAGACTATCTTATTCGTTAAGTGTGCATAGAAGCAAGAATAATAAAATTAAGTTAAATTAGTGAAACGCACTTTATTAATATATATATGTGTGTGTGTGTGCGTGTGCGTGTGCAAGTGCGTGTGCGCATGCGTTTGTGGGTGGGGGGGGAGTGTAATGCCTTTCTTTCATAATTACTACTACTTATATTAGTTTTCTGGGGGTGAACCGCACAGTGTCTCCTGCACTTGTGAGGCGGAAAAAAATGCACTTTTTCGCGGTGGATCTAATTATATATTAGGGATTTTCCCCAATAGACGTAATAGAACCCGGGGCACAATTCCAACCATAGATAGACAGTCTAATGGGGACTATTCTGACATATTTCCGACCGTGGGGAAGTGGATTAAACAAATTTTATAAGCGTGAGATCTAATAAATAAAAGGATAATTTGTAATTGGATCAGGAAATAAAATGGACTCTTTACTTTTGAATTGGGGGATCGGGGATCGGATAGGATAGAAAATTGATTATTATTAAGAAAATTATTAAATTAAAGTTAAATCAATATATATATATATATATATATATATATATATATATATATATATATAAATCAGATAAAAGCATGCATATTAAGGAAGCAAAATGCCGTTTATTTAGGCTAAGTGCTCCCAATTTTAAGAAATCGAGAAAGCAAATTCTCTTTTATCACATATTTCATTCTCAATGAATTTACATCGGAGATTTTTCTACATAAAATTTCAAATTCGTAACATTACTTAAAAATTTATTCAGTAATACTTATAATTATATCTTGAAAAAAATATAAATTTCTTTTCATTAAAAATTAAAAGAAAAATATTTTTCTTTGAAATATTTCTATTTTATTTTTTTACAATGAACGGTTCTTTTTTTCTCGTGAGGTACATATTAAATTCTAAGCAACTAGAAAATTTGATTTTATCATATTTTATTACGTTAAGTATAATCCTTTTAAGACTCTCGATATAAAGAGGACTATTAAGTCATTAAATAAGTAAAAAAATGTTATTTGATGATCGAATATAACAAAAATACCTTTTTATGTATAAAAGAGCTTTTATTCACTATTTTTTTTTTATAAAAAAACTTTCTTAAGAATTTTATTAAGTAAATGCTATTGAAAGATAAAAGTTATCTGGAAAAAAATGTGCTTTTTTATTTCATGGATTTAACAAAAAAAATTCTCTATAAGCCAACGTCAAGAAACTCCTCATTAATACTTTTTCTTTTGTAAACTTTTAAATCATTTTATCTTCTGTTTCATTAAAAACATCCCAAGTGGCCTTTTTTTAACATTATTTTAATTTTAGGAAAAGTGAAAAATTTTATTGAAATTTTTTTTTAATAAAAACATATTTATAAGTATAGAGATATCTTCCTAAATTCTTAAATCCTGATAATGCATTTTAATAGCTCGATAAAAACTAATGGAAAAAGATTTTTAATTGGATCGTGTTCACCTGATACTGTTCAAAATACTATGAAAAAAGATTAAAATATGTATTTTTATCTAAACTTTCGACTTCTTTTGATGTGAGAGGAGGGAAAGCTGGTATTGAAATAAAAATCTATTCTGTAAGATTTTAAATTTTATCCCGGACACGAACTTCAGAAAATAGCAGAAAACTAATGAAGAAAAGAAGCTCAAAAAAATCCGTCCATATTTAGCTATCTAATTAATTATAAATTATTTTACACATGGAATGAAATTTAAATTCGTATAGCTCTCATAAATATTTCTTGTGTACAAGGTGCTTAAAAAATACGTATGTCATATGAGTAAGGAAACCAAGGACAGGTTTCAAGATTTGTTTAAGCTATGGCCTTTTTCTGATTACTGTACGGCGCCATGCTTCCTGCAATCCACGATAGAAATGACAATGTAAAAGAAAACTCGCGCTTTATGTTTTCCATCACTGCACCGACTAGTGATTCATCGCTTGCTTTCTGCCTATGCATTGTATGGTCAGATTTGCTTATTTAGATTTTTTCTATCATCCCTTAAATTTTTGTCCCTGAGTTTCGAAACATCCTGTTATTGCGAAAGTATATTTTTGACCATATTATATTTAAATACCATGTTTGACCAAAAGAGGTCAACTATATTTTAAAAAATCATCTTTGGGTATAATCATTTTATACATGATTCTACTCTCCCTGATCCGATAATTTTTAATTAAATTGTATATTAGAGAGAGTTTAAGCAATTTTAGTGTCCTTTGAATTTCTGTAAAAACGTATTGAAATTCTAATTAATTTTAACTGTCTTTTAAAAACCAGAAAGTTTTATATATCTTTTAATGCATTTAAGTTTTAACTTAAAATTACACCTGTTCAAAATTATTTCATTCGGTCTGAATTAAGTTAATGAAATAATAACGTAAGTTATTATTAATAGTAAAAATTTTTGTAACGAAACGTAAAACTTTTTTAATAACGAAATAAAATTTAAATTTATGAAATTTGTAATGACCAATTCATGTGATTGTGTTCCACTGTTTAATTGCATTCTTTCTTTTCTTAAGCATTAACATTGAAAATAGCTAAGAAAATAGGCTTTGCTTTTAATAGGGATAGTCTCATGAGATAAGAATTAAATATGATAGAATTTTTCCTTATTAGAAGGACTCTAAAAGAAGGACGCGAAAAAAAATTTCTTATGTACAAGGAAGATACGAAATAGCTATCAAAGCCTTTAAAACGAAATGAAGTTTGTTTCATCCATATTCACAGAGAAAAACAAAACTCAAGAATGGCAAGTCTGAAAAGTCTTTTGAGCATAAAAATCGAAATGTTGAAGAAATTACTTTTCATAAAAGTGCAAATTATTGATAATTATTTTAACGTGATATTTAAATGTTAAGGAATTTGAAGGATATTCTTTTATCAAAGTTTTTTACTGTATGTGTTAATGAATTTCTACGAAATTAAAAATTCTTTAATTTACGAGATATTATAAGAGCAGAAAACTAAGATTAAATTCCTGGTATAGTCTGTTTTTTTCCATTCTTCGATGAGTTTAATTAATCTTGATGGTAATTTTTACATCTGGAAATTCCAAACAAACTTTAAGAATTTGCGTTTAATTCACATACTTTTATAAGTACTCGCTTAGAGCATATTTACATATATCATATCTGTTAGATATTAGACGGTAGAATCATGTTCCACTTTCCAGTTTTTTTCCAATAATGCATTTAACAAAGCAAGCACATCTTATTTTCCTTCTGTTGTCCTGCAAGAATTTTTCCTTTCATTTATAAGAGATTGAAAATTATATCCAAAGAGGCTGTTATTTATCATTGAAAATTATTGGTAAATATTATTGTTTTATTTAGGCAATCTTTTACTATATTTTTAATAACATGATATTTTATGAAAAATGCCTTGATTTTTCTTTCCTTGAAAACTTAAGTAATGTATTTTTGTTTCAAAGCATTACTTGAGCCAAAAATAAAATCAACTGTACTTCAAGAAAATATTTTTGTACGATATAGGAAAAAACAAAATATATTTATAATTTTACTATCGAACTGTAAATTGTGATAGCTTTTGTAATTTTTATTTTGACTTCATATGTCCAATTTAAAACGACCTTCAAAAATAAAGATGTATGAGTGAAAACTAAAAATGTCTGAGTTATTATTCTATAACAATCGTACACCTATTTTTTACCAAAATTTGGAGAAGTGTTATTCTAACTATATTAGGTCATTCACTAAATCCCTTATATACACATCATATTTATTTCCTATTAAAATAAATTTCAGTTGATTAAGTCGAAAAATTTTTCTTCTCAATCTTTCCGAAAATATATAATGCTTATTATTATTTTTACCTCTCTCTCTCTCTCTCTCACTCACAAACACACGCGCGCATATATTGTAATAATTAAACAAGATCATATACACTACTGATTATAAGTACAAAACATTTTAAAATTATGTAGAACAAAAACAATTAAAAAAAACATATAGTTAAAGAAATAACCAAAAATCAAATGAAAAAAACTTATGAAAATCAACCGAAAATTTACTTAAATAATCAAACATAATCTAGTATTTCAAACCCAAAAACTCTAAATAATCATTACATGCTATTTAAGAATCAAACCAATTTAAAACAAAGCAAAGTAAGGGGAAAGTAAAAATTTAGAAAAATAGAGATAATGATATTAATATTATTCCATACTTTGGAATGGAATAACTTTTATTTATACAAGTATTACATATCTAATCATAACACATCAATGAATTACAATATTAAAAGATAATAAATTAAAAATTCAGAAGTTCAACTACAGGAAAAAAGGACGAAGGTAAAAATATTCAATTAGACTTATAAATACAAAAGGACTCTCTTAAATATAATTTCATCAAAAATATTTTAGCATTATTTAAAAAATTTAACTAAAAAGAGTTATATTAATTAGGACAATAATCATAATACTAATGTAAGCAAACTTAAGCATAATGAAATATAAAAAAAAAACTTACGCCTTCGTAGTTATAAAGTGAGGAACACGTTCATTACAAAAAAAAAAAAACCAAAATTATTTATGCTACATATTCTAAAACACAGTGAACACAATGCTCCAAAAATAATGAAACAAAAAGCATCAAAATACAACAATTATTAACAGAAAAATCTCTTCAAAATTTCTCACCAACATGCCATCTCTTTTCTACAACCATGAAAGAATTAACCACCAAAGTAAGAAAACGGAATGATTAATTTAAAAACAACCAAAAAAAGAATTATTTACTTAAATTTGCTTATCATAAAAATAAAAATAAATTCTATCATATTTATATATATATATATATATATATATATATATATATATATATATATATATATATATATATATATATATATATATATATATATATATATATACATATATATATTACATATTATATATACATGTATATATATATATATATATAAATATAAACATAATATCAAGAAATTTTAAAAAAATATTAAATTTGGAAAATGTTTTGAAGATGCAAAAATGGAGAATAATATATTGAATGTTGTAACAGGGTTTAGACTTTTAAACTGGGATATTCTAGAATCATAGGCTAAACTATCTCAGTCAACATAAATTTATTATTAATAAAAGGATATAATACCGAAAATATAAATTGATATATATGATATATTTGGTGTAAGTCTTATAATTAATCAGCAACGATTATTCAAAATTTCCAATAAATTTTTATATAAAATTATATGTTGCCATAACAAAATGTAGCGGCAACAATTATTACGGACGTATTTCTGATACATTCTACATTTATATCTATTAAGTTCTATTTTTACTTATTGTTTGTTCTGAAAGAGTTATATTTATGACTGTGGGAAAATATCAAAAAGCAATCATTACTGCTTTTAGGTTTCATATTCGACTTAATGATCTTAAACTTATTCATACTAAGAAAAAAAGTATTTATGAATTGCTTCAAGGCAAAATAACAGTAACTGATTGAGAAAAGAATGGCGAAAATCATGATCACTATCCTGTGCTTTTTAATTATTTCAACAATAAATAAATATTCAATATTGTTTTTGTTGTTGTTTTTGTTATATCAAGTGCTAAATTATATGCGTGGACAGAATAATTTTTTTCCTAAAATCTAAAAATCGGAATGAAATGAAATTTAATACACATAATGATACATATCAGACATTCATTGGATCCAAACACCAAGATAAACAATTACAAAGTGTACAATTAGACAAATACAGTGCAACTCCAATAGCGCGTTGGACCGCCTCCTGTTGCAATACATGACGCAACACGGCCCGACATTGAGTTGATTAGACGTCGGATGTTGTCCTGAACAGATGGGCCCACAAATCTTGAACAGTCACAAATCATATATAGTTAGAATGGCACGGTGGCATCTGGCGTTTCAGCTGGTCCCATAAATACTTTACAGGAGACAGGTCCGGGGAGTGGGCCGGCCATGAAAGAATCTGAAAATGATGTAGAAAGTCTTAAGCAACTCAAGCCGTATGCGGACGAGCCATATCTTACTGAAAAATTGCCCCTGGAAAACCATTTAGGGAAAATCCCAAGTGAATCGAAGAATGTTATCAGCATAACGTTGACTTGTTAAGGCTTCTGGTACCACAATTAGAGTTTACAAGCTATCATAGGATATGACCCTCAGATCATTACTCCTGATGTGCGGGAATTGAGTCACGTAATAACGTGGGTACCATTCACCAGGGCGCCTCCACACTCGCTTGCTGTTATTATCTTTCACCAATTCGAACCAGAATTCGTCACTAAACACCTCGTTTTGCCAATCTGTGGTTTTCCACGTCGCTCTGACTTGGCACCACAATAGAAGGAGTCGGAGATCTTTCGGTCTTAAAGGCAGTTGCACTAAAAGGGTGCTTTGATTACAGATTCGTTTCCGTATGGAATGGTTTGCTGAATAACTGGCAGCCCTACATCCGATTGTATCATGGAACGAGTCACTGTGGGATCTTCGAGCATTTGCCGCATGATCCTTCGATCCTTTCCCCTTGTCGTCTTCCTGGTTCCAGACTTGGTTCTCCACACGTGTGCACCATCTCGCGTCCACAGTTCGCAAGTTGTCCCCCGGCATGGCATAGACTGATAAAGTTCCCTGATGGTATCCTCCGAAATTTAGTGCCAAATTTTCTCCAGCTGTTGAGCTAAATCATCAACATTCCGGGATGGTTGCAGTCACCTTCCTATAATGTCCCGAATGTGATGTGCTCTCTGGAAGAGAGATCAGGTGACTTAACTGGCAAAGGAACTGTAGGAAAAGTTTGCAGATAATTCAGTCGAAATACAGCCAAAATTTTGACCATCCGATTGAGAATCGCTCTTTACATACACTTGCTGAATGCGCAGTTCAGATGTCGCTGTTCATTCATTGGCCACAAAAAGTTTAATCAATTGCATGTTTGGACCCAATGTATCTGCATACATAATTTCATTCCAATCGGTTAACGCCTTCTTGGTACGCCGATTTTTTTGTTATAAAGTGTATTCATGAATGTGTAGGTGTGCACTCTATAACAAAAAAACGGACCAAGAAGGAGTTGTCTGATGCGTCAAAAATTGTTGGGTATGCAGAACATACTAAAAAAACAAACGATTAAAATTCCAGAACAATTGAATGATTTACTTCAAAGTTTGGCCATTACAACAAAAGGAAGTCAATAAGGTGTTGGCATACACACACGTGTGCGGGCGGGCGAATTGTTAGATAAGATTTCGAATTATAATTCGAGAAACTGAGTAGGGAAATATATGGGAAATGTTAAATTTTTAATTGGTGTAAATATACATATTACTCGATTTTGTGTTTTTTTTTCCCCCAAAAAAAGAAACAAGAATAAGAGCTTTTCAATATATTTAAAGTTTTATAAGAAATTGAAGATTTCTAAATGAATATTATAATTGATTTTATAAAGATTATTTGTAACTGATTCCCCCGTGTCTTTCCCTTCACATCCTATTTTAGATTACTTTGCTACGTTATTCTAATTTAGAGCTTTCTCTTGTGTAAAAGATTAAGTCTCAGTTACATAGTTATGTTGATTTACATATCAACATATCTATCTTAGAAGTGCATTGAATATGAATTTATCAAATAGGGAGATCAGAGAAGTCGGAATGATTAGTGACAAAAGAAGGTAGAGAATTTGATGAGCACATGTTATTGATGCGAAAAGGGAGAGGTGATCTGATAAAAGTGTTTACTAAACTCGAATCCTAATTACAAGTGTCTATTCGTCTTTCGGATGCAGTTTTCTGTTATTAAAATAAGTAGAATTCTCAAGTATATTCTTTGGCTTAAGATACAATTTAGAAAACGTCCCGCATTCGTAATACTGTTTTAGTCGATTCTCCATCATTTTAAAGGTTGGAATAAGTTTAAATGGATTTATTTGACCCAGAGTATTACTTGATGGATCATTTATTGCGTCTCAATAACTCAAAACCTTAATGCTGAAACGGAACGGATGTATTATAATGCATTTTTAACAATTAAATAGATTTTTTCTCGTAAGTATGCCGCTTCGTATTTCTTTCAAATCAAAAATTAAATGTGAGCAGTTAGTAATGCATATTTTACATCATCAGTCTTTAAGAATAAAATTGAAAATGTTTCATTTCTCATCTTGCATACTTTATTTGTTGCTTTCTCTTTCTAAATAAAGGCAAGCATGAAAAATAAACTTCTTGAAGCCATTCGTAAAAGCTAGGTTCTTATATATTATTAAACATTCATTAGAACAAATCGTGTGTGTGTGTGTGCGTGCGTGCGTGGACAGGCTTGTGTCTAGCCACAACGAAAGTAGTGAGAGAGTTTGCTTGGCTCACGTGGAAAGTGTCAGCAAAGAAAGTGTTAGAGCCGAAAACTTTTATAATCCAGGATTGAAGGGAGTTTCCCATAAAAAATTTTCGTAAATTGTGGTTTAAAATTGAGCTCAGAATATAAATATAACACGCGACATTCTAAAGAGGAAATTACTATATTTAAAAGGGACATCTAAGTAGTTTAATTTTAAAGGTTTTTTTTTTATTGAACAACAAACAATTTCCCTGTGTACCACTAAGTATCACACAGGGCTTACAGAAGTACGTATAAAACAGTATATTACAGTAAAAAAAAAACATGTGACTAAACAATGTACTAACAAAAATTAAAGAAGGATTATTAATATTTTCAATATATTTGATAAAAAGAACAAAAGAACTTTTACTAGAAATTAAATTACTGAGATTTGGAAGCCAGTTAATGTTTAATTTTTTAAAAGCTAATTTAAGAGTATTTCTTTGAGAGACAAATTTTGAACATAGAAATAGAATGTGCTCAATGTCCTCATCACCTCCGGCACTGCAGTTGCAAATTGTATTCGAACTTCAATTGAATCTATTCAGATATTTCTTAAAGTTACCGTGACCGATAAAAAATTGCATAATTTTAAAGCTAATGAAGTAGTGATGTCAAGACATTCTTATATTGACGTCTGGAAAAAATTATTTCGTGATGCTTGCTGTAATTGATTTAATATATATTTCGTTCCATAATTTCAGAATACTTTCCATCATAATCTTTTAAAAGTACGATTGAGGGATATTAACTTTAAGATCAATTTCCCGCTTCGTGGCAGTCTTTGCCAGAAAGTCAGCCCTCTCGTAGCCACAAATACCAGAATGTCCCCGTACAAAAGAAAAAACAAACAGTAATATTCTGATCTTTGAGGTGTTTGAGATGCTTTTGAATTTCAACAACAATACCATTCGAGGAAGATATGTTTTTTAATGTTTCCAAGGATGAAAGTGAATCAGAACAAATCAAATAGCTCGAGGGAATACAATTTTGTTGAACACTCCACTTGATGGCGAAATTTAAGCACAAATGTTCAGCTGCAAAAACAGTGTACTCGCTTTGATTCTATATTGTAAGTACTGAACTTCAATACCTTTCCGAAAGACAACAAAACCAAAACCCACTCTTTCATAAATTTTACTGTCATCAGTAAAAACAGTGATATTTTTTTAAAATGTTTGATGGTAATGTATGTAAGTGTATATATTATATATATATATCAAATAATAATTGTTCTATGACATGGAGTACGTTTCTTTGAGGCAATCCAAGGATTCTTAGCAAAAACTTATCATTTAAAACAATAATTTGTATACAAAATATATAATTTTAGACTCTTTTTTTATTTCATAATTACTGGGTACTTAAAATGTGTATATCGATGAATGGATTTACGTAATTAAATGTAGCAAAATGTGCGTTCATTTAAAAGTTTTAACTCTTTTTGAAAATTAAAAGCTTGTTCATACCGGTAAAATTTTTGCTCTATCATGGACCACTTTCATTTTTATAAGAACTAAGTAAAAATTTAGCAATTTAAAACTCTATTTTGCTAACTTGTTTCCTCAATCATTAAAATTCTCTCTCTCTCTCTCTCTCTTTGAAGCTCCGCTTTTCCCTCAAAAAAAATCTACCCTAATTGATATTCGAATTCAGTTCTTTTTCCCTTTCTTATCCTCCTCTCCATCCGAAGTTAGATTAGGTTAGGTTTTCTCTCTCACTCAGAGTTGATCCCATCAGCAAAATAATATCGTCCATCATTACCTCACTCCCTTTCAGTGACAGGGAAGAGAAAGAAGGTCCTAATGGAATCATTTCGGTCTGAGGAAAATCATCAATTTACCAAAGATGCCTTCTTGATAACCCTGTTTGACATGCGGAATCAATCGGTGCGAGCTGTTTCCTCGCCGCACAACAACAAAGGAACAAAGGGGGGAAAAAAGAGAACCTCCCAGAGTGCAATCGCGATGGCAGGGGGAAAAAAAGAATGCCAAGAAAGGATATGGATGTCCAGACGATTATTTTCGCTGTTCAGTTCCAGCAACACCTCATTATGGCTGCCAGAGGCTAAACGAAATTCACGAGGTACACAGAATCTGAAGATAAGTTGTTCGTTTTCTTTCTTAAGGTTAACGTCTAAGAAATTCATTTCAAGAAGATAAAACTCTTCAAAAGGGCAAAAGAAAAATAAATGATGCGTTATATTTATTTTTCCTGTCTTTCTACTGGTTTTATGTATATGCATTATAATTGATGCACATGTAATTAAAATGAGAAACAAATTTAAATGATGAATATATATATAATACATCATCTCTCTCTCTCTGTATAATATTTGAATTTTTGCTTATTAAAGTCACCCTCAGTTGCAATATAAAGGCTGTTATCAACAGTTCTCGTAATTTTGAATTTCTGTCGAATCGTGAGGACACGACATTTGCCTTCTCCCTAACTTCCACACCATATCTATGGGAAAACTTGAACCCTCAATAGATTAAACGTACATCAGTCCCCTATACGGCGAGTCTCCAATGGCATCAGTACTCGAACCCCCTCAAAAATTTTAAAAAAATAGTAAATTAATAAATACTATTGTTACCAAACTAAAAATAAAAATTTACTGAAGCATACAAAACAGAAATCAAGAAAAACAAGGCTGCAAAGTTAAAATAAGAGCGTTAAAGAAGACCAAAAGTCAAAAAACAAATAAAGCATTTTAAATTTCTATTTCAGAATTTGATCAGAAACATTACGGATCCAACTATTCCACTTAGCTTAATTTCATTATAACAACAAAATGGTAAAAACAAATGCAAGTTGAAGTCCATGTTCAAAAAAATTCATTAAACCTAATGAAAGAAAAGAGACCTAACGAATCATATCCCTTTTAACCAAATTAAAATAATACATTGAAAATCAAATATGAATTATTTATACACTTTCTACAATCATAAAACTTGAAAAGAGTTATAAAACTATTACCAACTTCAAACCCTTGTTCTTAACAGAGCCTAAATATCTAAAATGGAGATTATTTGTAAATTTAAATTCCTTTTCTACTTGATTGATTGACTATTTAATTTTATGAAATAAGGATTACAAAAAAATTATGATTCCAAAATTTTTTGCTATTATACCAAGAAAACATAATAATGAAGTACATAAACTCTAAAAAAATTCATTTACTATTTATTCGTTCCTCATGGCTAAATTTAAATCATTATTTTTGAAATCCTTAAGTTAAGAGCATACGATCTATTGACAGAGTTTCCATCTACAGGCTTAGAATTTAATACAATGAATTTCAAATTAAGGAAATAAAACCCAAAATTATACTAATAATAGTTCGTGAAATGAAAAAGATGTATTATGTTTTAATTTGTACAAATTGTTATGAATAATTGTTTAAAAGTTTTCTGATAATTTAACTTTAAGCATCTCGTGAAAAACTTATAAATTATGATTTTAGAATAGAACTTCATACCAAATTATTATTTCTTATAATATATTTAAAGATAGTGTTCCTAAAAATAAAAATGTGAAAGCAACTATTCCAGAAAGGTACTTTATTGATATGAAATTTGAAACTTTCTTTCTTATCATGAATATTAAGAAAAATTTTATTATCTATATCTTTCAGTTGTATGTCTGAAAATTCTGTTTCATATTTATCATAATTATTTCGAATTAAATTTAAATAAGGAGGAGAAAAAGATAAATTAAATTTATCTTCAGAATTATAATTGTAACTCAAAACAAGTACATTATTTTTACATCAATAAAAAATATAATTTAATTCCGAAAAGTACAAGTAAATATTACCCTCAATTAATATTAATAATAATATAACTTGCAGATCTTCCTTGTGAAATACTTTTAAGTTGCTTAAATTATTTCAGCATTATATTTAGTAAAACAATATTAACTATTTTAGTAGTATTTAGTAGTTTTACAATATTAACTAATGAAATAAATTTTTCATGGAAGGTAAGATTATTAATATAATTCTTATAAATACTGAATATCGTATCTCTACTAGATCATCTAAGACAAAAGAATTTAAAAAGTCTTCAGAATCATAACTATGTATAGTAAATATCTTTGTCTTTTGTAATCTTCGTTATAACTAAACAATTTTTAATAATTGTAACTAATTAAACTTATTAATAGTATCTTACAAGATATTTTGAAATATTTTACATGCTTTTGTAACGTGAGTATTAAAACCATTAATGATGATTTTAAATGTAATGGAGGTCTATATGAAACTTTGGAGTTATAAAAAATATGTGAACATTTAATTTTGTTTATTTGTAATCCTATCTCTAAAAGAGCTGTAATTCTACTTTTAATGTCTTGGTCATTAAAACTATTTTCTAAACAAGCTCTATCTATTTCTAGACGTTAATTAATAAGCAAATTATATTAATATTTATGAATAACTGCATAATTACTTGGAGTTTTGTCAATATAACATATTATAATGACTTTTCGTAATTTTGTTATTTGCTTTTCTAATTCATTAATTTTTATACTGTGTTTAGTTTTAAAATTTATAATTTTAATATAGTACTTGTACTCGTTTAAATGCTTCTATTGGTAAGCCTTATTTAATAACAATATTGTTGATAAAATTATTAACTTCTTCATATATGTGTGTGTGCTTACGTGCATCTATGTATATATGTGTATATATATATATATATATATGTGGGATGGCCGATATTACTAAATAATAAATAACACTTTGAATTAGCACACAGACATTTAATATTGACGTTTCACATTAACATAAAGTTGAACATACTGGACGAGACATTTCACAATAACATTTAAAAACATTAAAACAATACTCTTCAGCGTCTTAATCGTCTAGAGTCATCAACAAAGGCGTCTTCCTCGTTCCGATGACTACCGTCGACTCTCCTTCAAGAGTGGACTCCCTTCAGTAGCAGAGGCCGCGCCCTCTATGATCGGGTGTTTCTACTACAAACCTACACTCGGCCCTCCTGGAAGAAGATGACCTCAGCTTCTTGATCCTAACAAAAGATCGTCTCAACCTAAAAAATAAAACTGAAAAGAGAAAATTCAAAAGCAGTAACAAGTTGATAATTCGAACAGCATTTATCTCAACATCATCGTCTTTGGAAACAACGTCTTAGAACATCATCGTCTTCGGAAATCACTATCGTCTATGAAGTATCATCGTCTTACTTAGTCACTTCGTCTTGCTTTCTCTTTTCTCTCTTTTTTTTTTATTTCAACGTCTTCAAAAACATAGATAAATCTAGTCATGTTTGGGGGAAAATAGTCATAATCGGGAAAAAGTCATAATTGGTAGATTCACAGTCACATAAATGTATAATTGAATAGTTTAAGTTACACACCATCTTCTTATAAATTCTGCACTAGTTGTAATCCGATGATGATTAATATTTTTTGTAGAACTTTCTAATGGTCCTAGATGATCTGTACGATACTTATGTAAAGGTATATCATCTTTATGAATGGGATGAAGCTTCCTTTTTTCTTTCCTTCCTTCTTCTTTCTTTCCTTTTTTACGGTTTACTTGAACATTATGCACACAATTAGCTATTGGTCTGTCAATCCTTTGATTTTTGACATCTTTTCGTAGATAGTTACGCTGTTTTCCAAAATTAGCTTTAAATTCGGCATCAATAATTTCTTTTGATTTTTCAGTATGCTTGATATTCATTGAAGAACAAAGTTCTATAATTCCCAGATTTAACCCTTTAGTTATTTGAGCATCAACAATCTTATTTTCAGAAAAAGGTAAACGTCGCGGTCGTTGATATATTGGTTCATTATTTTTAGTTAAAATATTTAATTCTATGTTAGTTGATTTAATCTTCTTCGGTTGGTAATTTAATATAGATTGACGCACTTCATCTTTATTAGATTTTGAAATATTATAGCCTATATTTTCTTCAATTTCATCACAATTAACATTAACTGGCAAAACCGATATAATATTGTTTTCTTCACACAGAGACTTATTTTTTATTGAAAATCCATTTTCATTTATTAGAACTTCACCTTGCAAAATTACATCAAGTCCTATAATAGCATTATGCGGTATAGCATCATTCTCCACGACACATATATCAGTAGAACACTTAAAGTTATCTATTTGTATCTCTCCCTTGAATATACCTATGGGTTTTATTTTACAATCTCCTAATCCCGACAATATTGAATTACACTGATTCAGTTCACAAATATTTAATTTTTCAAATATATTCTTAGAAATTAACGTAGCTTGACTTCCGGTATCTATCAATGAGTTAATATTTAAATTACCGAAACGAACCATTTTAAACAGATATGTTTGTTTTGCAATATTGAGAGATGTTACGTTATCATTGGGTTTGGTTTCCAAATTTAATTTCGAACATTCAGACGCCTTATGCCCAAAGTTTTGACATCTGAAACATTTTAAACCTTTATTTTTATGTGAACAAAATTTAGATAAATGTCCTTTACCACCACAATTAAAACAAAATTTAGTATTCTGATCATAATTAATTGATCGTTTATGATTCACAAAATTATCTGGGTTTTGTTTTACTTTGCTAAAATTATATTTACTTTTTTCTCTCATAAAATCATTTTTTATAACCTCGTAAATCTTCAGTTTTTCGCGAAATTCACGCAAATCTTTGCAACCATACAAAACTAATTTATTTTCATTTCTATCGTTAATTCCCCGTATAATATATTACATTAAAGCGGTATCTTCAATTCTCCCTCGATTACCCAACTCTTTCATTATAAAATAATATTCTTGTATAGATTCAGATTCTTTCATTTTACGCCTACTCAATATTTCATGCAATTGGGCTGAATTAGTAGTGACCTCGAATTCATCTATCAACACACGTTTTAATTCCTGGTATGACGTAATATTCAATTCGCTTCTAACAAATAATAAGGCATTACCACCAAGCGATCGTTTACCGAAAATAAACTTTTGTAGGTCAGATAAATTAAAAATATTCGCAGCGCTCTCAAACTGCTCTAACCAAACTGAAATGTTTTCATGCAATTCACCATTAAAAGAGGATACAACACTTTCAATGTCTGAAAAGCTTACAGAGATGTTTTGATTTCGAGTGGTGCCATAATCATAACAACGCTCTTCAGAATGAATTGCTGACTCATTAATGTTCTGGCTCTGCACTGACTGATTTTGTTTTGTTTCTACTCCCGTTTCGCTTTCTGATTGATTCGAATTTTGAATATATTGATAAAGCGAGTTAACATCATTTAATAGAACTAGTATTTTCTTGATTATTTCGGTTTTTGTTCCTTGGAATGCAATATTCAGAATATCACAAATGGTAATCAATTCATGTAATGAAAAAGTATCATTAATAGTTTTTAATTTAGACTTAAAATTAGAGTCATTTACTGTGAATTCGAAACCAGTAAAATTTCTTATTCTTTCCGTATTTTTAGCATCGCCATCAGTATCAAAAATAAACTTATGCAAAGTTTTAATTTTTTCTTTCTTGAGATTCCTAAGTGCATAGCTTACTAAATTAATATCATCAATCTTCATGTTAAGCAAATAAGTATAAATCTGACTCACCTCAAAGTCTTGAATTTATCCTTGGTCAGCACACAGTTATCCACACTTTTTTTTTATTTCAGTCAATGTTCACAATTTAATCATGAGTCTTACACTATCACGATTTTTATATCCTAATCGAGTCCTAATGTGCTTACATTCAATAATGCGCCTCAATCCCTATTTCTATTCCTAATCATGTGCTCATATCCTTATCCTAATCCTAATCCGTTTAC
Organism: Nephila pilipes; assembly: GCA_019974015.1. Classification (NCBI taxonomy): domain Eukaryota; kingdom Metazoa; phylum Arthropoda; class Arachnida; order Araneae; family Nephilidae; genus Nephila; species Nephila pilipes. The sequence continues at coordinate 92,251 of BMAW01050363.1, forward strand.
ATCTAATTATGTCCCTCATATATATATATATATATATATATATATATATATATATATATATGGGGGTGAGTGAGTGTGTGTGTAATTTAAAAGAATTACTCAAAATTAGAATTGAAGCAAATATTAAAACAAAAGAAAATTTTGATAGTTCTTAAAGAAAACTTTGCTATTTAATTTTTAGTGGAAAATGGAAAAAAAAACCATAAATTTTTTTGTATGCCTAAATGAAAGAAATAGTAAACATTACACAACAAAACAATTAAGTAGGGGACAAATTTACCTGAAAAACTATTAAATCTATAAATAAAGGCAAGAAAGTAAAGTTCAACACATGAATAAGTACAAACTAAAGCAAGAAAAATCAATAATAAATCAAATGTAATGTAATATTTCATAGAAAGAAAATTAAATATTACATTTTAAATTCTTAATCTGGGTTTAGATTGATTTGCTTACTAAACTAGATTTGACAAGTGCCAAACTATACCAACAGAAAATAATGTTATGGCCCCAAATAGAAAAAAAAAACCGTAAATCAAATTTTTAAGGAGTAAACGAATAAATTGAACAAAATGTATGTGACAAAAAAATGTATACCATATGTATGTAATGAAAATCGAAAGGGACTAAGATAAAGAATAAATCAACCAGATTAAAAAAAGGTTCAAAACTTACATGAAAAGCAAGACATACTCATTAACACAAAACTCAATCCAAAGCTAAAACTAGAAGTGTAGAGCAACGCTCCCTAGCTAAGAAAAAGAATACTATTGCAAGAAAAATTGAAAAAACACATTCGATACAATATAAATTAAAGCAAATAACAGGGAAAAGAAATCATATAAAAATTTAAAAAAAGAGAAAAAATTAAAATAGAATACAATCAAAAATCAATCAAAATTTAAAAACAGAAAAATTGAGAGTTTTATAATTAGTATGTCATAAATAACGCTTAACAAAATTCCAAGAATAATCTGCCTGCAAACAAACTTGATTAAAATTATCAGAGCTAATATAAATATCTCACATTTCAGCCACAATTCTATATACAGTCAAATTATTATTTAGGAATAAAGGCGAAAACTCTGTAGCCGATGTGAAAACCCACGAGATTGAGATTTGAACCTTAAGTCAAAATTTGGAGGTGATTGATGAAAATGTTCTTGGACTTAATATTCAGCACAAATCAAGGGAAAATTTTGAATTTTATATTTTGTTCATTTCATATTCAAGTATAGTTTTTAATAAATGAGTAATTTACAAAATTCTTAGTTGATAACATATAACAATTTTTAAATGAGGTAGGTAGCATAGATTATAATTTTTAATAAATATATTCATCATTTTGAAAAATAAAAATTGTCGATTTAAAATCAATTCACAGCTAATCGGTGCACGTTATTCTTGGTTAACCTGTCTCTTGCTAACACAAATAGATTCGATGGTTTTCCCACACGTGAGCATGCAACATATAATTGCCCATGGAAAAAATATGGATTTTCCAAGTCTAAGCCGCAAATAGACATTGTTTGGCCTTGAGACTTATTTAAGGTCATGGCGAAAGCTAAACGGATTGGAAACTGAAGCCTTTTGAAGGGCATCTCAGATTCTGATGGTATCATTGGAATGCGTGGCAACAGGACCACTTCTCCTGTAAACTTTCCAGTCAAAGTGGTTGCTTCAAAAATATTTCCGTTGACCATTATGATGACCAATCGTGTACCATTGCATAATCGAGATGGATTCAAGTTACACAGAAGAATAATAGGTGAACCAGTCTTCAACTAATATTTATGTGGTGGCATTCCGGGCATATCCAGATAATTTAATTCGGAAATTTTACACTTTCGTTTTCATCAACAACAGCGTCGATTGATTTAAGAGACAAAAATTACTTGGCAACAACTGTTGAATACGAAAGTTAAATTCCTCAACATCAGCATTTTTGGCTGCCAAAACAGCCAGTTATGATCCAAGTGATTATTCTGTATGTCTGGGAAGATACTCTCAATTAATTCATTTTTTTGCCTGAACAATAGTGCAGAAATTGTTTGGTAATTTAATACAATGTGTTTTTAGTTATAATTCCATTCTATGGTTTTCAATACCTAGCAATTATTCGGAAAACATTTGTGCCGATGGATCATTTTGTAATTGTACGCGCATGTTTATGGTCAGTCGAAGTGTTTAGACACTTCGCCATCAGAACGATTGTTTTAAACACACGCTAACCTCATCGGCGAAAGTAGAGCGAAAAATGACTGATAAAGTCTGGAAATTACTAGACAGTAGTAGGACAGCACCACCGAAAAGTATATCGTTGCCGTTCAAATCTTCCCTAGTTCTGTGCAATGCTTCGAGTGAATGTTTGTGAGCCATTGTGCACTCATCCAAGATTATGATTGAACTTTTTCGCAACATTGCAGCTATTTTACTATTACTTTTAATGTTACATATTGCATTTGATTTGTTATGAATGTCTAATGGCTGCTTGAATGCTGAATGTGCCATTCGCCCCCCATCTAGCAAAGTGGCAGTAATTCCTGACTATCCGGTGATGGCATACTATAATGATTAAGTGGTAAATTTGAAATTAAAATACATAAATCATCGATCAAAACACTAACGCTTCATTATACATCTCTCGAGTGTAATCTATGTTTTGGCATTGGTTTGTTTGTCTAATTCGGTGCAACATGTCTTCAGTCATATAATTTTTGTATTTTTCCCACAAAGTCAATGCTTGTGATGGACAACACGTCGGCAAAATAATTGCAAATAGTTGACGAATGTTATTCGGCGTTGATATCAACGCCGCATCGGCAAGTGTCAAGTCCCAATGGTTGTCGTCTTCAAGCAATTGCAACTCGCGACAAGCATCTTGATATGAATTGAATACTCAACCATTAACTGTTCGCAAAAATTCGAAACACGTTGGTCGGGGAACATTAACCATCAACAACCGTAAATAGATGCATTCACGTTGTTTTTGATGCACTGTGTAAAGTCGTCCTAATGTCTTGGCTTTAAATATGTCTGTAATTGAGGGATGTGGTTTTCCTTGTTTTCATGGCTCCCATTTTTTTTACCTGATCTGTTCCATGTATCATAACGTGGAACATCAGTATATAGAAATGTTTTTTTGTGAATTGGCCGAAAACATCAAGTTTCTGAAACAATGTATAAAATCCAGTTAGTGTCGTTTTTGGAGACTCAAGTTCTTTGTCGAGAGCATTTTCTTCAGTGAGGTACGCATGTTGACCGTTTTCAAGTTGTATTGTTCGATATTGGACAGAAGGTTCTCTTTCGTGTATAGGAAAACTAAGAATATGCCAGATAGCTTCGTTGCTACTGATGTAACACATCAATCAATAACTCCCGAGACTAACCCAGAGATAGCGCTCGTAGTAAACCAGTAACCAGGTCTTTCTAGAGTACTAACCTTTGCTTGAAACGTGTTAAAATTTTAAGTCGATCGGACCAGAAACAGCTGAGTTATCGAGGTTGGAGTAAAGTCGTTTTGTAGTTTGTTTAAAAAATGGAAAAAACCGAGTTTCGTGTTCTGATAAAACATTGTTTTTTAATGGGTAAAAACACCGTGCAAGTTAAACAATGGATTGAAAAATGTTACCCGGACTCTTGTCCATCAAAAGCAATGATTTGTCGGTGGTTTGCCGAGTTTAAACGTGGTCGTACCGACACAAATGACGCGGAACGCTCGGGTAGACCTGTGGAAGCCATTACACCGGAAAATGTGAGTGAAGTGACAAAAATTATAATGAAAGATCGTAAAGTGAAGCTCCGTGAGATTGCTGAGATGACACAGATATCATATGGAAGTGTATTTACTATCCTTTATGAAAAATTTGAGCATGAAAAAGGTTTTTTCCAAGTGGGTGCCGCGATTGCTTTCGATGGAACAAAAACAGCAACGAGTCGATGATTCAGAAAGCTGTTTATCGCTATTTACTCGCAACAAAAAAAAGATTTCTTGTGAAAAAAAAAAAAAAAAAAGATTTGGAAAAGCGTTGGAACGATTGTATCACCTTAAAAGGTGATTAACAAAAGGTGTTATGTTGATGAATAAAAAAAAATTTTGCAAAAAAAATGTTGTTTTCAATGTTAGTCTCGGGAGTTATTGATTGATGTGTTATCTACGCATTTGGTATCGTGTTATTTTGTCATTTATTTTTATGTTCCGTACTTCAAATGCGACCAAATCACTGCCTTTATTAACATATTTACAAATGAACTCCCACATTCTGGGTGTAACGGTTTCCCTTAATCTAATATTTTCAAACAGAACTTCGATTTTTCCTATTATCCATGACTTTTAATAAAATTCTAATGCTAACTAATAAAATTAAAAATATCTAACTGAAATTAATTTCCATCAAAATCAATCCCAACATTTGAAATGAGTACTATCGTAAACACAGTTTAAGCTGTGTAAACACAATATTGTTGCCAAACGTTTTGAAGAAATCGGGTGTTGCCAATTCTCAATCTTAAAAGCACAAATTAACCAAATAATTTTCAATAAAAAAATATTGTGACTATATGTTGAGATAAAAACTACCCTATCTCCCAAGTTAGACCAAATTGCAAGCAGTGTGCAAACTTTCATTAAAATAGGTTCATTAGTTTAGTTCATCGCGGACAAACAACGTGATACGAAATTTATATATATATATATATATATATATATATATATATATATATATATAT